>JAWDGP010005256.1:195000-452500 GCA_033675545.1 Elysia crispata
TAAAGGTTGTTTAGTTCACCCCGGTGCAATTATATTGAGATGCAATAATTGCAGTGCTCTGCATCCCTGGCTCTTGGGCAGCTTTGAGCGGATCTACCACTGCAAGCTGGTCCTGATTTTGATGGTTGTTTCTCGACCTGCTTTGTTTCCGTTGTACGTTTTCAAATTATCTCTTCCTATTTTTTTTTCTTTGCATAGTTTGGATTTTCGTGGGTTTAAATGCAAAGATTGTGGAATTATCATTCCCATTTTTCCCTTATTCAATTTTGTAGACTTAAGACGAATGGCCTATATTTAAAGTCAACAGGAGATTCACACAAAAAAAGGTGAAAAAATTATCAAAACCGATAGGGGAATATTCGAATAAAGATTTGCGCTGAGTTAAATTTATTTTTGAACCATCTTGCATTCTTCAAATAATTAGAATTTAGAATGAAATTAATTATTGACGATTACACAAAACTAAAATTTCTTTTCAAGCTTAGCCCGACTTAAATTTCTTTTCGACCTCATGACATAGAAAATAAATTCACTGAAAGCATTTTTTATTGCATACTTGACGCTTCAATGAATATTGAAGCCGCTTTTGGCGTCCTAAGAACATTGTTTCCCCCAAAAGTTTACTCTGCGCCTTTTTTTAATTTCTAATCAAAAGATTTGCAAGCCAAAAAATATAAAGCTGCAAGGAGAGTAGAAATCGATAGGTCTCGATCTGAGCTTTCATAATAACAAGAGAATATTTAATGATAATTAGGGCTTTAGTTGTGTTATCGCTGATGCTTGCAGGTCACATACGCATTGAGGAGAAAGTTCAGACCAACTTAATTAAAGATAGGAAATTACACTTATTACTTATTCATCGTTTTTTTTTTTTTTCGTACCGCAGACATTCTCGTTTTATTTTCACTGTCATCAAGTTTCTTTTGTAAGGCCTGACGATTGTTCAATAAATACTTCGTCTGTCTGAAACTGCATTGATAACTCAAGATTTATATTCCCTCCCCCTTTTATTCCACCACTCTCAATTCCCTTGATAGAGAATGTGAGTTTCATGACCCACCTTGTCACTCTTATCCTGGAGAACCTAAATTAAGAGTCTGTCATTGAATTGTAAAAGAAGAAAACTATTTATACAATTGTTGCAGAACCTAAATTAAGAGTGTGTCATTTAATTGTAACAAAAAAAAAACTATTTATACAATTGATTTTTACCATCACTACAATCTTTATAAATATTGTCCCTCTTGATTGTCATCAAAAGTCATATGGCCTTCATGACCCAAATTCTTTATCAACATCTTCACTATAATGATAGTCACTTCCTACCTAATGAGTCAAAACATCTTACAAATTGAGTTATATTTAAATCTTACATTTGTCAACAGCAAATCGGGTTAAGATGCGGCGTTTATTAATCGCATTATAACAATTTACTCGTCATGCTCTCATGAAAATCTTCTTAATATTCACTTTTGCTCTAATTATATTAGTGGTGATAATTAATGAAATTATTTGACAAAATTTCATTCAAACTCTATAAATTATTCAAAAAGTCAAGATATTCTGATGGTTTTTTCAATTGAAATGTGATGATCGTGTTTCTTTACTGTGAAATGTAAAGTTATTGATGTTAACTTTCTGTTTCTTTACAACTTAAGAAGTTATATCGCAGCTTAAAGAATGTAGGTTTTTTTTCCCTTTCATTTTTATTATAAATATTCAAGCGCTGCTCGAAGTTTTGTAATTAAATGTTGATTATGAAAAAATGCAGCCCAGATACCATTTCGAACAGAAATGTGGATTTTGAAACGGAACATTCTTGATGCAGATTTGATTACTCGGCGAAACAGACAATTAAACGAGAATCAAAGTATTCGCCAAAAAAGCTATGCATTCTGAACGAGTTTATAGGCTATTTAGAAAGAAGATGAAGATACTAGTTTAGATCTGTAGTTGAGCACTATGTCTGCAGAAAGGCCTATTCATTCACGTTGGTATTTATTGTGAAAATAATTATTTCTAGAGAGAGGGCAGAATACAATTGTTAGAGTTTATGGGTTTATAGCAGCATTTTCGCTTGATCATTCTCTTTGAGGTCTGTTTCAATAGCAAATGCACTTATCCTCAAACATGTTTGCTTCGCCGTAACTTTTTTGCACCAAAAGGGCCCCAATATTTTATTCCTTACTCTCTCATTACGGGCTGAATGTACAGAAAATTTGGGAAATTTCCAGCTAACTTAGATTAAATTAATATTATGACTTTGCTTCATTGCGTGATCTATATCAAGATGCGAATAGGCTTAGATGCTTGTGCAACTCCGTAAAAAAGTTATAAGTTTAGAATAATTATCGTTATAGACTGAATTATTTCGCACAAACTGCAGATACAGCTGAGCTCGTGAAATTTATAATAATAAGTATTAAGCTTAAACATGGCAATTACTGCGGGAATCTAGTTATAATTTCACTCGCTCATTATTCAAAATGTTGACCTCATTCTCTAAGCCAGATGTATCCTCATTTCAGCAAAATAAAAACTAGCATTGCTTTGAAAAAGGTCTCGAATAGATAATGTAAGAGAACTAAAATGATGAAACATTATATTCTTCGACAAATGAAACACCTGCAAGTATCCATGAAATAAGCCCTGTATCTACAAAGATGCCATGATTTACAGTTTAATATGAGAATGTAATGTATAAACCAGTCAATCAATATTTTAAGTTTTCCTGCTTGAGAGTGCGATGAGTATCTTCATTGATTGTTTGTAGATATCAATGGTTGATGTTATCACAGAGGTAGCCCACCATTGTAGATCTAGACTGGACATTAACAATAAGGTCGGTTTATTAAGCAAAGTGACATTGATGGCTTCATAAAAATATAAAAATCGATTACAGTAATGGATGGAATATACATAGTTGAATCAACCATTAATTCTGAAATTAAATTAAGTTGCTGTAATATTGATTTTTATATTTACAACAGTTTATATTATATCCGATGACGAATAAGTAACAAATAATTACCATAATTGAGATCTTCTTATGAAATACTAAAAAAATCCAAAACCATATTAAATGTGTGTTTTTATTATTGGCCTATTCGCGTTTCGGGTATTTTATTTCCTTACGATAACTGATTGTTAATATTCATGAAACAATCTGTCCATCAACTTGAATCAATTTACAGTCATGTTCATGAGGTTTTGACCTTCCATTTATCACAAATTGGGATAGGGGTGGATGTCTTGAGTGTTAATGTTGGAGAATATTGCGTGACGTCCTGGTCAATAATCCCGATCAGTGTATGTTGATGCAGGAATCTCGATAGTTTCCTGTGACCCGCTTGATAGAAAAATAATAGTTGATATTTTTCGACATTGCCTTTGTGCTGATCTACCAGCTTCATTATAAATCCTGACGGTATTTTACCGTTGAGATTGGATTGTAGATTACTGGCCTCATTCTCTAGAGATTTTTCGGTCGCACATAGAGTGAAACATGATCTATGATTGTCATTAATTGGTTGGGAAAGCTATGACATTATTTTATGCATTGATCTTAGTCGTGATTTAGGAAGTAACCTGATAGGCAATTTTAGAATGGACCTCTGATGTTAATAGTCTCAAATAGTTTCACAACTGGTTAAATTGAACCATAAAAGTCTTTGCCACTTTTAGGATCGGAGCCATGGTCAGACACGGTCCTCTATCTGCTCAATCGCATAAGACCATGTCCTTCTCCGAATAAATTATCTATTGTTCGTTAATGAAAGCAAAAGCCTAAACTATGACGGCAAGTTTATTTTACTCATTTTTAAAAGAAAAGAAGTTCAAATGTTTACTACACAAATAACTCACTTCGAAAGTAACTTTAGCATTTTTACTTTCTTTAGATTAACCTGGAAAGCAGTTCGCATTTTTTTAAAATGAGGGATAAATTTGCGAGAAGAATTATTTATCATCATTTATTCAATAGACATGGCAGAGTGAGAGGACAAGTCATATGAAAAATCTTTTAAATCCTAGTAACTAAGAGTGTTAGCGGCTGTGGGTTCTAGCATTCGCCCTGGTATCCGCAAGTACCTTTTTCACGGACTCGAGTCTCCTATCTTCGGTAATGGAACTTTGAGCCACATATTTTCAGTTCCGTCATACCTGACGGGGGCTTAAGTTTGATGTGCAAACAGGCGTGAGATCATCGTGCTGTGGGCTGGCTGTATAATGAAACAAACTGACCAACAAAACTAAAACATAATTCGATTTATCTTGCCTCTTTATTCGGTCGTTCTTAGCATCGGAAATTTTAAGTTCTTCACAAATAAACTAAAAAAATCTAAAATAATATTCAAGGGACTAATTTTGAGAACAGAACTTGCGTTTATGTATATCTTCTTTGCTATTTCTTTGAAACTAAGCCAGCAAAGAGTTTTGCTCCGTGTTGCGGTAGCGAACCCAACCTCCCACCAATATCATTATTACAGAATACATAGAATCTAAGTAGGTCTGCTTTGTCCTTTTGTTTTGGTTTGGTTTGGTTTTTCACTTATTTCTGGTTTGTTTGTTGTTGTTTTTTTGTTTTATTTTGTTTAGTTTTGTTTGTTTTTTATTGATGTTTTTTTTTAGGGGGAGGGGGGTGGGGGTGGGGGTGGGGGTATGTTGTGCTTTTTTTACACTTTATTTCAAATTATATCCATCTTATTGTTATTCTTAGCCTCTTTTTAAAATTCATTTTGTTTACAACTCACGTGGCCTGCTCATGCACACTTATTGCTATCCATATCTTTGAGGAAAAAGATGTCCTGAATAAGAATAAATGTCTATTATCATACAAGGTAGAATGAGAAAGAGGAATATGCAAGACCATTCGTTTTCTAAAGTAGAGTATAAGAGTGCATAGAAAAGTACGGCACACTTTCGCAAATTTATTCAGCCTTTGATCTTTTCGCAATGCTTGTTCAAAATATGCATGGATATATATAAAAAAAAAAAAAGAGTTATCGTTTTTAGATCTACAGTGAAAGACTGTGCTAAGTAAGTTCAACTATTTTTTTTCCATTTCATGCACTGGATACCAAGAAACACTGTAGGTGTATATGCGTGGTCCAGATTCGCAATCTCTCTCCATGTTAGTAATCGTTGGCAAAAATGCACTGGAAAAGAGCACTAAGATCAACTTGGCATCAAGAAGTGCGTTGATGCCTAGGAAAGTGTAATTATATGTGCAGCAATAATTGTACTCTCAGCTTATGAAAATTGTTCCAGTTTACCTTATGTGAAGCACGATTCTCTGAGCTGAGAAAGCCAGATAGAAATTGCACGATACGATACTGTCTTTAAGATAACGAAACCGTTTTAATTCCAGCAATTAACAGGGTGTGTCTCTTGATTAAAGTAGAACTGGTTAACAATGTCTTGATTTTTAACATAATTCTTTCCATCGATTGATGTTTACCTCTAGATATCAGCATCGCTCATTTTATTTTATTTTACCTATTTTTACCTCTGTTAGTTTATCTGTCTATCTATTTTACTATTCTGTTTGTTTGCCTCTTTTTCACTGTCAGTTTCTCTTTCTATCTTCCTCCGATTCACACTGCTCCGGACTTTTTTTTTCACTCTTTGTCTGCGTCATATCTGTCTCTGTCTGTCTATCATTTTATCTATCTTTCTTTTTTTCTTACAGTCTGTCTGCCTTTCTGCCTGTCTGCATGTCTACAGTCTGTCTCTCTGTTTCCGTCTCTCTGCGTGTGTGTCTCTCTCTGTCTATAATTTTCTCTTCCATCCTTTTTCTCTTTGCCCAAACCGTCCATTTTTGTTTGTCTTTTCTAAACAAGAAGAAAAAGAGTAAACCTAAGCTAAGTCAACAAGGCACGTTTAAGATCATAATTGCATTGGTCCAGTTGAGAGTGTGGCATCACGGGAGAATTTAATCCCCTCGGGAGTCTGGGTCAAGCTCCTCTTCACAGCGACAGCACTAGGACAACCGGTCAGTAGTGCTAAGTCCAGTAATGACCGCTGACACCTCGACGGTCTGATCAGATCATCATGGGAGTGATCAAACTAAACCCCCGGCCCCTTTTGTACTCATACTGAAACAGAAGAGCTCACTTGGGTGGGATGAGAAAAACCAGTTATGCAACAAAAAACTAGCATGAAAAATGTATAGAATCTTATAGAATAGGAAATTAGAGGTTCAGAAAGTTTTGGAGATTGATGTCTAAGTAGTCGCACTGTGTAACTGGTTATTCACCAATACAAAAGTGCGTCTCGAATTCTATAAGCATAGTGTTTTTGGTTGTATCTACGTAAATACCTGGTTTGCTGAATTAGTATGGTTTTGTGCACCTGTTAACTAATCAAACAAGCTGTCCAGGCCCTAAATATATGTTCATAAACATTAGGACTGCTTTTCATCCATACCATTACATTACTAGATAATAAGAATCACTGGCGATGCGGGTCTGCCATGCTTTCTTTCCATCCATTATGACGTGGACATGCGCAGTGCCATAGCAGCCCTAAGTGCGTTACTAACATTATTCACAGCTGTCAAGGTTGATGAAATCGGTGGCCTGTAACCTTGGCATGAAAGGCATTCATTCTTTGATCGGTGTGTTTGCCTCATTCTCTACGATAAGAATCGTATAGATTTTCAAAACTGCTCCTTATATTAGTATAAGTTATGATGAACCGGCCAAAATTATTCTTATCAAAGTTACAGGTATTAAAAACTATACAGGCTTATTGTTACAATAAATCTTTTTGTCAGATATCATTGCACTTTTTTGTGAAGTTGAAACGCTAACGTAAAAATAAAAATGAAATGCAATTTCTTTCGGTTTTGAAATAACCCAGCCGTATACGTTTTTTAATTCAAGTTTATTGATCTAACATTGTATCCAGTTGAAGTTGAAAAAAAATTTAGGGTAATGAGCCGGCACTTGAATGAATCCGCCCGCTGTAAGTAAATTAGTGGAAGTGAATGTCTCTTGTTTGAATGTATGACTTGAATAAATTAGCACCCCCGTTCTTAGCTGTATAACTAATGCACAAAGCAAATGTATTGGCTGTTGCAGACTGAAGTTTTTCTACAGCAGTCTTTCATTAACTGTATGATTTAAGGCCTCAATTTTGTGCTATATTTATGTTTCTGAATAAAAGTCCCTTTAGACATCAGAAGAAATATATTTTTAAGAGAAGGTAGATTCAAACAGGGCAATTGATGCATTTCTTTCCGAAGATTTATTTCTGAAACAGAACATATTACGTTATAGGATATATTGTTCAACAGTGCGCATTCATTTCTGATCAAAATTTTAATGATAAGGAAAAACATAAAGGAAAAATATGTTGTTTGGAAATTTTTTGCATAATGAAGTATTAATAGTGCCCTGATCACAATTCCGCAGTCCATGGCGACAGTAAACATTGGAGACGTTAGAAGAAGAACTCCTCAATGCATTTCTACTGATAAAGACAATCACAATCTGTCTACAGATGCTACAAATACGGGCTTGACTAGGTGTCTGGAATCCAGTATAACTTATTTTCCTTGTCAACTACACGCTTCATTAAATGTTATTGCAATAATTATCTCTTTGACTTGAGCGGCAAACTATTTGACGTAGTACTTCCAAGGTTTTAGACCGAATAAGCTGTTCTCAATCTTTTCATATTATTGGGTCCTATTTTGAGCTTCCCTGTCGTAAACTAATTTAGTTTCGCTCGAATTGACTTCCAAGGCAAAAAGAAATCAGTCCTTATTAAATTATTTTTAAACGTCAGAATAAGCCTAATGATCGCCTTCCAAGTTGCATCTTTTATTTCTCTGTCCCAGTGAACTTGGTAATTTTGTTTATGTAAGAATCGACAAATTAATAAGATCTTAATAAGACGTCACGTTACGCTTAGTCATCATAATTTTTATATCGTTCAGTATTATTTATTTTTCAAGAGTAGAGTGTTTTTGCTCTAGTTCGTACAGTATTCAGTGACGCCTCGAAAGGGGCTCAGATTACCTTCTCAAATGAGTTGCATTTAAACCGATTGTATTCAAGGAAAAAAACGTCTTTTGTAGGATTAGATTGTGTTAGCATTGTGTTCAATTAATGCATACAATATGCCATTACGGTCCTTCAAGCATTATTCCTATTTGACTAGCCATTCCCGAAGCAATGTAGAGCACAATTTAACTCTGATGCATGTTTATTTTTCAATTGCCGTTAATCGTCAATGGCCTTCAAATTGAATTAAGATTTATCCGACTACTGTCAACGGCAAATTCTTGACGAAAACATGGCTTTAAAATATGCAATAGTTCAAAATCTTCAGACAGATTAAAAATCAAATTCTGAGTCATCTCTGACTAAAATGATTCTTGTTTTGTTTTCCGTTTTTAGCTGTAACCTTGAAGAGATTTGTTTTTCATTACTGTGGCTGATGGAAGTTAATAAAACAGCGATTTGAAGACCCAAAAAGCAAGCCTGCATCTCTTCAATTACATTTATTTTTTGAGGATTATCCAAAGAATATGATTTACTTCCTTTTGCACCTTAGAAAACACTTTTTCTCCTATTGACTTTGTTTGTACATATTGATTTGTTTTACCATCAACTGTCGGATTGCCGTTCATCGTAGTCTGGCTATTTAAATCCCCGAATCAATCATTCTATCGTTTAGCGTAACAACTCACCCTCCCCATGCTTCCTTTAAAAGTTTATATAGTTTGGTATATTCAAATACCACAAACGAGAAATTAAAAAAGTACCCTTAAATGCATCTTATTTTTGTCTTATATGTGCTGAAATGATATTGCATTTCGGCACCGTTAATGTTGTTTTTTTTTTTATTTATTTTGTTTCTTCCCTAGATCTGCAGCAGGCTAGCAGTAGTACATAATTTTCAGGCGATTGTCACAAACAATCATCTTCGAATTATTCAACTTGTCGGTTGTGGTAATTAATCCTAAGTGATTGCTTAATAGCTTCAGTACTCGATCAATGAAAAGGAGGTAAATGACAAAACTAAAACATCCTATATGTTTATTGGAACTGAAAGATTTCCATCGGGAGCTTATTGCCTTTACTCGTGGTTGTGTAATCTTAGACAAGCGACTGTGGGTAGCAAGGGGCCGTCTATAAGTTTTGTGTATGGAAAGAGAAAAAAAGGGAGGGGCAGAGACGATAAGGTAAAGTGAAATGAGCAAGATAAAGAAATAAAGTAAGAATCAGAGAGAGAGAGAGAGAGAGAGAGAGAGAGAGAGAGAGAGAGAGAGAGAGACAGACAGACAGACAGACAGACAGACAGACAGACAGACAGACAGACAGACAGAGAAACTTTATAAGAGAGTTTTTTACTAGTAAGATGAGGTGAGAGTCAGAGAAAGAGAGAGAGAGAGTTTGAAAAGAAGCAGAGAGAATGGAAGGAGAGATGAGTGGGTGAAAAGAAGAGTTGAGAGATCGATAATTAATATGGAGTATGAGTAAGTGAACAAAAAAAAAGGATAGAAACTTCAAAACAGCAAATTCAGGGAAATTAGAAAGGACGGGATGTAGACCGATGGTCACATAGACAGATATTATAAAGAAAAGAAAAGAAGATCAAGAGGAGATCAAGAGTGAGTTTCAGAAAGTAGTTTTTTTTTTTTTTTTTGTTTTGTTTTTTTGTTTTTTTGCGGAGGGGGGTGGGGGGAGGGCTTGAAAAGAATGAATGGAAGACCGATCATCTTAGAGGAGGAGGCTAACTTTTAGGAATGATGAGGTTCAGTAAAGACGGAAGGGGTGAAGACGAATTATTACTGAGTAGAATCAAAAAAATAAAAGTAGGCCTACAAAGAAGAACGATGTATCTGTTAAGCCTATATTTAGATCCAGCGTCGAGAATTAGTTCTTTTCTTCTACTCTTTTGAGTGAGAGTGACAACCGCGTGTTAGTTCAGGTCCGTAGACAATAGGTTCGCCCTCGGGGCCCTCGTGTCTAGAGTAATGAAGTTTTGATGGGGCGGTCAGGGAGAAAGACAGTGATGAATCTAGATCAACACTTTGTCCTCGTATCTACGTTTGCGATTGGTCGTGTTTTTAGGGCCCTCTTTATTTAAAATTACGGTTACCTCGGCAATGCCAAAGTAGATTACCTTTGGACGAGACATGAAGATGTGTTGACTTTGTAGTGCCTGGGCGATTTAATGGAACGTGATTTTTTTTAAAGGTGAAACTGGATAATCGGAGAGAAGAAAAAAAACCTAAAAATTCCCGTCTCTTGGCATCGTGTTGCAATCGAAAGAAGCCAGACTTGATTACTATTTAGACAAGACTATAGGACGTGTTGATTCAGATGCGGCGGCTGGTGCGCTGGCATGGCGCAACGGGAGAACAGGGCGGTACTTCACAAATAAAAACTAGGAGAAAAGAGAAACGAAACATGATCATGATTAAAAACAGAAAGATCAGCACAAACAATTGGTTTGATGTTACAACAGGCCCGCGTGTATTAGAAACTTTAACAGGAAAGGCATAAGTTTGAAATACGGAAAATGTGGGCTGAGAGAAATGGAATACCGGTTATTATTACATACTCTAGAGAATTTAAACAATTATCCTCGCAAGCGATAACGTAATACTTTTATAAACAGTTTTGAGAGTTTAGAGGAGGTTTTCTATTCAAGTATGACACATTTTCTATTCATGAAAATTACTTTTATAAACAGTTTTGAGAGTTTAGAGGAGGTTTTCTATTCAAGTATGATACATTTTCTATTCATGAACATTTATTCCATAACAGTTTTTCACGAATAGACAGAAATGGGTATTGAAATGAAAATAAACAAAATTAATGTGCAATTTATGCAGCGGTCTTGCATTGCAAAATTTTAAAATTAAGTAAATACCTAATGGAGAAATAACTTTTACGACAATTAATTTATTCGAAAAAACATGAAAGCCAATGAAATCTTTTAACTTGAGTTAATAAGGAATATCACATTTCTGTCAATAGATATACATTGCATCACCAAACAGTAGGCCAATGATTTTCACCGAAAATCAAAACGCGCTTATGATCAACCATATTCCATTTACTGAGATAATGATAAAGTGCAATAATGTAAAGAATAAAAATTTTCATCAAACTTGCAAATATGGCTTATTCACTACCCACTAATTTCCGAGATTTTACTCTCATTAATAATAGCTGCTGGCACGTGTTGGTTTAGAGACCCCCAACATCCCCACCGGTCAGGCTACCCTAGTCATGATAAAACATTCTTACAGATGCTCTGGCCAGCTCATAGCCAAAGCGCCTGCATCGCCACGGGCGAGAAAACTAGACTGGAGCTGAGGGTGTGGTCATCTGTGTGGAAGAGATGGAGACAGACTGGCCGCACCGCCCGCTGGACACTAAGGAAGTAAGCATCAGCTCACAGGGAAACATGGCGAGATCTGGTCAGGGAGTTAATTGACCGTTGAGATTGATTCTCTGACATGCGTGCAAACCTTCTTGATGAGATCAGTCACTCAGAGAATAATGTGATAAACACTGGCACTGGTGTCCGATGCCCTCAGTGGTGCCCGAGCCCTCCCCAGCCAGAGTGTAGAGAGCTTTACTTTGTGTTGACACTAAATAAATTCAGTGGAGTTAATGAGATGTGAATGCTAACTGGGTAACGTTATATACATTTGGTTAGAGCTAATATATGCATGTATAATATCGTTTCTCCATGACTCGGGGTCTATAAGATGAATAACCCCATTACGCGATGTATGTTAACATATGCGTGGTAATCTCAATCTACTTGCATAGTCAATTCTTTTTTTTCTGTCTGCGTTGAAAGTCGCATGAGGAATGTATCAAAAACGAGAATATATTTACTGAACTATACATTTTATTAGAAACGGGCTGAATCGGTTCTCTTTATATATATACATATATATATATATATATATATATATATATATATACCTCTATCTCTCTCGCCCTCTTTCTCTATCTATCTATCTATTCATCAGTATCTGTGTGTGGGTAAAAAAGGAGGTTCACGTTGTGACAATGCTGTAAAGGGTCATCGATTTTTTTCTTCCGAAAGCTTTGATTTCAAGCCAATTTTGGGATCGAGAAAGAGCTTTGAGCAATTTTTTTTACTATATCAGCTTCTAAATTCAAAATGAGACATTTAAGCCTTAGGAGTTCATATTGTCTCTACATAACTGTGTACAATACCTCTTTCAAGCTGCAATTTAGATGTTTGATCTTACTTTGAAACTATTTTCGGCTGTGTTGTTTTTTTTTTTACATGAAAGAACTATACGATAATCAATATGCTATTGCTTTATCAATCAATATTTACTTGCGTTTACATTTATAAAATGTGTCTATACTATAACATATTTTGGGGTGATGTCAACCACCATAAGGTTTGACAAGGATCAAATGACTTCCATAGACTCGGACTGTTACCATTCTGCCACCCACAGTCCTAAATCCGAAACGACAGAATACTTTGCGACTGAAATGTCACACTGGAGTAAAACGAACTTTGTTATCCAATGGAATTTAACGCGTGATGGGCCTCCTTGAAAGGGCTGGGCGTCGATTTGCTCACCAAGTCTTTGCATATAATGGACTTCTCTGAAACTTAGGAGACGTGTGCTTACACCATCTTCGAATAGCATCGCCAAGACAAAATTGGTGCCGACAGTCCCAAGAGAGAGACTTTTTCTCCAGCATCCCTTATCACTGTTTACTTCGTTTGTCTCCGTCTCTTACTCTTCCTCTGATCTTCTTGTGGCTTGTGCTACACGTTTCGACCACGACACTGTTTCTCACTATCTCTCACTCTATCCATCTGTTCTTTTTCTCCATCTATATTTCTATGTTTTTATAACCATCTCTTTGTCTTTGACTCTGTCTCTGTTTCTCTGTCTGTCTGTCTGTCTCACTCTCTCTCGTCTCTCTCGTCTCTATCTTTCTCTCTCTCTCTCTCTCTCTCTCTCTCTCTCTCTCTCTCTCTCTCTCTCTCTCTCTCTCTCTCTCTCTCTCTCTCTCTCTCTCTCTCTCTCTCTCTCTCGCTTTCTGCAAGGCTTTCCCATTTATATTTGATCGAAGAAAGCAGTTTACAGATACGTTGACTTTTATCGAATAACTTCCTATTTGTTTGACATAAAAAGGTGTGTGTATGTGTGGAGTGGAGAGGTTTAGAGAAGGAGATAAAGAGGTTCAAACGAGGTGTTTGAAAGCAAGTCATTCAATATAAATACACATAATTTGCATCTCAATATCTATTATTTCTTGTTTTTAATCCCTTTTTTGTATTTTACAGGTTCTCAATTCCTTTCTGATCTATACTATTTGTCTCCTCTTCATTAAATTCTGTGGTATCGGCATTAAATTTTCACTTCTGTATCTTTTTTCGTCTATTCTCTTTTTCTTCTTATCTTCTTCTCTATCTCTCCATCTCTCTCCTTCTCTCTCCAAACTTAGTTGGTACACATTTCTCCCCAACATGACCATCCCTCCCTCGTTGATGGTTCCTTTCTCTCACTCTTCTTTTCTTCTGCTAGAGGAAATAAATTGGTGCTGACTACAGTTTGCTGGAGGTCCGAAATTATTTTATGTCCTGCTTAGCTCGCATCATTAAGCAAAGTGCTACCAGAACGTTATGAAAAGCTTTCATAAATATGAACACCACGTTAAATCAACGCTGCCCTAACAGGTCCTTCTCCCTGAGATTGATGGCTTTCCTCACAAAGGGCTGGTCTGTTCTTTGAAAAACTTGATGGTTCATGGAGAATAACACAACGGAACTGGCTACTCCCGGCTTCAATCTTACTTTAAGATAGACTTTTCCCTGTATCCTTGTGTTTACAGCGGAAACAGTGAGCGTATTCGACCAAAACTGATTCTTTCCTGTGTTGATTTTATTGATCGATTAAAACAGCCCATTTATTGAAATAAAATGAAAGGTCCTTAAAGCATAGCAAATAACACCGCGGTAGACAAATATAGGGACACCTCGGAGAAGGCTCTACTTTTCCACCCATTGAGACAAGACTCTAATATAATATTATAAGTATCACGTCTTCATTGTTTTGATGCGCGTGTACTTATCATTCATCTTGGCTTATGTGGAAATGTTTTTGTCAATCCAACCTTCTGATCTCGGCAACACATTCTAAAGATAGACTGGCAAAGAAGATGAATGGGAGAGAAAGAAGAAATTGAATGGGTCACGACGGAAGATAGAAATCAGAAGGTGGAAAAGGAGAAGAAAAAAGAAGAAATAATTTGAATTCGAGGGTGATTTTTCTGCAGAGTTGGTTACTATTTTTGAAATGTTATCCAACACGTCCATGACAAGCTTTCTTCTCACTTCGATTACGTGCAGGGGAGGAAAAGTGACATCATAGGTAGATGGGGAAATGGGACAAACACATTTACGCTGAAAACATAGTTGGCCTTCTCCGTACCGATTCCTTGTGCTCACTAAACCACATTGTTTGATTTTAGCAAGATGTTGGCATTCACACGCAGTGATATAAACCATAAACAACGATTAGTAGTTTTTCTTCAATTCTTGTTGAGTTACCTCGTTGAGATCATCTCGTGTAAAGATAACAAAAGGGCTATGAAAAAAAAATATTTATATTTTTTCTCAGTGCCATGACAAACCGCTTGCGATATTTCCCAAACCGATTACCTCTCAAATACCTAACTACCAACGCTGGTATAATGTTAAGAGCTCTCTATTGATTCTTAAGACTTACAGCTGTCGTAGATCTGTCAGACTTTGCCATCCTCACCTGGGGTGAAGTGATGCGGGGGTGCAAATTATCAGAGTTCGATTTTTTAAAAACTCTCTCAACTATCACTGCTACTCTGTTTCTTGCAAATATCAACAAGTGTGGCACATGACAAAGCAGACTTTCTTTCTTCATTTTATCATGGATAATTCAAATATGTTCTATTTTTTTTATTGTGGTTAGGAAGCTTCTTGTCAATGTAACTTTATGTTGCTGGTTTCAATTAAAGCAGAAAGAACAAGACGTCACGGGTTGTTCAAAGGTTGAACGTTATTTTCGTTCATAGACTTTGAACAAGGTTTAATTTGAAGCTGATAGGATTATCCGAATATTAACCTGGGCCGCTCCTGACTTATGAAATAATGCTCGATTAATAGACTGTCCAAATTTGAGGAAGCTGGATTCAACTATAACTGGAAATGTCAATGATAAACCTCAGTTTGCCGAAGGTATCGTGAATTCCCTTTATCTTGCGCAATGTGGTGTTGTATTTCTCAATGGAATTAATTGTCACCTTGCACGTCACTGCTCGGAACCTATCATTTCCGTCAGTTTATGAAGTAAGCAGGGAGATGTCTTGAGATTCGCATTTTCAAAACAGGTGTCAAATATAGGAGATTGTTATCCGATCACACGTTAGGTAACATTTAAAAATTGCGCCTTGTAAAGGCGAATATCGTGATCTCAGTGCAAAAACATCCAATAAACATCCATTTTCTCAGGGGGAAGATCAGAGAAGATTATTTTTTAACAGCCTTTATAGATGTACTCTTTGTTCGATCACTATAATGTTCTCTCAGCCTTGCTCCTCCTCCGATTATTGTCGCTTGTGGTGTTTGTATAAACCAAATCAAAGCAATGTTTACTGGTTGAGGAGAGAGTAAATTGTATCAACCTTTAGTTCTTTTATTATTATCATTATTATTATTATTATTATTATTATTATTATTATTATTATTATTATTATTATTATTATTATTATTATTATTATTATTATTATTATTATTATAACAATTCTTTTTATCATTATTATCATCATCATAATCCTCATCACCATGCATAATTATTTCAACAACATTATCATAACTGATTTTCCAATCGGTGTCTGCAATCTTTTTTTTGGAAAATATTTCCTTTAAAATGGGGCACAGATGTCGCAATGAAAGTGAAATTTCATAACTGATACTTGAATTCGATTCATCTAACATTTAAGCGCGCGCACACACACCTACACCTCCCCCTCCGACGTTATAATAAGCTTTAAAATAAAAAATTCGGTTAGCTGTTTTACACTTATATATTAGGAAAGTTAATTTGATTCTTTTAATATCTCTCGACTTTTAGACTGTGCTCGAAAAAAAGAGATATTGTTGTAAGGATTGAGTCCTAATCAAACACTTAATAGTTACCTGGATGATTGATTGGATTCTTAAATGTCGGTTGCCTAACTGGCGAAAATTACTCTATTCGAGATTAGTTATATGAGATCAAATAGCGCCAGAAATTAAGAACCGTACAGCTCACTAATTCTAGTATAAATAAAGGATTCAACGCATTAGACTTGGAGCTAATGATTATGGGTTCTCGAAGAATGAAGATTCAATCATTGACTGGAAGAGAAATACCTTGAAATTTGTTGCAATTTTCTGCGGATCTTTAATCTGTGATATTTAACGTTTCACATCTATAGCACCGTGGTGTAAGACACAGAGTCAGCATGCACAATAAGAGATTATTTTTGGATCTTATTTACCTTTCTTACAATACGCTAGATGGAAGTAACGCAATGGTTAGTTAAATGTGCGAGATACGTTTTGAATTAACTTTCTGCTAGATCTACAAAAGAAGAAACAACTGTCATCATGCTACGATTTGTTCATGTTAAGGCTAAACTTGGTGCAGTTTTAATTCATCTAACTTAGAGCTTTCTTTTGAGAGACTCCACATTGAGGTTTAACCCAATTGTTATTTCCACAATCATTGTTTATCCTAAAGCAAACCGGTTCGCCATAACAGCCTATAAACGTATAGGCTAATCAAAATGCTAGATTCCTTGTGTTCACCATAACCGCCCATAAACTTATAGGCTAATCAAAATGTGAGATTCCTAGTGATGTCATTTCAAAGGATGTAATTTTTTAAACGAGTTCACTAAAACACAATGGACTAAAAGTCGCATCTGTCCATTATTATTTTTTAAAAATCGCTGTTCGCTTTTTTTGGCTTAAGAGGAGCAACATTCGTTTTCTGTACATTTTACATAAAGCTAACCAGACCAATATGAATATCGAGACTTTCGTAATGAGAGCCCTGCGTTGCAGCCATCAAAGAAAACAACAGGGCACAAACATATGATGGTTTTCAATCGTGAACTTAATGTGCAGTATTGACATCAAGTGATTACAAGAGCAGTGAGTTAGAATGAAGTTAGGATCTAGAAAATGAGAATAGATTAAAAAAAAAAAAAAAAAAAAAAATATATATATATATATATATATATATATATATATATATATATATATATATATATATATATATATATATATATATATATATATATATACTGTGTGCAACATATACAAAGATAAACGTTAAACGGTGAAAAGAAATCATATCAGCCTTAATTTCTTTTCTTGTGTGATCGCTCTATTGTAGTGGAAGAGAGACAGAGAGACAGAGAAGGAGGAAAATGAAATAGAGTGAGACATATTTTTTTATACTATAAGGCTCCCCTAATCCAATATCGCTGCTACTTTTCATAATTGGCCATATCGGATCTCTCACAATTCTTTCTAATTATTGGTCATGTACACCAACGCTCGATCAGTCAATTCAAAAAATCCATTTGAAACGGGAGCCGACTCCGATTATTGTATGATTTTTTCTATTGAAGACGGGGAAGATCACGTGCCGCGTCACGCGATAGGTTCATCAGGGAGCAGAGTCATTGATCCTAATTGACATTTACTTTGATTGTGGCATGACGATGCTTACAAAAGATGTTAACACTCGATACCGACACGTCATGCCCCGCCCATAATGAGTGCAAAGAAGACTGAGAGAGAGAGAGAGAGAGAGAGAGAGAGAGAGAGAGAGAGAGAGAGAGAGAAAACGATAGAGAAAAGGAGAGAGAGAGAGAGAGAGAGAGAGAGAGAGAGAGAGAGAGAGAGAGAGAGAGAGAGATCACTGTTAAAGAGAACAAACGCAAAGATTGTACAAGTTAAATGTATGCTGAGTTTACATTAGTGTGGAATGCGAAAAACTTATCATAATAGTTGAACGTTGCGAGAGGAAATGCCCTTAATTAAAATATTTTGTTCGTAATCATAATAAAGAGATAACATTGGAACAGACCATGACCTACAGGGTTCTTCAGTAAAGGAATTTTTTCTATTTTTAATATTTTATTTATGGCGAGTGGGTTACTAAAAAGCAATATTTTTTTTTTCTCTTTCAACTCCTTCAGTCTTTATTATAGACAGTTGAGGGTGTTTTTAAGACCGTTTAAAACAGACAGGACATATTATGGTTAAGAAATTCAACTTTAGCTTTTGCGGACCACTTTTTGCACGCTTAGCGGTATGGGTTTGTTAAAAGCTTTACTACTTGGCATACAGGGACTCTATCAAATAATAACATTTCTCTTGCCGTACCTGCAGTCTAAAATTTAGATTTGAGGAAAATGTGGATTGAGACTTTTTCTAATCTCCGTAAGCAACGTTAAACTCGAGTCAAATTTAAAAGGAAATTATTAGGTTTACCCCTTTAAAAGATGTTCGTCCTATCTGCGATTTCTTCAGTATTATGAGCATGGTATGATAGAAACTAGAAAATGAGCAACATCCTGTGTTGTTCACCTACTACTCTGATCCTGTTTCGCAATCTCGAGTCTTATAGTTAGAGTTGGCTGTAGATAAGCAGTGACCTTTCCACAATCAATCTTAAATCATGCAGTTGACATGAGTCAACTAAAATTAAGTAATAATGCCTTTTAAAGGTTGCCTCGAAAGTGAAATAATAGCTTTAAAAATTGTCAAAGGTACATATCTGTTTATTTACCCTTTTGGTTTTACTTATGTTAGTGATAATTACCCTCAGACTGTCGACTGAAAAGGCAATATGTCATTTTCTGCTTTAGCAAATTTTACTTTCAGTTGACAGTTATGATTAAAACATTTATATCCGTGTTTGAAAATTTTGTTTGGTATAAATATGATTCAAACATACTGTTCTGAACATACAATAGGTTTTTAAAGAGATATATGGCTATTCCCTAAAAAAACACGATATGCTTTTTTATTTTTATGGTATCGCTTTTTTACAAAGTCTTTTTTTATTTTCTCTGTGTGTGTGTCTCTCTCTCTGTCTCTCTCTCACAGTCTCTCTTTCTCTCTCACAGTCTCCTCTCACAGCCCCTCTCTCTCTCTCTCTCTCTCTCTCTCTCTCTCTCTCTCTCTCTCTCTCTCTCTCTCTCTCTCTCTCTCTCTCCTTTCTTTTACATCTCGTGAGAGCGCCTTATACTGAGATTTGCATGTGATGTTTTTCCAAGTTGTCCCTGTGAAATACTGAATAAATTAGATATAAAAAAAAACAGCTCTTACTTGTACTCATCTTCGTTTGGTCGCTGAGAGTGGAACACTGCCCTACTCCCTCCCTCTTCGAAAATAATAAAACTCGAACCCAATCAGACATCTGAGTCTCTCTTCATGTCTCCCATAAGGGTTTCGGACACTCCACCCCAATCCCCCTTTTTGGCCATACTAAACTATAAACCTCAGGGTGCTTCTTGAAGGTTTAAATAATTACAGGGGTATTCATCTATTCAGATGTACTCGTCCCATCTTCAACCAGGCAACTCTTAAAATAAACACGCATACAAACACACGTACACACATATTTGAAGACCCCATCGGGAGGCACTTACCCAAACCAGTCCACATTGCACGGCTTACCGTTAAGTGTTGTTGAAGGGACAGAAACAGTCCTCTGGTGAGGCTTGGTTTACTTAATTCTCGTATGTTTGGAGACTTAAAGGTGATGAAACACACTCAGTTTCCTGGGTGGGACTGTTTTTCCTTGTTTAACGCGAAATTAAAAGGAAAAAAGAAAGTGAAAGTAAAGAATAAAAATAAGCGTCTGGATATATCTTTTCTTATTCATTTATGTATCTTTCTAGTTCTATGTAACTTTCTGAGTGAAATTTACATATCTATCCATAATCATGTCTATCTAGATATCTTATCTGTTTAACCTTCTATTTACCTTTCTTTTTATCTCGCCAGCTTCTTATTTTTTCATGTGTATCATGGCTTTTTTCTACTCACGATAAATTTTCTCTGCTTTCCCTTTATTTATCTGTAGGCCAATACTGTGGCAAGAAATGTGGCGATAAAGCTCCAGTTAGGCAATTAACTTGAATTGTTTTGAAATTTGAGAAATCAACTTGATAATAGTGACATCATATGAGGGAAGAAAAGAGAGAAAGAGTCAGAGACGGATAGAGGGAGGTTGAAAAGGTATTGTAACAGTGAAGCAAACTAAAGCTTTAACACTTTACTTCGCATAAGGTTCTAGGGAGCTACTCTTTTCAGTCTTAAAGGAAATCAAAAACATGTTTTTTCAGGTGGAATCTTGAAATTGTGAACTCGTGCCAAATATTCGCATCCAGAAAATTTGAAACTTCTTTTTTTTTACAAATTTATGAAAAATTTTGAGCGTGTTTCACCTTTCTTCCATGTGTGCTGGATTAAAATAGATGATAAAACTCTTCTTAGTCGGAAATCACCTTCGTTGCTTGTTCGCACTTAACCCAGTTGCGGATTCTTACCTAATTGGAGACATAAGCAGATCTTCATTGAATTAAAAAATGAGTTGTTTCTTTATCCAAGGTTCAAACAGTGGATCGATTTTAATCCCTGGATAGTTTGGAGTTGGTGTTTGTTTTGGGTCGTTGGCGACTTTGCTAGTAATTGTCTTTTAATAAAATCATAAGGTACAGAAGGAACGTTCAAAATAGAGTGGTTAAAACGGAGTGATTTTAGAGTATTGTTCTAACATGCTTTTTAAATAAAACGATCCTAACTAGTATAGACGACTTTAAATTAACACAGATTAAACTTGAAGTTGTTTGTTTAGCTTTCTTCTTGCAAACCGGAATGATAACGTTTTGTTGTTGTTGTTGTTGTTGTTTTTTGTTTTGTTTTTTGTTGGTTTTTTTTTTTGGGGGGAGGGGTTGTTTTGGGGTTGTTTTTTTAGGGTGAGGGGGTGATGATTTTGCGAAGCTGCCCAACCACACTTTTTGCGACAATCTCCCCTGGAAATTAGAGAAATGTTGCAGATATCAGACAAAGGAGAATATATAGGGGGAAATCGTGAACTTTTTAATATCAATAAGACTTTCGAAACGGTTGAGCTATATAACTGTATCTGATGATGCATGCCCAGAAATTATAATAATAATAATAGAGGTACTATTATGATGAAGGATGGATATGTCCTTTTCTTATATCCTGCGTTTTATGGGATTTTTTCCGATTGAATCTGCGTCCCGGTGAGCATTGCTTTCATAGCAGACATTAGCATCTGAGCTCTATTATAGTTTAGATTCTTCAGTGCACCGAGTGCAGACGCTAGCAAACACTAAAAGCTGACCCCATGCTCTTGTGAATGTTTTCAGAAGACTTTGAATAGATCTAAAGTAAGGACAATACACTCTTAGTTTTTCCTACTAATGGGGTTCTTTATAAAAAAAAAATTACGAAAAAAGGAATGAAAAATTTGATAGGGATTAAAGGATACGCCCTACTCAGTCTATCACAGAATGAGACCGTATTTGATTTGGATGTTCGTAGGTTGTTTTTAACGCTTTTTTTTGTGTATCCCTTGTCTCTGTACCAGAAAAAAATTTGTTTGAAAATGTCCAAGTTTTCTATGCACCGGGATGTAATGCACATTGAAAAGCATTTTTATAGAAATGTTTGAATGATAAGATAAAACTCTGAACAGACTCGACTTGCTTGATCAATATAATTCTTCAAAAGCCTTTCATCATGACAAAAAGTGGCTTGTCTGTAGAAGATTAGTCATGACTGGCTTATTATTTGATACACATCAATTGTAATTGGTATCTCAAAAGACTTTACGCAGCGCCGAAGATTCTGTTTATTTTGTCATTGTAAATTTTTGATAATTGTGGAACGGTATACAATTCTTATGACAAAAGCTTACTTCAACTTTTCAAGGTCTGTGACAGAATATCAGGCAACGTATAGCGAGATCCCATTAGCTTCAAACTGCCTTTTGTTACTTAAATGTACGCAGATGCCACTTATTGGTGTTTTATTTTGTTTATTAAACTCTGGCGCTCCTTATTCATTTTCCCAGATGAATTTGTTAAAAATCTCATCTGAAGTCAGGCGAAAACTTTTCCCTTATTGATCTTTTCAAACCCTAGATAGCTCTTTTGTGTTGCAGCTCTAGGTTTCCTACTTTCATTCCGTTTGAAAAGCTCTACTCATCTTGATTCTGAAAGCTTATTGCAAGTTTTCCTACAAAATTTAATTTCGAAAGTTTTACTTCCTTTCGCATGACAATCTATAGATCAGTCCTGAAAAGAGGACCTAAAGATGACAGATGTCAAAAATAGTTTTGTTCGTGGATTTAATATTTTTTGCCCTGATATTCGATTGTGTCTTTTTTTTTTCAATGTACTCAGGTGGAGATTTGATACTCAAGAGGAGAATCTAAGAAAAAACGCTAGTGGGAGAGTATATTTATTACATAGTGAAAAATTAGCAAAAGACCCAGAGGTATGAATGAGCTGAAGCTAAACTAGTTCTTTGCAGTTTGAAACATATCTTTTGTAGGCTTTGTACCGTACCCAGCTTAAACTGATACTAGTTCTTACTTGGATGAAATGAGGAATTTAAGTGTTCAGTGTAATCTTCAAGAGATACAGTGCCGACTTAAGCATTCGCCAAAATTCAATTCGAAGATCGTCTAATCCCAGTCCGAGACTATTACAGTAATTAGGTTAATCATCATTCGAATACTGAAATACTTAATTACTCAATTTTGTGACTTATGTTTTCTTGATTGAATGGATTTGATTAGTTCTAACAATATTGATTTAAATTACTGACATCCTCAAGTAAATCCTCAATTTTTTTCGAACGTCTAAAGCGCCGATTGTATCCAAATTTTTAAATATATGTAAGCCCCAGAAATGTTACCATTTCACAGACGCAGTTGTAAGTATAATGTTTGGACAAATTATTTGTCCTTTTTAAAAGACAAAAAAAACTCCATTGTATACTCATGTGAGTTTGTCAGAAAGAAGAACTTTTACATAGACTGAAGCGGTGTACTGGAAAAAAGAATTCCTGGGTCCTTTAATAAAGTGTATAAATCTCTCATATCTTTGGAAGCACTATTAATCTTGTTATCGTTTTTTTTTTTTTTTTTTTTAACCATGAAATAAGGTTCTTTGTATAAAAAGAAACTTGATCGATTCTAGAGCATGATCAAACTTCCACAATATACCTGTATTTTTGGACGGTAAAGATGTACCTCACTTCTCTGATCATTAACGTGTTTGATAGAAAGGCATAATTGCTGGAAAATGTTCATTCTCAAACACGTCTAAGTGTCAAAAGTCTTCTCTAAATTGTTTAATATCGCTTAGGTACTAAAAACAGCTATCTCTGTAATTTCCTAGTGTTATAAAAGATCTTTGTAAAGGCTCATTACATGACTACCTAGACGTGCATTGACTAAGGGAACTTATAACTGCCTGATGGTATGTACCTGCTTCTGAGCATTTCCTTATATATATATATATATGAACACATATACAAGCATACATTCTCCTACCCCAACTCACAGTTACTCTAACACTGTGTCTCCTTACTTTCCTTGTTTCTTATAAAAAAATTTCTCGCTCCCTCTCTTTTTTGCAGACTTCAACGACTATGATTACGAAGATTCCACAGTGGCTCTCACCCCCGAATTCCTGAACGTAGAGACGAATGTGACCGTAGTTGAAGGCCGGACAGCTATTCTCCCTTGCTCCGTTAGATATCTGGGCACTAAAGAGGTCAGTTCAGACACTAAGAAGCGTCAGAGCATCTGCAGTGAGCAATCACTCTCCTGAGATACGGTAAAATACTGAGAAATGTTTAGCACTCTTAAGTATGTTTCTCAGATTCTTTTATGCATCATCTTAGCTTATCGTTAAGTTTTCAAGAAATATGTGTAAGTGAGATGAGGCTTATCAAAATCTTGTCAAGTTTACTAGATTCTAGCTGTTCTTATTTTAAAGTTATTCTTTTTCTCTTTTTTTATTAGAAACCTTTGTTAGTAGCAAAAGGCACAACCTAGCTCTTCAGGTATCCTGGAATAAAAAGAATCGCTTTTCCACTTGACTGTTCAGTGAACTACTAAATGAGTAAATGAAAAAAAAAGACATGCAAACAATCAACAAGAGTAAAGTAGTTTTCCGCTGGTATAATTTAAGGCCAGGCCTGCTGTAAAAATCCAATATCTGAACACAATGAGGGTCATGCTTGCTCAGTGGAACAGATGAACAATTTCCCTGACAGTTTGAATATACTTTTCCATGAGCAGTAACTCAGTGGTGAAATGCAAGTCTAAGTTCAATCACAGAATGATGCGAAATAATTGTTTGTTTTTGTTACATTGAATAAACGAAATTTTACAGAATTATCATATATAATCATGTGATAGCATACTCAGTCCAGCCGTCTCCATATTGTAATTTTGATTTTTAAACATATTTGATTTGGTTTCGATCAATCGATGAAGCAAAACACTGTTCTGGTTCTTACTTTTGTTCCTTTTTCCTCTAAATTTTCAACCGCGTATAATTCACAATTTTTATTAATGCTTTCGGCGAGTCTGCAGAACCTTATTAATAAACTGAGAGAAAACTGGAAATGTCAATCTGATCTGTTGATAGAAAACAAAGTCACATTTCGGCCCTTACGACAGAAGAGTTTCTGAATCCTAGGCTTTCAGAGGTTATGCGTTATGAAATTTATTTTTAAAATATAAACGCTCAAAACTTGAAAGATGTTATCTATCTGTAAACCCATCTACCCGCCTTCTTGTCAATCTTTGTTTTCTCAATATGCCTGAATCTCTCTCTCTCTCTCTCTCTCTCTCTCTCTCTCTCTCTCTCTCTCTCTCTCTCTCTCTCTCTCTCTCTCTCTCTCTCTCTCTCTCTCTCTCTCTCTCTCTCTCTCTCTCTCTCTCTCTCTCTCTCTCTCTCTCTCTCTCTCTCTCTCTCTCCCTCTCTCTCTCTCCCCAAACACTCAAACTTGATATTTCGGGCTTTTTGATACAGTGTCCAAAATTTATCTGATCTTTGCATGTCTAAACAATCGTATAAAATCTTTTTCATTCACTTACATCGATAACTTTTTTATATTGCCTTTATATCCTTCTTTAAACACTAAACTACACTCTACATACCCGCTCTTCTTGGTGAGCTCAATCTTTCATAGGAGCTATACGATGTGAGAATAAAGAGAACTAGAACGAATGCTGAAAATACAACATTTAGATTCTAAGATAATCGTATGCTAAAATTGTATACTCGCTATTAAAGTAATGAAATGCCAAAAATCAATTATTTGTGTATTGCTATTCCATTTTTCTCCTCAAGTTTATATGCAGTACTATTTCTCTGAATAAAAAAAATTTTAATGCCTCAAATATACCTTTCCTACCTACCTTTTACTTCTATGCGTTTCTTATAATGCCACAGGACGGGAATAGGCAGAAGAAAACATTTTTTTTAGATAAGTTTCTTTCACAATATAAAGATGACGTTTAGATGCATTGCTTTCTGACTTAATATTTTAACTTCTAAGTGGTCGAATGCTTTCTAAAATGTTCATTGCCTTCCGAAGTGGTATACATATTATATAGGTAAAAGTATTTGTGAAATATGCCATACTTTATTACTCTGCAGATGTGGCATCATTTTCCAATTTAGCAAATTAAATTTCATTACTTGCATTTTCCTTGAATCTGATTTGAAAAAAAAATCATTTATAAATAATTTTAAAAAGAAAATCAAAACTAATGTCTTAAAATATATAATATTTCAAATTGAGTACTTTATTATTCTCATATACGAAACATCAAGTTTGGGAGTTTGGGGTAACAGATTACTTACACAACTTTTTTTTTTATTTCCGCGTGCCATCAACTACAGTACTTGCACGCTAGCAGGCCCCATCCCAGACGACCAAAGTGGAAATTTCATCAGAGCTGCGTTATTATGTTTTAGGGCCTCGTCCTCGCTAGCTAACATAACTGGTTTTCAAAATCCTTTACTCTTCGCTCCTCTCAATCATAGTGTTTTATGCTTTGGACAAATGATTTATTCCAGAAGACAAGGCAAAAGAGGAAAATAAGCTAAGGAAAGAGAGGCAGAATCAGGGAAAGTCAGTCTGATAAATGGAATGACTGACATGGGCATCGAGAGATACTGACAAACAAACAAACAAACAAATGGATTGATAGGCAGCGAGGCAAACGCAAATTGAGAGACGAGCTCGAAAGTAGATCATTGGAAGAAAAAAGCTTTGAGAGTATAAAATGAAACTAATGAAAACAATTTTATTAGAATTACTGTGAGAGAGAAAGAGAGAGACAGAGAGACAGAGAGAGTGAGGGGGGGTGGGGAAGAGACAGAGAGAGACGGAGGCAGAGAGAGATAGAGAGAAAGCTAGATGGATAGAGAGAGAAATGGAGAGATAAACTGAGAAAGGGTAAAAAATAAAGAAACCGCTTCATTTTAACATGTAAAATAGGATTGTAAGCTAGTTTCTTTGTTTCGATGTAAGACATTGAAAATTTTACACATGACTTCATCGTTTCTGTCAGTTTTGATGTTATTTTTATTCTCCTTGGAAAGAAAAAAAAATGCATAGCGCTTGGAAAGTTGCACAAATGAGATTTATTTTGGCATCGTGGCTTTTTATGACTTGATAGTTATAATGTTACACCTTTGCTGTACGAAAAAAAATCGAAAAAATGTGCTTCACTAGTAGCTGAATTTTTTAGATTTTTATTCTTTTTGAAGTAAATCTCAGGACCCAAATAATTTGATACGTTCCAGGGATTTTGGTAAATGATAAATGTGGTGTTTATAGGGGATCCTGCGGAAAAAAAGCTTCCTTTTATCTTTTCAAATCTACTCCTCTATTTGTTCACCTCTCTCTCTTTCTCTTTGTCTTTTCCTCCTGTTCCCTCACTCACTCACTCATCTCTATCTCCCTCTCTCAATTCTCTTTTAATATCACTCTGTCTAGTTATCCATCTTTCTTTGTATCTCAGTTTTATGACAATGGGCATCTCACTGCCGTTTTTGTACAAAGCAACTGTAGGTCTGTTTCAATTAATGAATTGCATTGTTTGAGTCTCTGTCTGGTTGTGTTTTTTTCATACAATGAGTCTGCAACTAATTTTGGTGTCAATAACCTCTTCTTTAGCATGCCACTTTTTGTTTATGCATCGGATTTTAGACCATTTGCTTGATTGTAAATGGGGCATATTTTGTTTCGAATATCCTTGATCGAAATTGACTTAGAATGAAAAAGTAAAAAAAATCTCTGTGTTGAAAAGTTTTTCTTTATAATTAAAAACACCGTATTACTTCATGTCTCTATTGCTCTTTCCATATCTCTTTGTCTTTTTTTCCTCATATTCTCTCTCGCTCTCCCTCTCTCTCTATTCTTCGCTTTCTCTTGGCTCTTCAAAGCTATCTTTTTATTTTTTTTTCATCGGGTTATCTCTTTTTCCCT
The DNA here is from genome assembly GCA_033675545.1 of Elysia crispata. Taxonomy (NCBI): domain Eukaryota; kingdom Metazoa; phylum Mollusca; class Gastropoda; family Plakobranchidae; genus Elysia; species Elysia crispata. Next base: position 222,631 of record JAWDGP010005256.1, read on the forward strand.
TTTTAGTCTCTCTCTCTCTCTCTCTCTCTCTCTCTCTCTCTCTCTCTCTCTCTCTCTCTCTCTCTCTCTCTCTCTCTTTTTTTTTTTTTTCTCTTTCTCTTTCTCTCTTTTTTTCTCTCTCTCTCTCTTTCCCTCCTTCCCTATTTTTCTTTCTATCTATTCTTAACCTGCAGCTCTTTTTAATATTACTTCTTTGCCAGTCCCTCTCGCGTTTCTATATTTCTCCATCAATCTGACCATTTATCCATCTATCTGCCTCTGTAAATATCTTCCTTTCTTTCTTATCACCAACCGCGCTCGCCGGAAGCCCTAAATCTGTTGTGTGTAAAGCGATATTTCTGTTGGAGAAGAAGGCCGCCCAGTCTTGAGGTAGACCTAACCAGCCTGATCTCAGGTGACCTGTGAACGCTCTTCCAAAGAAGAGGTATAAAGGTTGAACTGATTTAGGACAGAGATCGCCAGGCCGATGATCGAGTTGTTAAGTGTCGGCCTCGACATTCATAAGGGCTTTTCGTCTCGGGTTTGGACATGTTGTGATCAGTGGTTGAGCTTGGCCTCTTATTCCTCGATCTCCACACCGAGAATGTATTTGAAGAGCTGGAGAACCAGAAGTTGACTAGTCTAGGATTTCGTCAATAACAACATTGTTAAGAAACCGAAGGGAATATTATACAATTCAAACAAATTGCATTGGACAGGCAATATCAAACAGTAAAGCAATGATAATTTGAGTAACAATTACCTAACTTACTTGTGCTCTGTACATATATTGTTGTTCATATGGGCCTATATCTGTGTAAACCAAATAAACTTTATATCTTTTGTAATCCCATCTTTTTTTCATAAATAAAGAGAACGATAGTTGACGGTTTTTAGACCGATGGTTTATAGAGGAGTTTTTAAAAATTACTTCAATGTAAGTTTAAACAACTAAACCATTGTCTAAAAACGAAAGCAATAAAAGTGCAATCATAATTCAAAAGGACATTATAAAAAGAGTAAATGGAAAAAGTGATTTTCAGCGAAAAAAAAATACTAGTATAGTCGTTTCCTAAATGCTTCTGTAAAGAGTCTATAGATTCTTACTAGAAAGCACAGTTTTTTAAGAAATACACCTCTTTGTGGATCTGTTTTAGTTGTATAGAGCAAGAAAATTGGCATCCGATTCTTTCCTATCCAGTCTTTCATGAAATGTTTGTAAAATCCAGCGATTCTGCTATTTTTCTTTCAAGCTCTGAAGAGTAAATTGTGATTGTCCAGTCAATTGACAGTTTTTATTGTTTTTATGTGAAATAAGATCTTAATCCTTGACCAATCCACTTGCTTTAAGGTAACAGAATTGTTATAGATCTAGTGAAGTTTCATTCCGTTCTCAAGTTTTCCTTAATTTTGGTTTCCTATGTGGTATTTCTAACTGCCAGTCCGTTTTAAGGTTCTACTACCTAAGCCGTCTCTGGGGATTCAAGCTGAATTTGTTTCCTACAGACACATTGGAAAGAGGATGGTAGAGGCTTTGGGGACTTTGCGTAAATTAGGTGTCTCGCGCTGCAGAACGAGCTAATAGGCCACATGCCCGTACACGAGACAAAATAATGTTTCCTCCAGTGGATTTCCCCTGCGTGTAGTTTTTTGTCAGTCTAGATGGTATCTCAAGAAGAAGAAGAAGAATGGAAGAGTGATTTATTTTCCATCTTCTGTGGATCCGCCCATGTAAACGTCGCCCAGAGTCGAGGCCAGCGATGTGGTACATGCTCTTTATTGTTTCGATGGCGCAAAAAAATGGTAAAGTTGAGAACATTCCTGCTCCTAAAAATTCCTCCTATAAAATGTCATGTTACCTGCTTGAGGTGACCTTCTAATTATTGAGAGTCTAGCTTTCTCTTGAGTGAACAACCGCTTTACATAAATCTGGATGCCTGGTTAAGTATTTTTAATTTCTTAAAGAAGAAATGTCCTGTTTTGTTTGGGTTGTTTTTCCCGTCACTTTCTGTCACTATACATACTCTTCAACTATCATGTTTATTTTTTTTTTACTTTACCAGTTACATTTGTCTTAGAATTCGTGTTAACATCTGTGAAAGAACTGTTGGAGCATCCAAAACAAATTGACAGAAACTCTTTCTAAGAATATTCCTTTCCCTTCCTTGTGAACACGTTTCTGTGCTACGCTACAGCAAAATAATTTAGACAATCATATCATGGTCAACACTGTTCTCAGTGATCATTCTGGACATGATCAATTGCCTTTAATACTCGTTCTTACAGGTTGCGTGGGCCAAACAATCTAAAGGAGAGAATATTTTTCTTACCCTTGGCAAAATTGTGTGGGTGAAGGACAAAAACATCAGTGTGTCCTATAGGATGGATGACAACCAGGTAAGACTTTTGTTCTTAATATTAGGATCGGTCAGATTTCCAAGGCTTAAAAAACCACAAAAATAGCATGTGAAAGAATTCTGGTATTGCTCGAATGTCAAATATACTTGAAGAATGAAAATCTTTTTTATAATAATACCTTAGACAGTTGAGATTTTTCAGAGTTCCATTTATTATGGGCAAATCCTTTCATATTCGGGCTGTACATTCGTTCTCGAACTCACGTAAATATTTTTGTAATCACAATGTGATTAACTTGCATAATCATTAGCCTTAAACGAATGTTGTTGCCATAAACATAAGAAATCACACGTTTGAAATAATGGTACTAAAATATGTGATCTCCACCTATCTTTTTTTCATTCTGCCATTTTTTTCTCTTTCTCGCTGTCTCTCTACCTTTCATTGTGTATCTTTCATCTTTCTCATCCCTTTCTTTATCTCGCAACAGAAATTTCTGTTTCGTTTTCTCTCTCTCTCTCTCTCTCTCTCTCTCTCTCTCTCTCTCTCTCTCTCTCTCTCTCTCTCTCTCTCTCTCTCTCTCTCTCTCTCTCTCTCTCTCTCTCTCTCTCTCTCTCTCTTTCTCACTGTCTCTCTCCTACTCTCTCTCTTTCTCACGCTTTCTCTCTCTTTCTCACACACTCTCTCTTTTTGTCTCTCTCTTTTTTTCTTCTCTTCTCTGTGTTTATGTCTCTCCCCTACTTTTAAACAAAGATTTCTATCGCGTCCTAGGTCAGCCACTGGGATCTCCACATAAAGAATGTGGACAAGTCCTACGCCGGAGACTATGAGTGCCAGATAACCAACAAGTTTCCTATGAAGACACACATTCATTTAGTAGTCAAACGTGAGTACTAGTTTGGGGTTAGCCGAACATTACACCAGATATATAATTCAAAGGATAACTCATAAAACATAATTAAGCTTTACACAAAATATAGAGAAGAAAGATATATAGACTCAAAGCACCATATACAAGCTTAATTGTAAATACTGTTGCGCTTAGCAAAGTTAATGAAATAATATACAGTAGGTTTTTAAATGAAGCTTTTACCAAGCGTGAGCTTGGAAACAAATAATGCAAATGTAGGTTCATGACAAAAATATGTTTCACCTGTAACGACTGGATGCATGACATAAATTTTATATCGACATTCTTAATGAAAAAACAACCTCTAGAGAAAAGTCACGCCAAGTTAAACCATTTGTTCTCTGAGTGTTGTGATAGATGATCGGTACTGAGTGTAGATTCTTCTAGCCACCAGTCAGCCAATGCGAAAAACGCGGGTCAGTATTTTTAATTTTTCAGACACAAGTAAAGAAATGGACGATAGTAAACGTTAAGAAAATTCTAGTCACGCAGAGGCAAGCAGTTAAAGCTCCGGCCAGTCATTTACTTGATTCGATGGATTTTCTCATTCATCTATGCCATTTCTTCCTTACTCATTCAGACGTAATCTTTCTCACGGAATCAAACCGATCGTGAAGTGCTCAATCTTTTGGTTCTAAATCTTTCAGTCAGTCTAAAATAATTAGCGCTTTGTATTGTTTTACAAAGAGCAAGGAATAAAAATTCGAGGTTGACCTCTAGTTGTGAAAGTTCGTGGCAGTAGGTTTTTCAAACTCACTGTTCATGGACATTTGAAGTGTTATTTGCATTATAAAGTAAATGGTGTAAGTTTTGTGTCGGTGATGTTGAAATTTAACTTTTTCAGGTGAATTAAAATGCGGACTATAAGTGTTGTCTCTCTCCGTTTAAACTTTTTTTTCCATATTTTTGGCAGCATAAAGATTGTTGATTTAATCAAAATCTAAGGAAATTGAAGTCACCAAAAAATTGTATCAATGTAACGCAGCAGTAAATCGTGTAAAATATCTCTTGTTACTTATTCAGGACTTAAAATGGATGCTACTTGTTGAAAGACTTTTAAATTTCTTATCGTATCGAAATAAATGCTTCAACATAGGTTTAAATTCTTTTCTTATTTTGAGCATCGATGCCCAACTTAATATAAACTGAATATAATAACACTTTGAGTCTTCATAAATTTTGAGATTTATTGGAAATTTAGAGCTATTCCTACATGTCTAACCCCGGGTAATATGAAAACTAATAAACATTCTGGTGTAAGCTAAATTAAAACATCATTATCTTTAAGGCTAAAGCCAAGTAATAAACATTTTCTAGTTAATAAATGCTTTTTTTAATGAATTTCCTTGTCCTATAACTTTCAGAGTGAATAAATTGTCTAGAACTTTGCGATTTTAGCTCGGGTTTAATTTATTTTATTTCGTTTTATATTTTTCCCTTTTAATTTGTTTTATTCTATCTTATATTTTTCCCTTTTGTTTATCGGATTTGTTTTGACGTCTTGCATCATTGTTGGGTAATCCATTTGCCATTTATGCCTCTTCATCTTTGATGATTTGTTGTAGCATAAAAGTCCAAAGATTTATATCAGGTAAAAGTTAGAATTAAGGGTTGCTCTTTTGGCCATGCACTGGCGGCAGCGGCCACTCAACCAAGCTGAAACAAGCTACCAGCGTGTCAATAATGTAGCTGGGGCGTCTATAAAAGCTGAGCGAGGGGACTTTATCATCGTATGAATGTTGAATAAAAGATAAAGTGGGAGGAATCTAAGAGAATTCTTCTTCTGAATGAAACAGCACCGAAGGTTAATAGCTAAAGAAGGAGGGGAAAAAAAAACTCCTGAACTTTCGCTCTATCTCTTAGATGATTATATTTTCGTGTGAGGTTTCCGTGACTTTTTTTCTTATCTAGTATGAACTTTTCTATAACAAGGGGTTTACGAGATTTTACTGTCAAATTTGATTTTCGCATTGTATTAATGTTTTTCTACTTTTTGCTTTAACTACTAAGTTGATCTATTATTGACGGTAGCCACTCGTGTCTGTAAGTACAATTCTCTTGACTTTTTTTTCCCTCCTGGAAAGCTTCTCTCTCTCTCTCTCTCTCTCTCTCTCTCTCTCTCTCTCTCTCTCTCTCTCTCTCTCTCTCTCTCTCTCTCTCTCTCTCTCTCTCTCTCTCTCTCTCTCTCTCTGTCTCTCTCGCTTTCTCTTGGTACAGGGCACAGAAAAAGAGATTGAAATATGATTCTTGCTTAGCTAAAACGAATGATTAATGGTTACCATGGTAACATTGTTTAAGAGCATTTTTGCACCCTAGATAAAATCACAAGCATATAGATAGCAAGCTTTTCATAGTTTGTACCTTTTCTGAGTAGTATGCGCTACTTTTTGCTCTTGCCAATTTAACATAAAATAATCCGTAAGTAACACATATGTTTGTGGCCTTGTGGTAAAATGCAACTACGTTTCTCCTTTTTTCTTTACATTTAATTAGACTTTTTCCTCTTCCTTTATTTTGGATGGTGATGATAAATGAAATCGCAAGAACAGAGATGCAATGGAATATTGGCCCCAATTTAGGCTAAGATCAGTTATAACTTGACCTTTCGGGACATAATTATATAAAGAACATTTCACTCTTTCCGTTTTTTCATCACTTTATTACCGCTAAATACATTCAAACCAATTCAGATTTTAGGCATGGATTTTCATGGTCTTCTTTTTTCCTCCACAGCCCGCCCACCCCCTAAACCTGGTATGTGGATGGATTCATTTTTTATTATTATTAACAATGTTAGAGTCTTTTTTATGTTTCCTAGTCTTATTTTTTCAAGCCTAAAGCAATCACAACAATTTTTACACAGTTAACAACAATAGTGCATTGACGTTTCAAAAAGTCCACCTATATTGTCTTAGGTGCAGCCTGCTTTTAATATCAAACAAGTGATCTTAGATGTTTCATGCTTTCCTTAGGTGTTTGTTTTTCTTTAAATCAATGAAAATGTCATATGGTTTAAGCTTCAATCTTGTTTGCCGTTAACTGTTTATGTTCCTTCATTTACTACCTCTACTTGTACTATTTCTTCTACTGCTGCTGCTGCTGCTGCTACTACTACTACTACTACTACTACTACTATTTCTACTACTACTACTACTACTACTACTACTATTACTACTACTACTACTACTACTACTACTACTACTACTACTACTACTACACTATTATTATTATAACTACAGCTACTGTTAAAACTACTGCTTCTGCTGCTTTCATAATTGCCACTGCCTACCCCATGTTTATTACATCGTTGTTGTTTTTTTTAATTCAATTATTGCTTCTGCCGCTGGTAAAAGTACTAAAAATAACAACTGCGGACTTCATATTTTACTCACCTTATTTTTAAATTGCATGCACATTACACCATGTGATTTAACTCAAACCTGCCCCACCCACCCTTCTCTGTCTATCTCCTCTACCCTTCCCATTGCGTCCACCCCTCACCCCCCGTTGCTGGGGCCTGACCTGTCCAGCAGCGGTGACTATTTCCGGTAAAGCGTTTGTGGACCGGGGAGAGCCGATTCGCTTGGTCTGCAACGCTACGGGGCCGCGAGTACCGGAGAAGATTGACTGGTTCAAGGATGGCACCAAGCTTGACGCAACGTCTTACCGGCACGGAAACCTCATCATTGAGGAGTTCATGCACGTTGTGGTAAGTAAGGCACAACTACTCAGTTATAGATTTAAGTTGTGGTAGAGTACGTAACATGTACATATGAGTTCATGCACGTTGTGGTAAGTAAGGCACAACTACTCAGTTATACATTCACATTGTGGGAGAGTACGTAACATGCACTAAGGAGTACATGAACGTAGTGGTAAGTAAGGCACAACTACTTAGTTATACATTTAAGTTGTGGGAGAGTATGTAACATGCACTAAGGAGTACATGAACGTAGCGGTAAGTAGGCAAAGCTGCTCAGTTATACACTGACGTTGTGGGACAGTACGTAACATGTACTGATGAGTACATAAAAGTTGTGGTAAGTAAGGCACAACTGTTCAGTTTTACATTCACGCTGTGGAAGGGTGCGTAACATGCACTGAAGAGTATATGTACGTTTTAGTAAAGTAAAAGTAGAAAAAATGCACTGAGGAGCTTAAGAACTGTGAGGTAATTTTAGCCCAAGCAAATAATAATTTATGCACGTTATGATAAATATAGCACGCGAAAAAAAGCTTTAGAAAGCGTTGAACTTGTGATAAGTTTATTAAATTAGGCATGATAGTCATCGAAAAACAGGGAGGAAAACAATTTTCTTGTTCATTAAAGGGCCCTCAAAGTTTAACAATAAATGCGGGATTTCACTGCTTTAGCAGTAACTCTCTAAACTTGTGGTGGGCTGAAAAACCGTGCGAGATAGTTTTTAATATTACATCAACAAAATGCTGAGTTCACGGAAAATTCCTATTAGATAGTCATTTATCCGCTCTTTAATGGAACATTTTCATTTCATCTATGTTTTCAGAGACATTGATAATAGCAACAAAGTCCTAATGTGTACTAATTAGCTTGTACCTAATTTCTTTTGTCTTCTGTTCTAGGATCAGGCATTGATCAGCGAACTACACATCAGACACACAGATATGAGTAATAGCGGCACGTACATTTGTCGCAGCTCAGACGAAAAGATTGCCAGTCTCGTGGTTACTGTCTTAGTAGGTAGGTGACGTGCTTGTCATAGCCAGAATAATGGCAATTTTTCTAACTCCATTTTCAAAAATAAAAGTTTTAAATACTTTTTATTTTTTGTGATCTTGAGGGTAAGCGAAAAGGTGTTAATTCAACTGATAGAGAGATGTGAGGGATATCCTTTCTTTATCAAAAAAAAAAAAAAACAAACAGCAAACATTAAAAAAAATAATTAAGATAGGAACAATAAAAACAGAAATGGGTGCCTATTCGTGATAGGAAATTCAGGAAACAGGAAAAATCATTCACAAATTATTTGAAAAAATTACCGCAATCGGTCCTTTCTGGTGATAACAATGACATTGAAAATTGATAAAGACAACAAAAACAATATGAATTTAAGAACAACATGGAAAATAAAAATAAAGGTCATGATGATGATGTTTGATGATGTGGATAGTGATGTTGTTGATGATGATGATGATGATGATGACGATTAGGATGGCATGATGTTGAGTATGATGAAAATTCCTGAAGTGGAAGCTTTACTCCCCACTACATATTTTACATAAATTACATATTTTACATATTTTACTACCTCAACTAGTCAAAAATGCAGTTCAGTTTGCTCGTGCGGTATTGGAATTTTCATTCAGAATGTTAAGCTTTGAACCTCAATTTATTGTGTTTTTAAGCATGCTTTGTTTCTTGTTCTTTTTCATATGACGGTGTGAAACCAGCGGACACAACGAACAAGAAAAGAGGTAAGAATCTCCCTTTCAACTTTTCTCTTGATAAAATTTTCACTGTGGGCGCATGTTGTAACAAGGAAATCAAATATTTAGGAGACAGGAGCATTAAAGATTCCATTTTTTCCCTTTTTGTTACAATGAGTCATATATATCTTAGAGTAGAAAAATGTGTGCCTCTCAGCTATCAGACAATTGGATTGACGAAATGAATGTTTCCCCAAATGTATTTGTTTCGGTTTAAATCTAATTTATTATCTCCTAAATGGACATAAGTGCATGCCCGATATATCTTATTTTTCTTACAAATTTGCAGGGACGTATCTTCATGTAGACGAGAAAGGCAAAAAGCTTGTGGTAGAAGATCCCCCTAAAGATGCTGCTGAGAGAGTTCATCACCCGACGCTCTCCCTGGCGATGCTGGCAGTGGTGGTGGTGCTGATCCATTCTCTGTGTGCATCAATACTCCGGCCGCTCTCATGACCTTTGAATTTTTATACGCTGTCTATTTCACTCAACTAAGAAAGGTCAAACTGACAGAGACTAATAATGATAGAGCTCAAAAGACAGGGAGAAAATTAAGCCGCAGAGTTTGATAAAGGTAACTTGGTCTGCTCCAAACAGGATCGAGATCATCAGTGGAAGTATATGTTTTTAAGATTCTTTCTCAACTAATTTTTCTGTGTCATTTAACTGCTTCGACGACTGCGATTATCGTGATCTAGCAATTACAGCTCATTATATGGGTGAGTCAGGCAAACTGGTGTCGACGTTGCATGAGAGACTTGATGGCCAGGACAATGTCACTTTGTTTCAAAAAAAGTGAGGTCTCGAGAACGCAGAAGCAGTATACAACTTGAATAAGTGAGAATACAGCTTGTCACGATGCGAATCTTCTTTAATGTCAACTATTGTTGCTTGAGTATGGCAACATTTGAGATTCTCAGCGTGAGTTATTCCATTTGACATTACCATTGACCATGTTTCCTCTCAACGAACTTTGTGAGGGTGGTTGCTTTAGTAAATTTTTTAAACGATTTTTTAAAGCCAAGAATTGATTCATGTGCTGTATTTTTATCGAGGATACACGTCTACTCTTGACTAAGATACGACATGACTACTCGGTTTCCACACACTTTAGTAATTATTTGTCTGACAAAGTAAAGTAGTTTGGTTACTTTCTTCCTAAACTCTATTACTGGTTTGGGAATCTTGCATTTTAAAATTTGTTCTGAATTTTTTTTTAGTGTTATGTTAGTTTCCATATTTTGTGTTTTCAAAGGCCTAGAGCCGATATGCGCTCTACTTTGCCAAGATTTTGTTGCTTGCCCCAGTGAGAGAGAAGGGTGTAATCATGGCTTTAAGCAGCAGAGTACCCATACCTCAATGTCGTTTGTGTGTGTGTGTGAGTGTGATGTGCAATTCACCGTTTTATGTGTCATCAAAGCTGGCACGGTTCGTGGAGGATTGAGATAATACCGATTATGAATGATTCAAGAGCAAGGGATATGCTAAGTCCACATCATCTTCATCTTGTAAATATTGTCATATACTTTTCGCCTTCAGAATGATTTTGACCATGTTTATCTTTTAGCTTATTTATTATTATTTAAGTGGATTCATGTAACCCATCAAAATTATAACTTGATTTTGATTGGATACAAAATCGAAACCAGAATCCATGAATTTTGAGGCATTTAAAACTCACTTTTCTAGTCAATTCATTATGATGTTTGCTCTTAAAAGTTTCACTTGGTGCGTTTTTCTTTGAAAACGCTCTTCATGAATGAAAAAAATAATGGAGACCATGGTAACGTCAAGCGGATCGTTCAAACACAGCAATAGATTTTTTTCCATCCATAACGTTATTGTAGATCAGGAGATAGGCTAAACCTTGTCTGACAAACACTTATCCATTTGAGAACAGAGCAATAAGGTGCTTGATCCCATTATATAACTCGTTTAGATTTCTCCGCCTTAGCTTAGATCTAGTCTTCTCTAATCGCAGCTAATATCGTTATCGTTAATCATTATACATAGCTTTAAAAGTATAACTATTCGGCTTTATGGCTAGCTAAATTAGTATAATACGTTAATATATCAGACAAAAAATCAAACAAAAAAATTCCTATCATCAACATACTTTGTAAAATTTGACATCAGTTTGAAACTGCAGCGGTCGGTTGTTTTGATATCTTGTTTCAAGTAAAGGAAAGTCGCGATTTTCTTTGACAGCCTATATTTCCTTAGCTTTCACTCTAAGATAGTGTCCAAGGAAACCGCTTCTCGCTCTTCATAGTATACACTGATTAATCTTGATTGCCATTCTCAAGTCGCTTGCTTAAGCCTTATTTCTCACCTAAGCACCTTTCACATTTAAATATGTTGGTCTTTGGTAATATTCTGGCTATGATCACCAACATGTTTATAAAACACTATTTAAATTTTTGTTTTTGCAGGTTATCTTTCTACAGCACATATTTTCGATTTTGAAATTGATCATAACATAGACATTGATCTTTCTTTGTTACAGTTACAACCTTGTTGATGTTGTGTTCCAGGATACTTACTTGAAGGTGTAATAAGTTATCCCCATTGTTAGCTATGCTTTTGCGAAACATTTGTTTGCATTATTACCTCAACCAGGAGAAAACGTTCAAATTTTTACACCATTTATTTCATGAAGACAGAATGTGATTTTGAGACACGTTGTATTATAATTTTCATTTGTGAACAATGACCAATATTATCCAATGACATATTTTCTGTCCAAGTACGCATTCGCAATATTGTGCGAGTGTCTGCTATGTGGAGTGTGTGTGTGTGTGTGTGTGTGATTTGCGTAATAAGAAAATTGGACAAAACAAGTTGTACTGTAAACAGTGTTTGCAGCTTTTTTAAAAAAATCAAGGATTTTTTTTTACCTTTAAATCGTTAGTAGTACGTAGTAATACTGTCTTATTTGGCGTAAATATTTTTTCATTCATTCAAATTTATTGGAAAATATGATAAACTTGAGCTCTTTGCTTCGTAAGAAAATAGAGGAATGTATGAATTTTCTGATGTAAAATCAATTTAGCCTTTTTCAAAGGTTAGAACAAAAGATGTTATCGTTTTGTACCGAACAGTTTTATTTTCATTATTTTAAATCATTTGATTTTTAGATAATGATCTTCATAAGTTGATCCTACAATGATGTAGATGTCTTTGTCAGACAGCTTCTTTCATTTGTGACTAGACATGCACAAGATGCACAAGATAATGGATCCTTTTCAAGATACAAGCTATGTTTTATCTGGGTTTTTCTTTTTCTTTTTTTTTTTCTTTTTTGGCTTTTTTTCAAGTTTATATCAACTGTTTATTGATATTATTTTAACAGAGAAATTTCTAGGATGCAAAGATTTAAGATATTGGCAGATAATAATTATCTTGTTCATTTAAAAAAACATTATTCAAAGAAAGTCCTGTTTTGTTTTGTTTTTTCGTTTTTGTTTTCGCTTTTTATCATCAAAACATGATAAAAAAGTTGACTTCTTTGCTTTAAAATAGTTTAGTGTTGAGTTGTTTATATGCTGTATGTGAGTGGTGAAAGACAAGTAATTTATAGAAGATGCGATATAAATGGTATGAACGATACAGTTGAATTTCTGTTAGAGTTAAACTTGTTTATATGTAATTATATGTAAATAAACTGAATTGAAATATGTATGACAGGTTAAGGATGTATGGCATTTCCCTATGTTATTAAAATTTGGCATAATGATAAACTGTATAAAAACTGGATAAGTAAACTTATGAATCCATTTTTGTGTGTTTTCAAAGAGAAGTTAGCTCAACATTCGGTGTTTTATCGAAAAAAATGTTGTTAGGCTCATTGCATGTAAAGTTTCCAGTAAACATGCAGTTTTATCATGCCTTTAATCATTTTTAATCTATCCCAAAGATCTTAAAGTCTTACTTTCACTTCAAACGTCAGCGTCATGGCTTTACAGTTGATGAATTTGCCTTTTAGTTCGCTGAAAAGAAATTGGCATTATGTTAAGTATTATATTGCCACAAAAGCACTGTCAGTTTTATTTGATTTTTTTAATATTGAATTATTAATTTGTACATGTTATCTCTGTGTTTAAGAAACAATGAAAATATCAAAAATATTAATTGTTTGTGTTTTAAAGAAACATATGTTTCGAGGTTTATTTGAGTATAAAATTTTCATCCAAATCAGGAACATTTATTTCATTTCGTTTATATTTTATGTAGTAGAATAAAGGTAAATTTATCAAATTCACTTATGAGTTGGATATTCATTGCTTTTGTTTTGAGTCTATTTCTCAAATAAGCTTTTCATATTTGACTTTATAGCAAAAAAAAAAAAAAACTAACATCAATATCATATATATATATATATATAATGAGCACATTTGTGCATATGTGCATCTGTGGTACGATTTTCCATCATAAGCCTTTGGTGATACGGTTCAATCCTTCTGTTTTTTCTCCATCTATATATATATATATATATATATATATATATATATATATATATATATATATATATATATATATATATATATGTATATATGAATTATTTTTTTTGGAGGGGGGAGAGTGGGGATATCGTCTAAAACAAAATTAAGCAAGATGATCTGATAGTCAAAGTTAACAGATATTTGCAGAATTAGACTTTTGAAGACGTATGGAAAACAAAAGCAGAAAAGGAAAAAAAACCGATTAGTTACACACGATATCGTAGTTCTGAATGTTCGATACTCAGATCAAAGCTAAATTGTTCTATTGTTCGCCTGTATGCTCAAGCTTTTAGTTATGAAAGATTTTAGGGTAGACTTTTTAAAATAAATGAATCTTATTCACTTTTATCCTCATTTTTTTTTAAATTATTTCTATTTGAACGACATGATGGCTTTGTTGGAAAACACGCACAATCAGCTAGTTTTGTAAAATCCAAATTCTATGTATAGATCTTTTTAAATATTTCATTATCATGTAGGCTAAAATGAATGGGTTGCCTTGAGTGTCCCCAGAGAAGTGCACTTCTAGGCACTTTTTGTTGATATTCATAACCTTTTAATAAGAGTTTAACAGAATGTTTTAATGGATTAGGAGAGTTCAGAATAAACTGTTTTTCCTTATTAATAACAAACACTTTTGCATTATCACACCACAATGATTTAAGGTTTAAACTGGTACATTTGATTCTTGTGTTTCATTTTGTTGTTTGTGAGGAGATTTTAAGCCGATCTCTAAAACTTTGGTGAAAGAATTTAGAGGGCTTGGAAGCGCTCAGAAAGTTTGATAAATTAAAACCAAGATTTAATTTAACGTAACCCATTCATGCGGGTACAGAGCTTGATCTTGCTCTCTAAATTTTAAAATAAAAATCTTTCTCATTTTCTTAGGTCTCAATAAAAAGTTTTGTAGATATAAAAATCAATAAGACTTATCTCTGGATATGCGTGACATTTTGTATGGAAAATGGGACACCTCTAAGGAGTGAAAATTGTTGTTTCTTTTGTTTCAAACTTATTTACAGATAGATCAATCAGCGATTAAAGCCTCCTAGACGATTTCAACAATTTTTTTTTTATAGCTTTGGCCTTTTGGGAGGTCGATGTAATCTAGCGACTCGCGCCCAGCCAGTGATATAGATTTACTGCGCAAAGAGAGGTGATGAGTATTGGACTCTCGATTATCACGTTACCAATGCCTCATACATTCTTGTTGATAGACAGTAAGATGAACTGCTGGGTAACAAAAATGTCGAGACGGATTCTTTCCTTTGGGGAAGATGATGATTTTATACGCGTCCATATAAAGTAATTTATCCATTTCTTAATTCTATTACACTTTTTCAAGATTTTACTGAGTATTGGATGTACTGGAACTTTGATTTGGGATTACGTAGCTTAACCCTAAATTTTCGCGTTCTCTATCAGGTGTCAAGATCACAAAATTAAACGGTGAATGCCTGTTAATCTATTTTTAAATGGTCAAGCTGCTATATCAGTCACTCAAAACAGATTACGGGTCTTTACACCCCAGAAGATTTCAGCAGAATCGGGCCATGATGTTGATCTAGTAGGTGAAACTGTCAGACTAGAATGAGTTAAGCGCACTTTATACACTAATGTCTACACGCATAAATTACACGCCGTTAGCCTCTGTCCAACTAGAGGTATCGTCCTAGCATGTGCAAGAATGCGATAACACAGAAAATATTAAAGGGGATTGAACATGGAAGCTGGCGGATGAAGACATCTCAGTACTCTGCTGCTAAGCTACCGATTTTCCTTGAAGCTGCTTTGTTTTCTGCAGCTCGTGCATCACCTGTGTTTTCGGCTACCGACAGAATCCCTGTACGGGCTGTGGTTTATTTTCCTGATTGCAGGCCAGTCGTACTAGGTTTATCGAGTTCACAGTTTTTGGTGACATACATTTTTTGATCTCTCTCTCTCTCTCTCTATCTCTCTCTCTCTCTCTCTCTCTCTCTCTCTCTCTCTCTCTCTCTCTCTCTCTCTCTCTCTCTCTCTCTCTCTCTCTCTCTCTCTCTCTCTCTCTCTCTCTCCCCACAAACACACACACACTCTCTCTCTCGCTCTCTCTCTTTTTCTATCAACACACACACACACATATATATACACATATATACATACGTACACACACATATATTTCGTCATTAAGTTTGAAATGATTTAATTATAACAAACTTGGTCGAGGTTTAAGGCAAAATCATTCATGTTCAAATTATCGCTCGGCCTACGCATTCTTTCACTATATGTAGGCTTAGCCTGTGTTATTCAATAAAGTTTGATTAAAAGATGCGTTCAATAATTACTTCTACTCGTCTCGTATGTTTCGGAGTTGTTTTAAATCTACATCTGATGAAAAGTTCTGACTTGGTTTGTTTGAAATGAGAGTGAGCTAAAGAAACAAACGCTGACGAAAACTAGACTAGTCTTTTCACACTCAATATGAGATCCAAGAAAGCAATGCTATGCATCCCTTTATGAGAACAAAATCCCGTCTTCTTTTCGAACCTGTTCGCTGCAAAATAATAAGTAAATAAAACACAATATGAATCTATAAAAACACGTTTTTCTGTAATTTATCTGGATAAATTACAATCTTAATATAAAGTAGTGTTACAGATAGAAAAGCGAAGGTTCTTGACAAACTAGAATTTATTTAAAATGATCTACAAAGCTTTGAAGGCTGCACCAATAAAAGCAGAGTTAGATTTGAGCATTACAACTTTATTTTTTTAGATTGGCATGTACCTCCTAAGGTATTAGCCAACTTCAAGTCACAATATGGTTAGACATTTCGCACGATTTGTCGCAAGATTAAGCTATAACAATTAATCGTGTCAATGCAGAAGAAAAATAATAAAAATATGAAAGAGAAGAAGAAGGAAAAGGAATAAAAGAAAAGAAGACATAGGAGGGGGAGAAGAGAAGACCAAACACGTTGAATCTTCTTTAATCTTATTTTTTTTTAAAGTACCGTCTGCAAAATAAGATTAATTTTCTTCCTCTCTACAAGAACCTTGACTTATCAAATCTGTGAGATTCAGATCACGATACGAAATTCGCACTTTGTGTAGTTCTGTTAAGCGATTGGGGAAAAATAACTTGTCATCGATTTTGATTCCATTATTCTTTTTAATTTTGTTTTTTTTCGCAATTATTTGTCTGTTGGAATTGTCTACTTAACTGTCATTATCTTTTTCAACACGATCTGATATTTTCTCTTATAAAATTCTTTAATTGTATGATAGGTTTTTGGTCTACAATTACTAACTTGATTACGAAATACACCTCCTATGAAACAACATGGGTTTAACATTAAATTTTACTGTCGCTCTTTCATCATTTTCAGAGCTGCTAAGGGAATTTCAGTTTCAAAGCAAGTTGGTTGGGCGAGATTAATAACTGTTGTTGACATGACAATGCGGTAGGTTTGACATTTAAAGCCTGAGCACAGGTAAAGGTGACAGCTTGTACTGAAACAGTAGTCACCAGGGAGTTCAGATAGATTCACCAGTCAAAGACCAAGGTAACTTTTTGCACAATATATGCGCAAGATGTTCTGCTACCGATAATGGAGGTGAGTTGGATTTACACAGGCAAAAAGTGAAGATGGACCTCGGAATTTGTGTATTCGAGAGAGTTTGTCAGTCCTGCTGGTAAGACGTATGATTTACCTACAGAAAGCTATATACGTCAAGACATCCTTATTATGACTTACCTGTTGAAAGCTATATACGTTAAGATATCTTTATTATGATTTACCGATAGAAAGCTATATACGTCAAGACATCTTTATTATGACTTACCGATAGAAAGCTATATACGTTAAGATATCTTTATGAAAACAGACTTAAGCATACAACCTGAGAAAATGCTTTAAAAAAATTCAGAGCACAGAAATTACTATAGTCGACCCTTCTTTATTTAAAGAAAAAAAATGTTTAAGTGAAGTTTTCATACTTTAACCTGTTGAAAAACATAATGATTTCTTCGAGTGCGAGGCGGGTTGTGTAATTTGATTATAATAATTTTTGTAAAACCAGAACAGTTTCAACATCCTGCGTCAGTCTTCGCGTGAAAAGAAAATTACGAACATATATTTTCGTTTTTCGTCCGCGATATAACAAGATCAAATTAAACGATTGAGAAAATTTTCATCAAAGCTACTCTTAGTCCGGTGAGCATACTTTTGTCTTAATTAATCAATAAAATGTTTACACCGCTTTTTCAGTGAAGTGTAAACTCTTTAAATATGTGAAGGATGACTTACATAGTGCATAACATTGATATATTTTTAGCTCATTTTTGAAAATAATGATTTATTTAAGATGCCCCAAAAGGACTGGATTTATTTTAAATATGCATGTTGATCCCTTAATACCTTCAGTTATAATGGACGACATTAGTGTTTATGTTAGTAAACAAACACAAAACACAAGATAAAGCTTTGACCAGTGCAGTCCAGTAATTCAGTACAAAAGCTATGAGGTTGTCATTTCGCGGACACAAATAAAGTGCCGTTTGGTTCAAGCTAGCCAGGCCTTACGCAGAGAGGAACGTTGGTGAATTTTACGAGGTATAGAATTATGGAGAGTTATGGACATGTCTTCACGCTATCGAGTTCTTACAGGTTACGCCAATTTTGGAGCGGGCAAAACGACTGGAAATCATACAAAGATAGAATTGTTTTTGTCTAAGATCAAAAGCCATCTCAAACAAGTAACAGCTCAGTATGGCTTGGAATATATACAGAAAGGCTTTGCTGTTTTTGTTGTATTGGTGGGTTTCTTCATTTTGTGTGTATGTGTGTGTTTTTGTGTGTGTGTGTGTGTTTTGTTTTTTGTTTTTTTTTTTTTTTTTTTTTTTTTTTTTTTGGGCGGTGGGGGTAGTGGTTTTTTTCATAGATCATTGTTTGTTTTAGCTCATTTTTGTCATGCTAATTTGAGCACATGTGGGCTTTCATGGCTTATTTTCTTACTCAGTAATGCATATATGTCTGATTTCAACCTGAAATTTTGTGAATATCCTTATAGATCTAAGAATATCTTACTCGTTAACCCTAACATTCAAGAAGACCCGTGGCAAAAATATTGAATAATGAAGAAGGAATGCGTGAGAAACAGCATGGGCATGGAAGCAAAAAAAGTTGCTTATTTCTCAGTTTTATATTTGAATCATTAAGCACGGGAACCGCTAACTCTGTACGTTCCTATCTATTTTAAGATACATCTGTTCGCTCATTTAAAGGCTATCCAGGTGCAAACAAAAAAGTGCATTGCGGGAATTCATAACATAAATTAAGCTAACTATTCTTATCTTTGCTTTACGGATCGCCTGTTTTAGGTCGAGTAGCGGTATAGCTTGATTTAGATCTAAGGGTAAAAAAAAGGACTATGTATTGGCTTAATTACATTAATGTTTCTCTTTGCTCCGCGGTGAGCCAAGTTCTAACCGTTGGTGGCTTAGATTGGAAGTTCGATACGGGACCAACGGGTTCGGTCATAACGATTGTACTTAAAAGTCTGGTGTGGTAACGATGTAACTGCAGAAGCTATCATTATTTCTTTTCCCGCTGAGTTTCTCAGGTTACTCTGGGTGATCATTGGAGAGGGAGACATCTGAACAACTCTGGCAGGCAAAAAATTTCATATAGACATTTTCTTAGCGGTTTTTCACTTTCTCCTTGTTGGAATGATCGCTGGAGAGTTCTCCATTCAGTGCAATCTATCAAGACTCCGTCTGTGACTGTGGGAATCTACTTATTCGGGCATACACAAGAATTTTTTTTCATCTGAGATGTGTTAACTCAGTAAAAACTTCTGTAGCTGTCGGACCTTTCTTATTTTCCTTTTATGGACATTACAATCATGATCAGGTTGTGTCTGGGATATAAGATCTATTATAAACCTTATCATTTCTCAGTTGCGATAGTAGTCTAAATCGTCCCTGTAGAAGATGCTAAGAGATGCTTTAGAGATGTTAAACCATAAAGAGTCACTAATAATTAACTTCGAAAATGTGTTCAGTTTTGTACCAAACTACGCTTCTTTTTGTTCTTAATTTTGCCTAACAACCGAGTGTCCTTAGTCCAATGGTAAGAGAAGCATAAAATCAAGCTAAAGTGCCTATTAACACCAACCAATACAAAGGCGATATGTTGTCATTGCTCACAGCAGAACGTGTGAATTTACCAAAAACTAAAATTGACCCACAGGTTTGCAATCTATTTTGAAAAACATTAAGTTCCTTTCTAAACATCTTCTTTTTAATTCCTCTTCTTTGGACTAGTTTTATTTACCACATCTCAAAACCTCTGGATCTAAACCTAGTTTTACGACTTTTTAATAAATAAGCATTTCATCATTTCATTAAGTATGGTTTCATCCGTTCAATGAGGCAAAGACATTCACACATATCTCTCAATTTGTAAAATATACATAATTAGTGAATTTAATTATTTACTTGTCTTGAAATGTTCAACACGTTTCCTTTCTGCATCTCCTTTCGCTCCATACGTGCATTGACATTTTCAGTTAATCACGATGACATTTACTATCAGCTCATGGATCGGATCGAGCGAGAAGCTTCAATGAACCGAATCCCCCCATCATTTCTCAGTGCTAAACTGTGTAAAATATTCAGCTTTGTCTTGCCTGACGGGAGCTCTGAAAAGGTTAAATATCCTTTGATTAGGATATCCTTTCATATACTTTTTTTCGTTTTTGTTTATTTTTCGATTATTTTTTTTTCACAAGAATAATCCCCATCCACTAGAACACGTTTGAAATGGCATGAAACTCAGAACTAATTTGCATTCATAGATTATTTATGTCCACAGAATCTTCTAAAATCGTATAGCCTGGGGACTTGACAAGATTTGTACACTAGCTCTGGAGGACTCATAATTGATGGACCAGCAACTGCACCCATGATCATAAACAGTGTTGGTTTCTGACCTTGACAAGGGTGTTTGGGAACTGTGAATGATAAGCTACTCTTTATCACGAAACCGTTTCCTGTACGTTGTAACCATCTTCAGATTAACTAAGGGTTTGTTCTAAGGTTAATAATTCACAGAAATCATGCTGGTCTTGACTCAATGTCTTTTTTGCCTGAGAATTTCTAAAAATGTATAAAACAAAGTCAAATCCTTTTCAATCATAAAGTATGCAAATGAGCTTTAATCAACATGTAAACATCTATATAGCTATATCTTTATATTTTTCTTTCTTCCTTTCAATGTTGTTATGATAAACCATATTATTATTATTATTATTATTATTATTATTATTATTATTATTATTATTATTATTATTATTATTATTATTATTATTATTATTATCATTATCATCATTAATAGTTGTAGTAGTAGTAGTAGTAGTAGTAGTAGTAGTAGTAGTAGTAGTAGTAGTAGTAGTAGTAGTAGTAGTAGTAGTAGTAGTAGTAGTAGTAGTAGTAGTAGTAGTAGTAGTAGTAGTAGTAGTAGTAGTAGTAGTAGTAGTAGTAGTAGTAGTAGTAGTAATAGTAGTAGTAGTAGTAGTAGTAGAAGTAGTAGTAGTAGTAGTAGTAGAAGTAGTAGTAGTAGTAGTAGTAGTAGTAGTAGTAGTAGTAGTAGTAGTAGTAGTAGTAGTAGTAGTAGTAGTAGTAGTAGACGCACACCACATGTATCGAATATAGGTGATTTGTTCACAAAAATATTGTTTTGTTACAGGTTGGTCGTCTAGTATAAACAGCGCCGTGGGAACGTGAATCTAAACATACAGTATTCTTATGTGGCTTGATAAAAAAATGATTAAGAAATCATTACACCTTTTTAAAGAAGTCCCTAAGAAAAAGAAAAGGGTTCGTACATAGATTCTATGAATTTGCGATTTCTCTTTAAAAAGACACACAAAAAAAAATCGAAAACATTGAGCTCCGAATTTGATATCTCCTTCTCTGTCTTGACGGACAGGCTTTTGTGGTGTGACAGAAAAGAGTTGAGATCAATTTGTTACTTGATATCATTTTATCATAAAATATTTACATGGCAGATATTGATACACGCTTTTTTTTAAATTGTTTTAAAAGACATCCTAATTGACAACTTCAGACTGGTTAACATGTACGTGGGAGGAAAAATCTAAGTCTCTCTTCGATTTTGAAGGACTAGTTTTCAATTTTTTACCGGTCACCTCAAGAGCTATATTGAAAACCTGCAAAATGCATAGGAAAACAAATTTCGTTTTTTTTTTAGGCTTTATGGTTTATCATAAACTAACAGCACTGATAATTTCTTTCTTGCAGGCCACGTCAGATTGCTTTTTATGCTTTACGAAATAATGTATAAAATAAAATAAAACAGTGTCTGAGAGACCATAAAAGACTGTCTATGTATCATGAGGCCGTTAAACTGGGTGCTCTTAGTTCATTCTCGTTTTTAAGTCTTCTTAAAACTCATATTATTTTAAAAAATAGCGTTGTCTTAAGTTCGTTTTCATTAACTTTATGTACATAACTGCGTTTGGCTGCTCACCTTACTTTTGCATGTTTTTATCGCTATGAAATTTAAAGAAAAGGTCCATAGTTGTTTTCTTTTTCGTAAGGAAATTTGTCCCAAAAAAATATAAAAGAAAATTTCCAAATAGATCTGTGCATAAATCTATTAAGCAAGAGATACTTTGGCGCTTTTAACATAAACATCCGAAAGGCAAGACCCTTTACTATGCAGTTCATCGATTTCTATAAAACTTGTACGATGTTGGTACTAACTCCTGTGGGAGCTGTGTACACCAACATCTGTCATCTTCTCCTCAATAATTTACTCACCAATCACTCGCATGAATCAGCTAATCGAGCCTGACCAATGGATCGATAACTCCTTGAGCCCATTTATCTGTTGCGCTTCCGAATCCTGAGTAAGTTTAGGACCTCGAGTTGTGTGGTGTTGTTCTTTGAAACAAACCAGCCGTTAAGAGCATCCATAGAACACTTTCAGTTTCTTTGATACTCTAAAAAATGTTCTGTAGTTGGTTGATATAAATTTGTGTATTTTTTAACAACGCTAAGTCTGGTCTTTTTCTTATTAAAATTTTACTGATTTTGAGTTTAAGTGCATATTATGACAGTTTGCTGACAATACACTTATTCCGGGTCATTGGGTATTTAAATGGCGCGGTTAAAACAGACTGCCGCAAAATTCGTATCAACATATTAAAGTGCAAGACCCCACACTCTATGTTTTTACCGATGTATCTCTTGTAAGACTTCTGCATTTGGTATGTCTCCATCGTTTACAACCTACGCTGTTTGAATGTATACTTTAAAAGAAAAATTTTCCGTAGGCTGAGCATGTCTAGCCACGCTCAGGGAATTTAGATATGCACGAAAGATGATGAGAAATTTATTGTTTGAAAATAGAAAAAAATGATGATTCATCTAGCTAACATGTATTTCAATGTTATTGTCTGCTTGTTCGAATGAAGGTTTAAAACATGATTTAGTAATTGTTTGGAAAGCACCTCAGCAAAACATATTGCAAGCTCTAGATCGATTGCTGAAAACTAGCACGTTTTGCTGGATTCAGTCTTGTTAAAAATGTATGACACTGTAGCCTTTCAGCATTTTTGTTGATTCATTCTGTGCGATGAATCTTGTGTGTTTGAGTGGTTATATTATTTGCGAAGATTGCATTGATTTAAGTCTTATATTCAGTAATATTCGCACTTTGTTTTTAATAATCCTGCCTGCTATGACTATTCTAATTGTTGCAGGCTTTTTTTTTTCAAAAGACAAAATCTTTGCTGGTAAAATTAAAAAGTAACAAAGCTTCGTTTTGTGTCATACGAATTGGAGATAGACAAAGCGGGGATTAAGATTTTTTGTCCGAGTAAGAAAGGTGAATGCCTCATTTTCAACTCAACTGTCTAGTTAAATCATAATGATTTGACAAGTAAGTGCAGTTTTTTTTTTCTTTTTCCTTATAAAGTAATCAGTAACATTTTTCTAATTTATCTCAATGAAATATATGATAGGGCAAATTTACCCTTCTTCCAAAAGACTTCCGATGCGGATTTATATTTCGTCATGTAAGTTCCATGCTGTCTTTTTAAAGTTTACTCTTCTTAAACCTGTTTTGAAGAAGTCTTTCGTCACATCCACAAAACAATGCTGATTGTAAAATCAATTTTCGAAGACAAGTGTTAAGTGCATGTACTTTTTTTCCATGGCCTACATGGAAACATATCAACAGCATCTTTCTCTCAAGCGTAATTTTAGAGATATTTATTTGAAGTAGTTTTATCAAAGTGTATTCCATCATCTTTTGTTTGGAGAAAATATGATATTATTGTTTCAGCTTTAATTAACTTATAGATATTCTCAAGTCTCACGGCCATCCCCAGGCAGGGCTAAGAGCACAGAAAGGACAAGGTTTCCAACTCAAATCGTGTGCAATTCAGAGCAAACTTGTTAGCTATGATGCCACTAGCGCCACCTTGCATTGATTAAGAATCAATGAATTGTAAAAAAAAAAAAAAAAAAACAATAGAAATTAGAAACCAGAACCCAGCTTTTCGGGATACACGATATATATCATCGACTTTAAGGCCTTATAAAGAATTAGGAAAATTAGTAAAACAAGCTGAAAACTCCGTTGCACCGTAACGCGAGTGTTAATTTTTCGGGGCTGGGGTGCGTGTGTGTTTTAAAGTGGCTTACAAATGGTCTTGATATCTCTACTTTTACATGATTCAGATATATGCCTCCACCTATCCATTTTTACCTAGAATTTAGATATCTCGATAAAACCTATTCTTAACACAAAATTTAGATAAAGAATTTAATTCCTTTTGGAATAAAGGAAATCAACTTATTCAATACTTTCTCAACCTGTTTTAGATCCTCGTAAACGCAGACTAGAAAGCTGTGAATTTTCGAATTAAGTGTACTTCCCTGAGGAAATTCTTAGCCGCCTAATAATTTAAAACTAGATCTACATGATAATGAATGTTTTAAAAAATCTGTAATTACTTTTCATATTCTAGGCCTTAAAGTAAAATGTAGATCTATCTAGATAGATCTAGATGTTACCCTTCTGATATGAGTCTAGCTGCTGTAAATATCTCGGCCCTAGATCTCAAACCTATGTCGATGCAACTTCTTTTAGATTCTTTACTTAGATCTTACACAATAAGCTGTAGATCTAAATCTAGATCTATTCCAGATGGTTTCAGATCTGCCGCCGCCTACATTGTATGCGTATTTTTAGTTTCATTCCTGCTAACTCTGCCAGTTGTGCTTGCACAGGAAGTAGTTCTCACATTCGCCTTTTTCTTTTAAGGAAAATAATAATAAAATTTTTGCCTTTAATTTTAGATAAAAACATAATTTTACTGAAAACAAATATTACCACTCCAATTTTTAGGGTAATTTACAACTTGATGCCAAACTTGACGTTCCTATGTGTTCTAGAAATGCTCGGTTAGATGGTCCTCATTTTTTCGCTTAGTTCCATTATAGATAGATAAAGATAACAGTGGTTACATTGAGAGAAGAAAGACCTGTAATCTTGTTGGGGAGCCGGGGTGATCAGTCTGAACTGCAATTTGGTCGAAGAGATTGAGTCACTTAATTGACAGATTTACGTCAGACTCATTACAAAATGTGTGGTTTGCATGACTGAGAAGGATCAAAGGGGAGTTTTAGGAAGTATTGTGGCTATGGTTTTCGAGACTCGAATGTTCTGATAGCAGGATTTTATTTTCCAATACTCGTGCACCCATTTTTATCTTTAAAGCATTCCGTGCATAATCATATCCTGACTGTTTTCAGGACATGCTAAATCATCTGAGGGTTGTTTTTTTTTTATGCCAATAATCGGAAAGAAAGATTAAAGGCATGTCAGAATAGATTGATAAAGAGATTTTATGATGATTTTAGTTTTTCGGAAAGATAGTGCAGAGGGGTCACGTGTTTCAACTTTTTTTTATACCTCCATTGCAGACGAAGTTATCAAGATATTATACGCCTAGACCCAATTAGTTTGCTCATTTGTCTTGAACCTACATAAGCTGAGTTGGACTTCTTTGACTGAACAATTTATATTATTTCAGAACATTTCATTTTATTAATTATTGCTGCATAAGGCCTTCAAAGGTTACATTAATCTTGTAAGTAAACTCTGAGGGTAAATTTCAACAAGACTATAGCCATATGGGTAGAAAGGCTTAAAATGGATTCTTATGAGAAAACAAGGAGTTCAAGGATTTGAGTGTATCTTTGAAACAGCAGGAAGCATCACTTCGAAACTATAGCGCAACTTTTGTAGATCTGGACTGATTATGTTTAGATTCTAGACATGAGCTTCTGCATCGAGCTTAACATGTATTACAATCTAGGCATTTGAGTCAAATGAAATGATCCAAAAATAGAGGTTGTGTTTTTCCCAAGACACGAGAATGACATGACGGCGCACTTAGTGCAAAAAGTACGAGCGAAGAGAGACCGGAGTTCCCCGGTCCCTTGTTCATCTCCCCCGCTCATATTCAGTTTTACAGCGAATATAGTGATACTTTACAAAGAAAAAGTAGTCAATCAGATCATGTAGGTGCGTGGAGCAAATATAGGAAAATTTGGTTGAGAATATGTAGAGACCATGGAGCTACTCTGAGGGAAAAAGGTAGACATGGTGTAGCATAACCGAGAGAAGTGGATACGGTTTTGTTTTAACACGGGAAAAGAAGTGATTATGCAGATATATAGAGAAGAGAATTAGCGTCCTATACATGAAGCAATATCAGGGGAAAGAGCAAACCATATGCTACAGCGGGGTAAAATGGACATAGGGTAGCTTGACTGACAGAAAAAGGAGATGGTGAAGATACACGGAAGAACAATGGCGAATGGTGCAATCTAATCGGTAAAAAAGGATCAAGAAGAAATACCGAGAAAAGATTGATATCAAAGAGATAAGATCGAACAACTTAACTTGAAAAACCTGAAGATTGTAAATATATAACAGAAACAATAAGTGGAGACCATATGCCTGCCGTGCTTGAAACACAAGATTCTTTGAACGTGATATTTCAAGTTCAATTAAGAAGACCTCTGACTTTGCGAAAAGCAGATAGTGACAACATAAAACTCACCTTCTCTCTCTCTCTCTCTCTCTCTCTCTCTCTCTCTCTCTCTCTCTCTCTCTCTCTCTCTCTCTCTCTCTCTCTCTCTCTCTCTCTCTCTCTCTCTCTCTCTTTCTATCTCTCGCTCCCTCTCTCGCTCTCGCTCTCTCTCTAGATATATATATTCCAAACAGAGTGTGGGCCTGAAGATAGTGCCATTAAAATATAGACGTTCTTTCGTGGATTTAAATGTGTAAAGCCAGTTGCACACTAAAGACTTACATGCATGTGTTTGTTACAGAAACAAAGCCTAACATAAATGAATTCTATGAAAATGAATAAGCGCTTTAAAATATTTTGATTCGAGAAAGTGTTTTTCTTTAAGATAGAACTCATGTCATTTCAAACTTGAATTTAAATATAATCTGAATAGCATATGCTTAGAGAAAAACCTCGCAACAAAAACGTTTGGGGAAAGGTACAAAAATGAAACCAATCTTTAAGAAAACAAATATATGGTTAAATAGATATACAATTATATAGATGGAGAGACACAACAAAATACAGGGACAGTATAAGCGATGGAGGCAAAGACATGGACATAAGTATTTAAATATTTGAACTGTATTGTGAAATAGAATTTTGAGCATTATTTTGCCAACCGAATTTGATTTGCCTTAAGTTTTTGTCCACTGATAAATTGCACCCCTTGACATATACCGGCGTCATGAAAACAAGTAAGTCACTTGACGGACCCTTGGAGGGTTTCAGCTGAGTTTTATCGCAAAACCTCACGAGTTGTATGATATTTTGTTTCTAGATGTCATTAAATTCACCAACAAAGACATGAAAATATTTTGTTAAAAATAATTCATGACACTTTTGAGGCGACACCGCTGCATTCTTACGGCCATTTCTCAGCCCTAGATCTAAAACCTATGTCGAAGCAACTTCTTCTAGATTCTTTACTTAGATCTTACACAATAACCTGATCTAGATCTAGATCTATTCCAGACGGTTTCAGATCTACCGCCGCCTACATTGTATGCGTACTTTATTAAAAGTAATTCGCGACACTTCTGAGGCGACACTACTGCACTCTTACACCGTGTATCTACACCGCAAACAAGTTCCCACGCTTCGAAAATAAATGTTAACTTCATCAATTTCTCATTTCCGGTACCTGAACTTTACCACTCTTGACCATTCTGCCGAACTCTCTTTTTTTCAAAGATTGTTGAAAGAAATTGGAAAGAGCTTTTTCCCTTCGCCGCA
The DNA here is from genome assembly GCA_033675545.1 of Elysia crispata. Classification (NCBI taxonomy): domain Eukaryota; kingdom Metazoa; phylum Mollusca; class Gastropoda; family Plakobranchidae; genus Elysia; species Elysia crispata. Next base: position 250,236 of record JAWDGP010005256.1, read on the forward strand.
GTTTAACATTCCAGACAACACTAAAAACATGGATAAAACCTTCCCGTGAATGCGAATGAATTATTAAGGAGGTTTAGAGATTCCGATGGCGAGAAATTAAAGGAAAGTGAGGAAATTAAAAACGAAATAAGATGTACCTTACGAGCGGCGATTAATGGCCACAAGAGTAGAAGGCAGCACATGTCTAGACAAAGCTGTAATATGTTTTTTGATGGTGGGGATTCAAAGGGCAACATGACATTACATCAAGAGGTAATCCTCTTTCATTAACTTTTCCTTTCACATTTGGGAATCTGTTTGGAATAAAAATTGTAAAAGTTCGCTAAGTCAAGTCAATTTGCCAGAAACTATTATTTCAATCAATAATTTAGAACTTTCTTTATTTTTTTATTTTTTTTAAGTACTTATGCGATAGAGAACCATTCGGTTTCGTAACACCATATAAACATAATAAGTGCACATATTGAAAGCACCAAATATATCAACAAAACAAAAACGGAAAAAAAATGGTTCTCTATACATAGGTATATTTCTTAAACTTGCTGTGACTAGTGGCTCAGAATCCCGATTGTAAACATAAAAGATCCCTGAATAGCCATATTCATCAAAACTTGTGTTACTAAAAAAATGTATATCTCACCCTAACCATAGCTCTAGGATGAAGGGTGCGACTCGCTCTTCTAATATTTACATATCTGTCGTAAAGTAGTTTCATTTATCAAAACACGCTTCCCAGCAACGCACTCCTTTCGAACACCCCAGGAGATCCTTGAGCCACGTTAAAGACCGCGCGTAGTTCCCATATATAATTTTTGTTTGAGCAAAGCTGCTGTAGCCGCAGACCACAATATAGGCCATCCGTCTGTCTGGGGTTGTGTCGGTGTCACAGACAGCCAGACTTGTGTTGACCCGAGACCCAATGCTCTGTGTAATCAGCATCCCTGTAGTGCTCTGGATGGGGTCTGTCACTATAGGGTCATTTTAAACACGTTGATATAACATAGAAACCATCGAGTTCAGATAATATTACCATATCAGTAAATGAATACCCTCAAAGATATGTAAAAGATGGGTGGACTGATAGATAGATAGATAGATAGAAAGAAGAAAAAGTATATTTGGTGATTGGTCGATAGATAACCAAGCGTTATCACTATTATGTATAATATGAAAATGTTTGGCTAATAGGTCTCAAATGCTCTTTTTGTTGAGGAAACCAAACTGACTCTTATTGTGTTCCGATCAGTTATGCTATGAGAGCCACACCGAACCGCACAGATTTGGTGACTAAGAGTTTTGATTATCGTGCTGCTAGTTTGCAGTTTTTATAATGCTATGCTGTACTCTGGAGAAAATGAAAATTCTTGTTTGGTTTATTGCTTAGTAGCTGGGTCTCTTAAATATATTATGCAATACAATTTAGGAATGAATTAGATTTCAGCATTTCCACGACGAAGTTTTTATACAACAGACACACCTAGATCTATCTAGATCTATCTAGATTCAAAATGTTGCAAGGCGTAATTTACTCTGCCCAGGAACAAGAGACGGTTCATTGAACTGTTTTGTGGAAGAGGAATATTCTTTTTCCTCCTTTTTGAGTCTCTTTGTACCGGAAGTGACATCAGTGCTTCTGCACGTTTTAGATTTCTCAGTACAGAAACTATGGCTTCGTGTATTATTAGAAAATTTGAGGAAGAGCTCAGCATGACTGTTTAAGAAATCACATTCCGTCCTAACATGAAAATGAATTATCAACTACAGAATTAAATCTTCATTCTATAATAATTCGCTTATGAGAAAAAATGATTTTTTGCTGAAAAAATATTAGCTTAAAATATTTAGGCTCAGACTAAACATGGACTCTAAAAATTAAGAGGTAGCTCGGTCGATCAAGAAGAAAAAAACAACTAAAAATTAGAAAAGATAAGCTAGTTGGAAGGGAAGAAAGTAGAGGTACCTGGAGAGGTTGAAAGCTATTTATAATGTATTATCAAATTTAAAATGCTGTGGGGTCTACAAAAAAGGAGGGGTTAATTTTTTAGACTCTTGGTATTTTACTTGTATTGAATGAGATATTCTAATATTCTTTCCTAAGCATTAACTGCCAACTTTAAAAAATGCGCTGCCTCATGCACTGATTTACATTTAATGATTCTATATATAAATTTTAGCTAGTAGTACCCGCAGTTTCGATCGAGGATATCTCAGTAACTTCACAAATATGCAATTCCAAATCTAGCAAAACAATTTATCTTTGTCTCCAGTGCAGATCATGTTATTAAACTATTGCCTCACCTCACCTTCCTATTCGACCAATATGTAACTTTCAGAATCCATGATCGATTTTTATCTAAAATTTCTATATTAGGTTGTTTTTTGGTGTGGATTTTTTTTTTTTTTGGTTGTTTGGAAAATAAATGGATTTAGATTTAACTTTGAGTTTAATATGGAAAGATTGATTATCTGGTGCTCATGTCAACGTGTAGATTAGGATAGAACAGAGTGTGCCTGTTTCATACGGTGTGGTTCAGGAAATATAATGCACCCTCTTGTTTTCTTCTCACTCGTCCATGACGCTTTATGGGCTCTGGCAATTTTAATGAGTTACTTTCTCAGAATGATATATTAAAATCTCTCTCTCTCTCTCTCTCTCTCTCTCTCTCTCTCTCTCTCTCTCTCTCTCTCTCTCTCTCTCTCTCTCTCTCTCTCTCTCTCTCTCTCTCTTTCTCTCTCTCTCTCTACTATCGATCTATTTCGCTCCTTCCGCTCCCTCTCTTTTCACTGAAAATGTTTTGCAATTTGGCGCTTTTGTAAGATACAAGGATAATTCTTAGTTATTTGAAAACAAATTATCCTACTTAAATGGTTCATGACTTGTGAAGTTCTTGGTTATTGAGAAAAGTGCTCTCACTTTAAGCTTTTATCCTCATAGAACTCGATTTGAAGAAGAAATTACAAACTTATCCGATCGAAAGTAGTCTTCCTGCAGGAGAAGCAAACATATCAATGTTTCGAGGACATGCCGGTTCTGAGAGCTGTCTAGGATTTTATAGCGCTCTTGTTATGGTAATACGCTTTGCTTTCCTGCCCCAAATGGAGTGTTGTTTTTCACAAATGACGCCTGGTTTGCGTGAATGCGCCATAGATGAGGCAAAGAACGATGTTAAGTAGCTCCTTTTTCTTGCGATTTTCTTACCACAAACATAACTTTTTATCAAAAACGTGAATGAGGCAACCAGAGTTAGAGCTGTGGGAATATCGTATTTCAAGCTTATGACAGATTGCAATAAAGATGAGTGCAAAAATTTTTGAAAAAAATTCCCAAGCCTCTTCTCGATTTTTTCGATCTAACAGTTTTCTCACGGCTTCAGTGAGAATCCTTTAATAGCTCAAAATAGTTCACAGAATAGGGAAAAAAATAGGTCAGAGTTAGTTATTTTTTTGCCTAGCGTATTGATACTCGAGTAATCGAAAAAGACAAAACGTAAGCAGATTTAGAAAATAACCAGACGAAAAAATTTACATTGGAAAGAGGGGCAGATAATTTTTATGGTTATGCCGAATAATTTGGATGTCCGTTTTAAAACAGTCGGACTAGAAATCAAACAGGCTTAACTAAAGCGATAAATAAGTTTCCCCGAGTACATCAGATCAGAAATACAGAAATGTCAAAAATTGTGTGTATTTTACGCCAATTTTTTATGCAATGTGCACGGGATGTATTCCCATATAAAGCCATTTTACAAATAAATTGAAGACAAAGATCCAATTTAACTTCCAAAGCCGTATCTACCATGATAGAATGATATTTACCGAGGCGAGTTGAAAACATACAGAAGGTTGGACTATCTGGTATGAGATGAAAGACGTGGTGTTATTTAATATTATCTTGCGTTGATCGCTGTTTGATTTCCATGGCGCTATTACACAGTGACACAAGCTTTAGGCGTATCCTAGAATAATGTTGACCTCGCCGGAATTTAGAAATTTTAAAGTATAGGGATAAATATAATTATCATTGGAGGTACCTTATAATACCAATCTATTATAACTAGTGATCTTTAAATCTATCTTGTAAATCACAGGGGAAGTGATTACAATTCTACAATTACATAATGATTAGAGAAGAATGGTAAAATATCTGTAACTTATTCAGGTCGCTAGTCGGAGGGCCGTGGAAGGGGCTATCCGTGGGCATCGCTAGACATAATGCTCTACATGTCTCTAGGGAGTGAGAAGGGGTGGGTTTGTAGAGAATCTTCCGTTTAGTTTACTTGTTAAGCCTCATAATATATAGAAGCTCTTATTTGACGGAACGTGTCCTTGGTCCCACTGATCAAATGGCTCTTTCTTCTGCAAAACAAAGATTCATATAACAAAAACTACACAGATTCCAACTTGATAAGATACATCTTTAGACGTTTTAGAAGCTTTTTTACTGCGCACCCATTATATTTAAGCTTTGCCCTGACGATAATCTCAGCTTTTCATCGCTTAGTGTGGTACTCTAAGTATTTAAAAGAAGAAAAATGTGTTATTTCTTGTACAGGAATATGCCACAAAGTTAACCTCACCTTTACCTTGAAGATATGGAAGAGCACATTAGTTTTCTTATCTATTTATAAGAGGAAAAAATTACCGTGGTAACTCGTAAGTCTAAATTAAAAGAATAAACAAAGAACCAATTTTCAAACTGAGACCGATTGTTATTGTTGATGCAAGAAGAAAAGTGTTTAACATGCAGATTGTCTTCCTTGCTATCAGTTTCTTCGAACCAAGTCGTTGAGTTGATATAAATATTCTGAAATTAAAAACAAACCAGATCTGTCACCGTTTTGTTACTTTCTTTTGATTGATTCATTGTATGATCCTTCCTGTAAATATAAAATTATACGTTCACAAGTTTTGAGGATGTTTGTTCAAGACTTCAATATCTTATCATCATGAAGATGATATTGAAGATGAGATGTATAATGGGAACTTAAAAATACGAATTGTGTACAGCAAAAAACTATAGGGCCTATGTGATATAAAATTTTGAAAAAAAATATATAAAGATGGCATGTATAAGTAATTCTAAATATCGCAAGCAAGAACATCTATCCACCTATACATAATTGTTAATGAGCCAACATAAATGAAATTAACAGAATATAATAATTATCTACGTTCAAGGTTATCTTCGTTTTTTGTTGGGTTTTTTTTTTTGTTTTTTTTTTTTTTTGGGGGGGGGGCAACAAGATAATAGAATTTTGGCCTGAAGTAACAAAGTTACAAACAAAAGATAACGGGCCACAGAATCATAATCGATGAAATATTTGCTTGATTTGGAGAGCTGGAAACAGACGATGGTGGGACAAGCGTCACAAGCATGATTAACGATTCTAATGATCTTGGCACAGGTCAGGAATGTGTATCAGTAGAGGAAAGTGCGAGAAGCGAGACGATACATAATGTTTGAGTCTGAAATAAAGGTTAGGAAACACTTAAAAACTTCCTTCAATAAAAAGACAAATAAACAAGTTTTATAAAAATGTAGCAATATTTTTCTTTTGTTGTCATAATATATACGTTCTACAGTTAACTGGGTTTAAAGTAATTGGAATTAGTTTCAACTAATAATGATTTAGACGAAGGCAACAACATCCTTAAAGATGCTAAAGATAAATTGAACAAAATAATATATCAAAAACGAACGCATTGGTTTTGGGGCCGGGCAATTTAATTATTTCTTAAGCTGGTATTACTAACATAAGATTTTGTAAAGAATAAAGTTTCAATAAAAATACCATTTCTCTAACATGGACGTAAAGGTTCTCATCTTTCTATTAAAAACCACATGTTTCAATGTTTCCTTGTGACCGTTTTCTTTCAAAGCTATAGTGTAATCTTTTACTGTTTTTTCAAAAATCTTGGCGTCGGAGGAATTGATAGAGAGTGGTTTCTCTATACCTTTTGGTAGATTCTTGATTATGGATGGTGGGTGGTTATTTTGTTTGTGCATGTAGTTAATGTTTATGGTGGGATTTTTGAACGGCTTGTGGATTTTTCTGAGTAACAATACAGCTACACCAAATTAAAAACGAAAACAACGTGAAATTTAGTTATAGTTGCATGAGTAAAGAACAATGCGTACTAAAACAAAAGCAACAGTAGAGCAGTTTCAACATAAAATACGAGCGAAAATACAAGTGATCCAACAAAGGCAAGCTCGAGAAAAAGACACATAATTTGGTTATACCCCCATACAGCATGAAAGTCATTTCCAACTCTGGTAGAAAATTCTTCATGCTGATGAATTAGTGTTTCCCGAGTAAGAACAAGCTCCAAATTAGATTCCTCATTCCTTTAAAATACCTATTTGTTCCAGTTTAGACAATTTTTTAGAGATTTGGAAATAATGGCCTATCAGTGATAAACCATATCTGATATCATGTACAAGAGAGAGAGAGGTAAAAAGAAAAAGAGAGAGAGAGAGAGAGAGAGACGGAGAGAGAAAGATAAGGATGATAGTTGATGATAATAACGATAATGAGGAGGAAAAGGAATAGGATTACACCAGATTTGTAAGCAAAAAAAAATTTCTTAAGTAAATTCGCATGGGCCTCGTAAAAAGAAAGTAAGTAAATAAAAGACAATCTTGACGTGAGCTCCAATTATTTTTTGAAGTGGGCTGGAAGTGTTTCCTTTCCTAGCGGGCACTCGTGGTTTGAGTGATAGTCTACACACTCAATGAACCATTACAGTCTACAAAGAGACAGAGTCTCGACCAGTGCCAAGAATTAACAAAGGCATTAACGTGCTCTAAAGTCCACGCAAGCTCGTTGTTCATCAATCAACTTCTATTTAACCTGTCCGTGCCTTCACAACTCACTGATTAATTCTTACATCAGAAAAAGAGCCACGACGTTCATCTTCTTAACAAAGGCATTGTTTCAGTAGATTGCTCAATTTAATTTTGGACATTTGTTGTTTTACTTGTTGATTTTCTTTGAATTTATTTGATTAGAGAAAGAAAAAAGTATAACTCTATTTTTTTTTTCAAATAAATTTCTTTCGTATTCCTGGTTCAACATCCGTCACATGATATTGTTAAATGATTAAAAAAAAATATCTTTCGATTTTTCTTACTCAATGTTCCTGTTAGATCACAACAAGGAAAAAAAAGAGCTGCACATGACATTAAAAAAAATATTTGTGCATTTAACGTTGTCTTTATTTCAAAAATTGAATTCATCCAGTGTGGAATTGAAGACTTTTTTTTATTTTTTTTGTTTGTTTTGTTTTATGAAAGTCTTACATTAACAGGTTCATTTGAAATGTGTATAGTTTTATCCTTTCAATCGTTAGAAACAATATGCAAAGGATTATTTGTGGTCTAAAAAAAAATTGTATTTAGGACTATATCAGTGGCAGTTGTAAACATTTTGAAACATTTTTAAAGAAATGCACTGCCTTTTTATAAACATATAAATTAGTTATTCTATAAGAAGTATTTCCGTTTTTTGATCGATGACATCTCATCAAACCAGCAAAGCAGCTTTTACTTCATGAAAAATGGAAAAGATATTCTCTTTCTCGTTCTCTCTCCCTCTTTCTCTCTTTTCTTCTCTCTGTCTGTCTGTCTGTCTCTCTCTCTCTCTCTCTCTCTCTCTCTCTCTCTCTCTCTCTCTCTCTCTCTCTCTCTCTCTCTCTCTCTCTCTCTCTCGCCCTGTCTCTCTCTCTCTTTCTCTTCTCTCTTTATCTATCTATCAGTCGATTGACATATCCACCTTTCCATCTATTTCTCACTCTCTTGTATCTCTTCTAGCCTTAAAATAATAATAATACCGAAAATAGCATAACTTAAATATAAACTCTGTAAACGTAGGCAGAGACAGAGAGAGACAGATATACGAAAAAATAATATATATATATAGTTTTATATATATATATATATAGAGAGAGAGAGAGAAAGACAGAGAGAGAGAGAGAGAGAGAGAGAGAGAGAGAGAGAGAGAGAGAGAGAGAAAGACAGAGAGAGAGAGAGAGAGAGAGAGAGAGAAAGCTATACTTAAGGCAATAAGAAGGCGTGATCAAGCTTGAAGATAATGTCGATCGAGCATTGACCCTGTGTTTAAGCCTGGCCTCTCGTCTGCTGTCTCAAGGGCCATCTTGTTGACCATAAAATACATCCCTTCTGGTTTCCATCAGTAGAGGGAGGAAATTAAACCTCGACCATTTTATGGGGACTATGTTCTCGTTCTTGGTTGTATTTATGAGAGTTGTCGCCAAGGAAATGGTTATCTCTGTCGTCTAACAGCAAGAGAATTATTACAAAGAGGGATTTTCTCGGAAACGTTAGGCTGGAAATTCTTTTTTCGACATGTATCAATCTTGCAAACAACGATTTAAAGAACTTAACTGTAAAGTTTCCTAATGCTTTTTTTCGCGGGATTATTGTCAGTATGAAAAAAGAGAAAGCTGGAAAACTTTAATAATAGTATTTTACTTTGTTCATTTTAAGTTAACCCTTTTCGGTGTGCAAATGTGAGTGAATATAGTACATAATCCTTGTACATAGTGTTTTGTTCACAAAAGTAAATTGTTTTTAATTTTATAGCACTGTTATTCTTTTCTTTCTGAAAAAAATAACTATTTATGTAGGGCTTTAGAATGTGGTGATGTGGATCTCCTACGGCCAAAGCAGAGAAAATACTAGGAATCAATCGATAGTCTAATTTATCCTGACCGTTAAAAGATCTAACACCAGTGATAATATCAACCTTCAGAGAATGGAAGGCATTTTTCACTCTAGCACCGTCATGTTTAGCATGCGCGAGCAGATCTGGAAACCAAGAAAAAAAAAGGGTGGGGAGGGAGCGGGAGGAGGACAGCATGGAAATGATCTGTTTCATACATTTGTGCCTCTTAACCGGGCTGCTTATCATCAACTACTGTAGTCGAATTGGAAATCAAAAGATAGGAACGGACTGCATAATTTAGAGTGAAAATGGATTTTACTATTATTTGTATAAAGGCATTCAAAAATATGGGTAAAATACTTGTTTTGGCTTTTGCAGATTTGAACCCTCTATTTAAAAGAATTGCTGTAAGCAGGAAAAAAAATGCGTATTGATATTCTCTAAATGTGTTCAAAATCTCAGTTTCACAAAACTATTGCGCATATAATACTGTTAGTAGAGCAACCAATGGTGCTTGCATAGTCAATCAAAAGTAATGACGCTAATATAAATTGTCAGAGGTGCGCAAACTTATGTCCAAATTAATGAGATTGGTTTCAACGTCACAAGATGAGATAAACAGGATGCTCTACACCAAAACTGTGTGCTGGGCATCTTTCACACGTTTTTGATTGTTCAACAACAGTCGGGTCGTCGATCTGCAAAACATAATTATTAACTCTTTGTTGGATCTCAATTCTTTTGGTTCCATACAACAGATCTATCTGTTTCTGAGATTCGCAGCCACCGTGTGAGGATTTTAGAGCTAATTCACAACGTATGAAAACCAGTGCTTTATCTTTGCAGAAAGTTCTAAAACAAAAACTGAGCTTTCAAAATATGCAATACATAAACATTTGAATAAATTAGACGTGCCAATTCGGGGCGTTTGTCTTTTATCATAGATCTAGCAGATAGAATTATTTTTTTTAAAAAGTACCATCACCCTCTTCATATTTTATTGCATAAGACAATGAATCTGATATAATGTCCTATAAAGGCCCATTCACCGACTTTCCTCTCAAATAGGCATAGCTTCAACTCTTCTTTAGAAAATGAAGGTATTTTACCAAGGTGCCTCTGAATCACTCGTTTACTTGGTATGGAAATTTCAAACTGATTCAAAGAAGCCACAGCCAATATTCAACTAATCAAGCAGCAGACAGGGAAGAGAAGCGACAATAGATATATGATTAATGGCCAAGGCATACCGAAACACTGAAAACGAAATGTACTCTAACAACGATGAAAACCTACTTGGCTAAAACTGTCTGACCTTACCAGGTCTTTCATAATCTGCCGTTTTGTAATTCATTATTTTTTCTTCAACTTTTCTGCATATTAAATTAGGGTAGAGTAAAAAAATTTTTTTTTTTAAATAAGTCTCTGCGGCCGTCTGCTAAAACCAGCCCCTAGTGTCTTATTCCACTCTAGTAACATCTAAATTGCAAAATAATACTGAAAGTTGTTTTTTGTTCAGACAGGCAAGAAAAGTTCAATAAACAAGATTAAGACTGAGCCACCTTAACCGGTAGATGCAATACCCTAGCGAAAAACTCTTACCCCGAAAGAATTACAGGAGCTATAAGTTTGAATACTCTAGACACCCTCTGGGTTGAATTTCATCACAACTTATACTTTGAAGTCTATTAGAGTAATGCTACACTTACGTAATGACTTTCTGTTGCATAATAAACGTCATGAGTTTCACTTAGAATATTCTGACAATATAATTCCTAACTACGATAAGTATATCATGCTCTTGTTTTGTTTTATTTTGATTTGATTTTTGTTTTGTTTTGTTTTTGTTTGCTTAAGTACGATGTTTGCTTTATTAAAAAATATAAGGAAAATTTAATACGTTAAGGATATATGAGTCTTCATTCTCTCCGTGTTTCTTCGTGATATGTTTTTTTTTTACATCTAAAAATGTTTGCTTTGTAAATTTGTATTTTACGTTTTACTAAAGTGCTGCCCGCAACACAGTGTAGTTGTGAATATATATATATATAAATATATACATTTGACTGATATATCTTTTTAAATTCTTTAGCATCAAGTTCGACGTTTTTATTTTCATGCTAAGTGCCACTTATAACGCGTACATGTCGCCCTTCTATTTCTTTTCCTACATATTTTGGATTTGAACCCGCGGGATTTGCTACGCAGCTGCCTGCCAATCTACATCAATCAACTGAGGTTTCGCTGATAAGACCAATTTTATTCCACTATAAGTGACCCATCATAGCTCCCGCTTTTACTACATCTACCTTTGAACTTTTGTTAGCACTTCTTAGGACTCGGGAGACTGAAAGCCGGAGCGATTCTATGAATCCTCTAGCGTCAATCTTAAATGAACACTGTCTTGACTTAATAGCAGGTTTTCTCTGTTAGACCAGGTAGCTGTGAGCATTTTTCAATTTGCTTTCATATTATGGAAGCATTAGTTCTAGCGAGATAATTTGACTTTAAGAAGCTGAATGAATAACATAAACAGGCCCTTGTTTCAGGAGCTGTGAATGTATTGTGATGATTACTTGTTTCTAGAAGATGTGCTGAAGCTCTCTGGGGCCACATTCCTCTAGTAAACCTACTCGTGGCCATTGTCTTAAATCAGCTGCTTATCCGTATTGAATACAGGTCTATATCTCTCCAGTACATGTGTATATCCTTTTTTGTGTCTGTAATTATGCTGCAAGAACTTATATTGCTCGGAAGCCTTTTTTTTTCCTGGGCATAGTGGTCGTTAAGAACCGCTTACCTTTCCCCAGAGCACAATATTTGCCTTGAAGAGCTGTTGATTAGACACCAGTCTAATGGGGAAGGTGAGGATCAGCATTAATGGTGCCAGGTAACCACTGGGATCTCATTTCAGTGAACTCTCTGCAAAGACTAGAGCCGATTTTAAAATATTCAATGTAATAAAATTAGTCCTGAAAATTTGTTCCTTTTCTGTTTGGTATGTTAATTATGTAAAACAATAGATGACATTCTGTTTTACCCTAGGTCACTCTCAACTAAACTTTTTACAAAAAAGGCTTTAAAAATAATCAAAAATACAGATCGACCCTTCTGAATAATTCTTATGAGATGAAGTTAACTTCATTTAAGACAAATCGAGCAAAAATATTCAAAGGTGTTTAAAAAAAGCATGCACTCTCTGACATTTTTTGGTTCCATTGTATTTCGATATCTAGAACTTTGCCATGTCTTAAAGACATTAAGTATAAACTTAAAGTACGCCGTCTGAAGATTTTTTTTGTTTTGTGACTGCCATTTCTTGGCTTTTCGTTTCAATACGAAAAGAAAATGTATTTCTTATATAACAATTTTTGCTTTCAACCAAAACATTTTTTGTGGAAAATCAATTACTATGTAGAGGACATCATCTTTATCTAACCAGAACAAAATATTGTTTTCGTAGTTGCCTTTACTTTAAAGTTCATCAATATCTTCCTCTACAAGACGCAAACAAAGCTTAAGCGGTCAGGGCAACATAACGAATCCAAACGTGTCCTTGAACTTGTAGACAAGTGTTATTCATTTCCCTGACATCATTATTAATCACTAATCAAATAAACACGCCGAATCCTCCTTGGTCCAGGATAAAAAAGGTCAAAGGAATATGGAGGGGAGAAACGTAACTAGAGCAAGAGACATGTATTCTCCATGATAACCACAAGGTCTCCGATTCTTCATAATCTCTCTCTCTCTCTCTCTCTCTCTCTCTCTCTCTCTCTCTCTCTCTCTCTCTCTCTCTCTCTCTCTCTCTCTCTCTCTCTCTCTCTCTCTCTCTCTCTCTCTCTCTCTCTCTTTTCTCTCTCTCTGTCCTTTCTTTCTCTTCTTTATCTCTCTCTCCTTTTTTCTCCCTCTGTCCTTGCTTTTTCTTTTTTCTCTCTCTCTTTCTCTCTCTCTGTCCTTTCTTTCTCTCCTTTCTCTCTCTCCTTTCTTTATCTCCTTTCTCTCTCTCTCTCTCTCTCTCTCTCTCTCTCTCTCTCTCTCTCTCTCTCTCTCTCCCTCTCCATTCTCTCATTGCACACTGCATTTTTCTCGTTGCTCCAGGTTTCACCAATGAGAAGGACTGACAGCCCATTGAAAGCAGTGCTGCAGTATGCTCATTCCGCTGTCTGGGTGAAATAACAAGTTTATAATTTCTTGTGAAAAATAGAAAAAAAGTTACCATGTTCCATTTCATTAGACTTTTTTTTATTTAAACAGATTTTACAAAACCTTGGTATCTGTATTACATTTTAAAGCCCTAACAATTTAATGATATTCTGTGTTCCAATTTTCGGCAAGAGTGTGTCACTCCACATAGCTAAATTAAAATATGGCTATGGCAAACATAGGAACGGAAATTGCAAAATCTGGTTATTTCCTCTTTGCTATGATTTGGGGAATTTACAGATCAAACGGCTTAAAAAAAATAAATCTCAAATCCAAAACACAGTTGAAAGCTTAAAATGTTATCTAATAAGGAAAGCTAAACAAGGCAAGAATGTTATAATTCATTCCCATTTGCTTCTGATAAAATGCAAACAACGCGAGAGTGCACTAATCACCACATGCTAACGCCACATGTCAACATTTTTGGCATGCATTAGAAATTTAAAAAAAAAAAAGAGGAGCTAGCTCTACTGCCTAACACTTCTTTACAGATGGCCTTGGCTTTAAAGCTTTTTTGTCTTTTTATTCTATATTTTCATAGAGCTTTTCATTTGACACATTATCTTCATGTCATTTTTTACAAATACATATCTTGACGAACCCCAAAGAAATCATGAAAACGATCAGTAAAAATATTAACACAGTCATTTTCATGGTGTCTTAACTCATTTACGATCAGTGAGGAAATAGCTTTTGCACGCACATAATGACTAAAAGTTCCCTTTGAATCAAAACAAATTTAATGGAATACAATCATCAAATTCAATACATCAAAATATATATAAAAAAAATCTCCTTGGCCTCGAGAAGGGAGTTCAAGAGTTTAGATATGATTGAAAAGATTCAACAATAAAACGATTGGCGTCCGCAAGTCACAAGAAAAATCTAAAATTGAAGCCGAAACTTCAGAAAAAAAGAAAGACATCGAGAACGCTTAAATTCCCAAAAAAGAAGAAAGCAGCGGCATGCTGTCTCTGAGGTGTTTTAACATGTACGGAACTGCGCAGTATGTGTATCAGTGTTTTGTTTGTTTCTTTCGGGTTTTTTGTTTTTGTTTTTGTTTTGTTTTGTTTGGTTTGGTTTTTTTTTTCTTTTTTTGTTTTTTTTTTTTGTTTGTTTCTTATTTATTTTGCCTATTTTTTTTTTAATCTGTTTTCTAGAAATTCTCTCTCGCTCTCTCTCTCTCTCTCTCTCTCTCTCTCTCTCTCTCTCTCTCTCTCTCTCTCTCTCTCTCTCTCTTTCCCTCTCTCTCTCTCTCTCTCTCTCTCTCTCTCTCTCTCTCTCTCTCTCTCTCTCTCTCTCTCTCTCTCTCTCTAAGGTCTAAAAGGAAATAGGCATAAAACTTCATAACTGTGGAACAAAAAAGAAATAAAAAAAATAAATTTAGCTTATAAGCGTTTCGCTTTATAAGCTTCATCAGTAATCTTCAAGGATTGTGTTTTTGCTTTCTATTTGGATTCTCTTTCTCTCTCTCTCTCTCTCTCTCTCTCTCTCTCTCTCTCTCTCTCTCTCTCTCTCTCTCTCTCTCTCTCTCTCTCTCTCTAGCTCTCTCTCTGCCTCTCTCTCTATCTCTCTGTCTCTCTTTGTCTGTCTGATCGTCTGTCTGTCTGTCTGTCTCTCTCTCTCTTTCTCTCTCTCGCTCTCTCTCTCTATCTTTCTCTCTCTCTCGCTCTCTCTCTGCCTCTCTCTCTATCTCTCTATCTCTCTGTCTCTCTTTGTCTGTCTGATCGTCTGTCTCTCTCTCTCTCTCTCTCTCTCTCTGTCTCTCTCTCTCTCTCTTCCTCTCTCTCATTCACTGCAATTTACAAAGTAAAACAGAACCAAGCAGATATTTATCTACAATTAGACCTAACTATTTGAACATTCAGAATACCTCAAAGTTGGATGAAAATATTCACTTCAAGTGCTATTAAATTCTCATTTTTTCAGTGATAAAACCATAGGAAAAAATGCAAAACTGTTTTTGTACCGAACAATTTCATTGTGCAAGTGAATGATATTCGATATGACTTAGTGGATATCATCGGTGCACAAAAGAGAGACTTTTGAAAAGCATGAGAGTCTTGTATTATAAGAATAAAACGATTTGTGCCATCTTATACTTAAACGATGTCGTATTCAAAGCATTTGGTTGACTGACAGAGTCAAAGTTTCGTTGCGTAACTCTCTTTAACATTAGCTGAGTGCGACTAACTATTGTTATTTTGTATATAATAAAAAAAAAAGACGGACGGTCTAAAACCTATCCAGATCATGGTCTGACTTAGACTATTCGAATTGAAAGGATTATTTCAAACGAAACTGTATAATTTCCCAAGGCGGATCATTGAATTTCACTGCCTGCCATAATGGTGAGGGATATGACATTGGATGATAATATCCTTGTCATCAAAATGAAAGGAGTCATGTCTAAAGAGAGAGAGAAAGAGAAAATGAGAGAGACAGAGACAGAGACAGAGACAGAGAGAGAGAGAAAGAGACGGAGAGAGAGAGAGAGAGAGAGAGAGAGAGAGAGAGAGAGAGAGAGAACAACTGCGATTAGTTTAGATCAATAAAAAAAAATTTAATTTTTCAAAAGTAAATAGGCAAACAGAACATCCTTGATTTTTCTGTTTGATTTCGTAATTTTACAACAAAGAGAAAACAAAATTGATGCACGATATCATTTATCTGAAGCACACAATTTGATCGTTTTGCTTTCAGTCAGTAAGAAGCTGCAATAGCTTTTACTCGAATGAAAATTGAAACGCATCTAATCTTTGTTCGCGAGTCAAGTTACAAGTAGGAATTTTATTTTGCCCCAACCCCTAAGACTCATCAAGACTTTTGGGTCTGCGACAACTCATTACACGAAAAATATACATATCAAATGTCTCAAAACAAGGGATGTGCAAGGAAAAAAATGCACAAAGAACAAACTCTCCCAGCATCAATCTAGTAATAGACTTTGCATGTCTTTGCCACAATCAATAATGAAAAAGCAAGAGGTTATAGAGTTTGCAGACCGAAGAAAAAAAAACTATCTTGTCTAGTCTGGTGACGACTATAACATATACACAAAGGAAAATTGGATTCAGTATTTGATGTGTTTCTAAGTTGGTGAGGATTTTTTATATGATAGATGAACAGTAGTGAGAGTAGCAGGGTGAGAGTAGACATTGAATAGACAAAAGAAATCAAACATTTTTAATTTTTTTTTATTTTAAAGAAAAATCTTTTTTTTTTTAAACAGTAATTTGAAAAATCCACTGGAAAGTGGTAGAATCATATCGCAGGGACGACTTAAACTTGCGTGTATATGGCACTTATAAACATTATTGTACACAGGCACACAGAGAGAGAGAGAGAGAGAGAGAGAGAGAGAGAGAGAGAGAGAGAGAGAGGGAGGGAGACAGACAGACAGACAGATAGGCAGACAGACAGACAGCAGACAGATAGAGAGGCAGAGACAGTCAAACAGACAGACAGAGAGATAAAGAGGCAGAGACACAGAGAAAGAGAGAGAGAGAGAGAGAGAGAGAGAGAGAGAGAGAGAGAGAGAGAGAGAGAGAGAGAGAGAGAGACGACGACGACAGGCAGAGGAGAAATCTACATAATCTTGCAACGTGACTCTTTTGCTTATTTCCTTGATCTAATAAAAGTACAGAAAATTTGTTTCAAACGGGAATCCAAAAGTAGACTTGCTTAAGAGCAAATGCACTTTGTGGAGATAAACGGAGAAATCGACCCTCGAAACGAGCATCGATGTTAGCGTATGTAAATTTCAAATATTAATCATGAATTTTTGTAGATGAACAAGCGAATTCAACATTCTAGTTATATTTTGTGGAGAAAAGCAGAGTATGTTGCATTGACAGCCTTGGCAACTAAGAGAGTAGGTCACTAGATGTTTGGATAATTATTTAATTATTTTCTTGTAAAGTCGTAACCTTGCACCTGAATGATCGTCATTTCGTAGTTCTAGGTTTTGTTGCTATTTACATAATAATGTAACATTCAATAACATAGAAATGCTGGCAAATTCTTTTCGTCAGACAAAGAGATACACGCACAAAGGAAAACGTGATGCTATGTATAGAGCCAACCCATTTGATATTTGGCTGTTATGATAAAAAGAATGGTAATTTAGTAAAATATAAAACTGATATAATAAAGAACAAGCATGGAGTGGATCTGTTTGATAGTTTGAAAGGAATTGTCTTCTTTTTTTTATTTTTTTGAAAAACTATTTATTTCGAAGATCTTGCGGGCGATCAGGGCTGTTGAAAATGTAGTGCTGACTGTTTGAATTAACTAACTGAAACTCACTTTCTAGTTTCGATAAGTACTAACATAAGAAAGTATACATTTACACATATAATTCTTATTTTTTTTTAATTCTACAATACTATAATGTCTAATATTCCCTTAGTCTCTCGGATATCTTCAATCCGATTCATGTTTCATCTGTTCATCTGTTCGAAGAAACTGAATGGCATTTGAGGGACTTAAAAAATGTTTTAAATGCTGATAATGGTGTCTAATAAACTATTGAACTGCTTCAAAGCCCTGCATTCTCTAAAGATGACGTACCACACTAATATAATTAAAATTAGAATGTTTTTTTTTAATATTTTAGCTTTTTTTCAGTTTAGTTATCGTTCTATCAAACATACTGGGAGGCAGGCTGTTCAGTTGGTAGAGTACGGTACTAAAAATGATGTAATCATTTGATCTCCGCCTGAATGAATCTGTAGCCAGGCACAAATCCCATCTCCATTGTCCCATCCCTAGTTTATGCAAAGCTGTAGCCTGCTTGGATGCATCGAAAGAACGAAAGCTAAAGAACATAAAAAAGGTTTTTCATTTCATTTTTAAATGCTGTGCAATACAAGCAAATGAATATATATATATATATATATATATATATATATATATATATATATATATTACGAACTTGGATTTGTTACCATTTTATTTAATATTTTAAAATGCTTGAATAGAAAGACCTGCTGTTTTGGGTTGACGTCAATCATGGTTGACTGGTGTGTTAATTAAGGTCACTAGCCACAGGTGGAGATTGTGCAGCATTTATAACACACCGAGTTTCATGAGGAGAAGGAGGTCGAAGAGAAGCAGCAGAAGGTAAAGTGTGCTGCATCATCTCAATTATCATTTGAATCTGAAATTTGGATAGC
This sequence comes from Elysia crispata, assembly GCA_033675545.1. NCBI lineage: Eukaryota > Metazoa > Mollusca > Gastropoda > Plakobranchidae > Elysia > Elysia crispata. Next base: position 268,306 of record JAWDGP010005256.1, read on the forward strand.
GATAAGGGAATAATTTTTTTTTCCCTTGCTTCTAATGGACATTCATGGGTGAGCTTTCATCAGATATAAGAAATGTAAGAATATTGAAAACAGCTCAATTTCATCTCATTTACGGTTCTTTATTTTTGAAAAGACCAAGTTCCCGCAGTCGCAAATCTATCAAACAGCCACGGTAGAAAAATAGTGCAGTGCTGTAAGGAACAGCATAAATTATAAACCCGAAAAGCAAAATGATCCTCGAATAGAGTAAAGATCAATCTTTCAGACAAGGCTTATTTGTTTTGCTTCGTTCAGTCACTATACATAAATAATTTGGTAGCATTAAGAAAGTTAACTGCCTGAAGTTTGAACAGGAGACTACAACTTTTTTTTATTAATGTAAATGTACGTAACCAATACACATTTTTTTTCGCATTTTTTATTTGGGTTTTTTTTTAACAGGGTTTTGAGATAGATTTTGAATAGATCAATTTCATCCATATTGGTTCTTATCCATCGCTCAAACAACGACTTTGCATAGTATCCTAAAAAAAAGTCTACGAACAGGCAGGCTGTTGAGTTAATTTTTTTATATCCTAGGATAGATGATTCATGCGATCCGCATGAAGATTGGGGTGGGTGTGAGAGGCAGTGGAATACAGGAGATGTAGGGTTTTCTACCTCAGGCTTATTGGCCGATGTTGAAAATAGTACAATTGCTTCAAAGTGTCAGAATACTGACAATCACTAACTTGTGATTCTAAGGTTGAGGAAAGGTTCATGTTCATACAAAGGCACAAGAAACATTTATTTAGATATAGGGGGTTGCAGAAACAAAATGTATGATTGTTCCAAATACATTTACAAATAGTTTTGTTTCTATAAATTCTGTACAGCGTAGTAATCTTACTCGATGCCATTTGCATTTGCAAAACAAAATTATCGTCCTCTGCAAAAACACAACGAGAACTCGAATCTAACGGCAAAAAAAAGTTTGACTAGAAGGAAACCGTTTTTTGAGTGTTTTTTTTTTTTTCTTGTGTTCTGCTTTGGTAGCTTTCCAAGAAATAGATCTATATGTATTGTTTTTTATGTTCATTTCACATTGCCTCGCCTGTGGAGAAACTAAACACTTAATGCAGTACACTTGGCAAAAGCCATGCCGCCACTCAATTATCTAAAAATTGAGAATTTAAATTTTACTTGTGTATTGTTTTGAAATATAGTTTTCCTGCATATTCAAAATTGAAACCGATACTTGTCGAGACACCTATTTCATCTATATTGTTCTTTCCTTTATTTGTTTCCAAAGGGCTTCTGGTGTAGATTTCTTGGCTGTGTCTTTTGTTTTTACTGTAACTCTTTATATTTAATACAATCGATTGGACAAGTCGATCATGTTTACTGTATCTTTAGAGTCAGGTAGTTAATTATTGAGATAGTGCTGGATCAACAATAATTATATCGTTTTATTTTCTCTACGTAATATTTTGATGTGAGAACGCACTTGTATTTTGATTGCTTCCGATTTTATTCAACAACAAGGAATATAAATGCAATATTTATTTTTTAAATGACAGTAATGCAGCTATTATTTCAGAATATTAAAAAAAAAAAAAACAAGGTGCTGCTAAATGTGTTTTATCTAATGCTTAATGATTCAATACTTTATCGAGGTTTCACTTTTTTTTTTATTGACAAAGCGTCCTATACTCTTTCATTAAAATAAAAGTAAAAAAAAATTGTATTAATATTTTGAAGCTTCAGCGAAGTAAACAGATTTAGCAAAGAATAATTTTTATCAACTATTAAAGCTAATCTAATGAAAGCTCCGATTTATCTTCATGTAAATGGAGTTGTTTTTTTTTTTTTTTGTTTTTTTTTTTTTTTTTAATACTTGAGCACACGAAAAATAAGTTAGGTGTTGACTTCGCATCTGGTGATAAAGAGTTTTGTTGTGTTGTTTGTCTTCTGTCACAATTGTAATAATAATTATGGATAAAGCTAGAAGCTTTTTAGAAACGGATACGCTATTCCATGCCCTGTTTAGCATTTAAAAAGAGGTAACATAATTTGAGTTGTTAGCTTGCTTCCGCGATTGGTCTGATTAAATTAGCAAATAAAGAGTTAGGACAGACACACGCTTTGGCAATTTCCTTTCGTTATGTTTCAGAAAATCATATCCGATTTCAGCTATGCGGAGTTATTTGCGGAAACGTAAATAATTATTGTAATGCAATTTGTCATTTAATGTTTAAAAACAACTTTCTAGGCTTTTAAAGAACCTATTTAATTTAAAGTCTACGGAGATCGAATATTTTTTTTCGAACTGTTGGTGTGTCTTCGCCAGACACTATTGACTGGTTAGCTTTCTCCTGTGGGAGTAATGGAATTATCGTGTTACTGCACTGCGCCCAGATCAATGATGAATGCTTTCTTACGGAGCGGCGGCCTGGGTCATGGAATGCTGAAAAAAGTGCAGTCTCTGGTGAGGGAATGACCATGGTGAATCGAGGATCTTGGTATTATGGAGGGAAAATATACGCCATGCCTCTGGTTTGTTTCTCTTTACGTTTTCATCCATCAATGTTTTTTTTTTTTTTTTTTAACAAGGGGGATTCTGCATGGCTTTCTGAATGATGATTAATGAGGCTGTCAGAGAATTGAATAGCATCGATCAGCAAGTTCAAGGTTGATTTTTGGTTTCAACATCTTGTTTGCCGTCGCCTAGGCTTCTGTAGCGTGTCTCAAGGGGGATAGTTCTGAATTTTGTGGCAGACCCAGCACTAAAAAGAATATTTCAAAAGAAATAGTGTATTTTTCGTAATGTTTAGCGTCTATTTCGAAAGGAAAAAAGTATAGCCCAAATGAACGATATAAAATATGTATCTATATGTGTGTATATATATATATATATATATATATATATATATATATTTGTATAGATAGATAGATAGATAGATAATTATATATATATATATATATATATATATATATATATATATATATATATATATATATATATAGACATATTATCAATTGTAATTTAGATTTGCATTAAGTTTAATCTTTGTGTTGTAAGACACATTATTAACGGCATTTATGTTTTAATACTCCAACTCATGTTACCCTCACTACATAGCAGACAATAAGAGCCGGGCAGAAATGAATTTACTTTTTTTTTTCTCTCTCTCTCTATGTTAGCTCGGGCGAAACAAGACAATTTTTTTGTGTGATTCTTGTTGCTTGGGTGAAAACAAACATGATCAGGAGCTTACCATTACGACTAGCACTGTTTTTACAACCGGTTTTCTCCGGCATAGTAAAGGCTACTACAGGCCTTTGGGGAGGGGGGGGGGGGGACATTGATTTCGAAACTGCTCGAGTTACTGCTCGAAATCAATCAAGCAAAGACAAGTACATATAGGTGTTAAGTCTGGTGGGATTTGTATAAATAATTTATTTCTATGCCTTGAGTGCTATAAAATAGATCTTTATAACCCGAGTGATCGATAGGTGAATTGTTTCAGAGATGTTGCCGCTACTGCTTTTTAATCAAAACAAAATTCTGTTGAAACTGAAGAGGGCCCAAGGGTCATTCAAATTAAAAGAGGAAAATTGAGGAAACAATGACTAGAAAATTTCATATATCCTGGATAATGGATTTGACGTCGCAAGATTTAATTCGTGAAGTTTATAGGTAAACGGGATTCGGCATGTGATTAGTCGCAGTTTAAAAGAAAAAAAAAGAAAAACAGTTCACAACATATACATTAAGAAATTGTTTTTGTTACTTTTAATTAAATTTAAGTACCCTGTAACAAAAAAAAGCGAGGAATGTTTGGCTGCAAGTAAAGTGTGTGTATTAGAATCACAGTATAATTATTAAAACCTGTATAAGGTCTAGCCGTTATGCGAAAATAGGTGAGGCAGCCAGTGTGAATCAGACACATGTAGGAATCAAGACATATTGAATCCTTAGTAACATATATAATTAGATTCTCTGTTCTTACAATTGTAATTATAGCATTTCTATGAATAGGGCTATTTAGTTTTAATTATTTTGAAAAAGGACCATCAAACAATCAGTCTCTGAAAAAACATTCCAGCTCAAAGCTGTTTTGAGAGTGACTGAATTACTCTTGAAGCCTGACAAATGGATCTTGGCTTCATGGCGTGCTTCTTTGATCATAAATAATAAGTATTTTTTTTTTTTTGCAAATGAAATGAAAATAATACGGTTCTTATACCGTTAAGCATAAAAATGATTAGTTTGCTGTGTGACATAGCTACAATAATTTATTGCTATGCCATCAAATAAGTTTAAAAATGTGACATTAGAGACAAATTCGATTTATATTGTTTTTTGAAAAAGTAAGATTTTCATATGATTTGTTGGATCCAGTTGTCGTGGTTATAGTGTTTAAACTCCTCTTATTGAAAGAAATTCACTTTGGATTTTTTTTCATGAAAAAATAGACCGTTTCAACTAATATTATTTCTTCTCGCCTTACAACCATTGCTGGGACACAAATTTGATTGAGCGGTGGAAATTAAGAGATCACAATTTTTAATTTTACCACAAAAATATTAGTGAAAATTCGAATGAGGTTAAATACAATAGACTTTAAACTGTCATTCTACCACTTAAAAACCACCGGCAGAGTAAATTATATGGGATGTTCTTGCCACGACAATTCGCTGGCTTTAACAAGGACTAAGAGGAATAAGTACAACTACACATAAAGTAGTCTTAAGTAATCAATGTGTAATACATTGATAGTTGAAGCTTCGTGGACAACAGAAATGAAGATGGCAATAAAAAATGGATATAGTTCGATTTGATGCTCTATTATTTTGGATGCTGTAAATAATTATGTTTTCTTATAAAGTAAATTTTAAAGGTGGAGAGGATTCAGTCAGATTTTCTTGTTCTTCTCTATTAATTTTTGAAAATTGTATTAAGATTTTTCATTTTTTTTAACTTAATATGCCTATAAAAAAGCAATCATAATGCAATGTGAAATATTTGGGAAAAAAAGTTTCTAATTATATTTCAAACACATGCCTAATCCGTGTTTGGGGTGGTACCTTTAATAAACAACAACTTTTTTTTTTCATACCTTGTCGAAAATATCGATACACAAGATGATCAGAACTCATATTTCAGAATATTGTTATAAGAAAGGGGCAAGTATTTGAAGACCTCCCTTGTAACAAAGAAAGACTGAATTGCTTTTTTCTTTTTTAATTTCTGAACTATCGAATTATTGGGGCTTCCAAAGTTGTACCCCTTTGTTTTTCAAACTCGATAGTAGTTTTCTTGCAAATGTATTTCTCTACAGATTTTTATACGATTATGTCATCTATTCGCAATAGTTTTTCCTAATTTGTTAATAATTTTACTTTGATATAAAGTGTTCAGATTAAGCAGAAGTGTTACAGACTTTAAAATTGGGTTTTTCCCCAAAAGACATGAAAATCAGAAAAAAAAATCTAAAATTCATACTAGCATATTTCTTATTCATCAATCATTTTCGTCTAAGTAAAATTCAAAAACAGTCCATGCCCTTGAAAGATAGCATTTAGAGAAAGAAATTGCACAAAATCTTTTTACTCTGCAACACAGAGTACAAAAGAGAAAAATTAAAGTGCGCCTTCATAAATTCAAAGAAATTATTAGATTTCTTTTTAAATTGAAAATATTTTTATTTATAAATGGCATCATAGAATCTCAAAAATATTTTGACCTCACGCCAATGAAGACAAGCCTGTTAATCTGCTCAATTTCGATACACATATCAATATTTCTGTAACGGGGCAATTGGTTGATTTTTTTCTTTTATATATTTACATAATTATTCAAAAATGGCCGCTGAATCAATCAGGAGGTAGGCCGAATGTTATTTATCTATTTCACCCATAACACAATAAATATTTTTTAATCCTCTACTCATCTCTTTGTTGTTGTTTTTGTGTTTGTTTGTTTTTTGTTGTTGTTGTTGCTTTGTTTTTGTTTTTTTTGTATTTTTTTTTTTTTTGTTTTTGCGTGTGTGTGTGTGTGTTTTTATACAGATAAAAAATGTCGACCTTTAAGTTGTTCAATAGATCGATTATATTTAGACCTTTGTGGCGGCAGTGTATATATATATATATATATATATATATATATATATATATATATATAGTATGCAGAGAATTTAAGGTAAGATCTTCTATATCTATATATATATATATACACACACACACACACATTTGAAACTCTCATTGTAATGAGATGAGAAGATCCGAAAACAAAATATATAATGAATACATTTTACTTTTGCGCAAACGGAAAAACAAAATGATGACGTTACCAACAGTTATGGCACATTAAAGGCTGATCATATCCGGATGACAAGGCTTTTCTCCCTACAGTTTCTATTTTCTCTGCCAGTTCCAACGTCTAGTATTAATAGATATAGATAACAAAACCCGTCTCGATGATGTCTCTAATGTTGGCATGATATTTTATGAAACAGATAGTGAGGATGTCTTTTTGAATGATGTTAATTGCGGATCGCGAATGCGGAAGTGCTGCTGCTAGGTCATTCCTTTTCATTCTTGGATATTTATTTATCGCATATAAAAACCACGTCGAAAGGGCAAGGACAACTATTAATAATTATCTAAATTGAGATTTCTTAGCCCTTTATTTAATGCTGAGCCACGGACATGTTAGTTGCCCCACAAATATCGATCTATTCCAATGATAATTTTTAACATCTCAAATAAAAAGAACGATTCAGAAGCTGCTTTTCGTTTAGCGACGTTTCACAATATTATTTTACCGTAATTCCTCAATCTGTTTCAAATTCATAATGAAGGCATTTACTTCATAACAAGGAAAATATTTTATGTTTAAAGAAAAACGAGTGGCTTGGATTTTCTTGGTAAATTCATACATAATAATTATAGGCTTAAAAAAAAAAAAGCTAAAATGGAATTCCTATACTAAACTTAAAGACAGTTTCAAGTTGTGGGAGTAGTTATAGATAAAATTAGGTGGCATTGACTTTGTATTTGAAATTTCAATACATTAGTTCTCTCTGCGCCTGATGCTGAATCTTCGAAACCCTATGTAAATATCAAAATAATAATTGCCTTGAAAAGGTCACGTCTAAACATTTTATCTACCACAAACACGGAGCTATAAACTATGTCTACAAATTTCTCTTTCGACATGGATATTCCCTGAGAAGCGTTGCGGTTTGGACAATTCTCGTGGTGCTCTACAACTTAATTGTGTCTCTAATTCTGCTCGTGAGCATTCTGTTTCTCTTGGGATCTAGCTAGGTGGCATAACTGAATCTTCCTGTCCTTGAGGCATTAAACTAAGAGGAAAAGACGGAATTGTAAGTCCGGTATTCATTCATTCATTCTTCTTCTTCTTCTTCTTCTTCTTCTTTTTCTTCTTCTTCTTCTTCTTCTTCTTCTTCTTCTTCTTCTTCTTCTTCTTCTTCTTCTTCTTCTTCTTCTTCTTTTTCATCTTCATCTTTGTCTCATTTTACTTTTTTCTGATAAACGCTCTCTTTTTAATCTTTGTAAGAGCAAGAGATTGTTGTTGTACCTACGTCCAACTTTCTGAGCATTGCACATTTAAAGTACAAAATCAAGACGCGTGAATATTTTCCACCCGTCTCTTATATTTAAATCGTGCTTCTTGGTAGTGCCAAAACTAATCTTAGATAATTATTCGCCTCGATTCATAGTAACAGAACTGTTGGTCGCAACATTTTTAACTTTCGTGTACTTTCAGTTTTCATGAATTTTTCATCTCTTGGGCCTTTTCGGAGTTAGTAAACAATGAACTACTTCTATTCTTTTTTTTATGGTTTTTTTTAATTGACTACCATAAACAGTACAGCACTGTAATCATTTAAACTAACTGCGTGTAAGTATTCAATTTATAACTCGTTGATTGGTGTTTATATAATTATAATTATATAGTTTGAACTTAAAGCCAAAGCCAATATTGGTATTCAGAGGCGATGCTTGTAGTCTACCAGGACGTGATTGCTAAGGACCATCAATTCCGAATAATACATTAACCACCGTTTTCTTTAGTCAATCTATCTTGCTCCTTGTTCTGACTTCCGTTAGGTTTATAATAATTGGTTTATCTCAAACCATCTTGAACTCATTTTTTCCAAGATTTTGGTTTGTGATAAGCTGTAAAAGAACTCTATCATTTAAAAAAAATCTTTCAGATTTGTATAGCTTTCCAATTAAAATGATGAAGTTCAAATCTTATAAGAGATAAGTAACAAACAACTGACAGACATACAATCAGTACTCTTTTCTGTAGTCAGGATCTCTTCAAGTATTCCAATGCATTTCTGTAAAGAGAAAAACCAGAAAAACAAGCGGTATGCATGGTTTGAGGCAAAGCCGAAATGGCCTTTTTTAATAATAAATATGCTCCTTTTTATATTTATTTTTTTTAAATGGTTTATCACAACATTAAGTATGAAATACGGTATTGCAGGGCCTTTTTTATTTTCCTTTTAGTTTCACACAAAAGATATGTTTAGCGATTTTTTTTTGTTTTTGTTTTTTTATTTTGTTTTTTGTTGTTTTTTTTGTTTTTTGTTTTTTGCAATGTCGTGTGAGGATTATGACAGGCTTATAGCCAGTTTTTCCTTGAAGGCTATCTCTCTAGTTTTCTCGTGGATTGTCAAAAGATGTTACTCTTTAAATCCAAATAACGCAAACACGAAATAAATCCTATTAGTAGCATTGGTATATGGACTAAAGATCAGGTCAGTGAGAAAGTTGAGAGAGCAAAACATTCTTTTTTTTTCTCGACAAAACATTATTTTACCTAATTTACCTACTTTGATGAAAAAAAAGATCTACAACTATTTTTTCTCGGCAAAACAATGTTTCATCTAATTTACCTACTTTGATCCAAAAAAATTTCAGAGCAATATGAAAAGATAGATCTTATTATGCCCCTTTTCCCCTTGTTTTTTATATTCCTCTGTTCAATATATTTTTCGCTTTATAATCACAACTTTTAATTTTCAAGATGTGATAATAGAAGGGTATTTACCATAATCTTTTGTTCAAGAACTTAATAGAATGTTTTATATATAATAGGACTTATTGATCGTCATCAGGCGTGTATACACATAATCAATACCATTCATTACTTAAAGTTCTAGATCGACATCTATGATCTTAAGATTATTAAATCACATCAGCACTGTTCGGAAACAAGATGTGACATTTGTATAGTGACATTTATTTAGCTAGAAATAAGCTAGCGAAAGTTTAAGTTTATCTTACTGCTGTAATCATGAAATGGTTTGCTGTTGCACTAAGCAGGTTTTTGACGTTGAAGGAAGTCATCCATCAATTCTTGTACTTACTCTCTTTCCTGAATATCCTTGAAACATGATAGAATGATAATTTTAAAAAAGTTTGATATTCGTTAGTTTCAATGTTGTTAAAGAGAGCAGTGCAAAGCTTTGATTATTTGTTATTATTTTTTTTTGTGTGTGTTTGTTTTATTTTTTTTTTTGTAGGGTTCAGTTTCTTATTTCTTTTCGGTTGGGTTTTTTTTAAATCCCAAATTATCCACACATGTCATGGAATATAATTTATATTGCATGGTAACATGGGATTTTTTAATGAATTTTGTTCTTTCTGTGGTTTTATTTTTCTAACGCTTCTCGAAAAAAAATTATGTGTGCATAGTTTATCTTTTCTCTATCTGGTTTGGATTTAGATTTATACAGCTTAAAATATTGTTATTGTTGTTTTCTTTTTTTTTATTTATTTTTCTGGTTTTTCTCAAGAGCTAACGATTTTGTAATCATGAACACGACGTAAATTTGAAAGAGGTAAAAATTCTAAAATGCAAAATTTAGTTGTTATTGACACGCATCCTGTCCCACGAAAATACCACTTGGGCAATAGGGTTCGCAAAATAATATTGTTCTTGGCTTTGCATTTCTTAGTGTAGGCTAATTTTTCCCTTCCCTTTCTTTTTTTTTTTTAATCTCTCTTCTCCCATTTTTTTCTGCAATTTGGGTAGATGAAATCTGAGGAAGCCGGCATAAGAAGTAAATATTTAATTCTTTCATTTGTCAGGTCTTTAGATTATTTATAAAGACTGCTTAAAGATGGAAATGTGTCTTGACTGAAGGATAATCATATATGTCTTGGTGCGGTAAGACGAGTATCTCTGACCAAGCAAGTTGTCCAATTTTATTTCCATTTCGTGATGCTAAACTTCTCTGTAAAAAGAAATCCAGAAAAAGCGAGGCTGTTCAATAATGCAAGCGCTTCCCCTCGACGATTTTTAGCGTATCCACATGTATCAGTAACAAGAAATCACCCCGTGCTCGACGATGATTAGGAGAACGACAACGACTTGAATGAGGGAGCTTTTCAGGATTGAATAGGGCTCTGATCAGTTTGCAGTCCGGTCTCATTTTAATTCAAGCATACATTAAAACACGTTTGCAAATATAGTAAGGTTCGCTGAAAGTAGCAAACAAAAAAAATTCATCTGTCAATCTAAGTGTACCACCTTTTTTCCATTTCAGTCGCAACAGTGAAGGGTTACTATGCGTTTGAGATTTTGATAGTGTTATAAGTATAATGCTACTACTTATTTGGGCTATACACTTATGTGTAAACAAATTTTCATTTGTTGATTCTTTGTTTTACAATTAATTTTATTATCTTTTTAGCTTTAGTCATCAAACTTTTCCCTTTCATAATCGCGCGAAAATGTCTATTTTTTTAGTATAAAATTGAAACCAAACAAGTAACATTTTTTACATTTAATTTAAATGGAATATTTCTTTTTTATGTGTTGATGTCAATGAAAGAGTGATCAAATGAAGAAAGCAAATGAGTTATATAGTAGAGGAATATGGATGTTAGAATGCTCAACGAATATTTATCATCTAGCCTCAGCAAAAAGAGTGGATTCTTCGTTGTTTGTCATCCCTTAAGTCTATCTCACAATTTCAGACGAGACTCAAAGGTTTAAACGAGATAAACACATTTTCGATTTTTATCAGTTGAATGACAGAACAAGTCATTGATTGCTTCTCGAAGTTGAATTGATTGTTTCAATTTTTGTTAATGTTCATGATGCTGTTTCTTCTTTTAAAAAAAACACCTGCAATTTCGGTTCATCTTGTTGATGTGGTGGTTATGTGTACACAAATCAATTAAGAAAAAGAATCGAAGCCTTAAAACAATGCATAAAATAAAAAGATTGTGAAAATTATTTACAAATTATTATTATTACTCTTTCAAGGCTTCACGGTCACAAAAAATTTCTTGATAATTAAAAAAGATTTATATAATTATATAAATATGTATATGTATATATATAATTATACATACATACATACATACATACATACATACATACATACATACATACATACATACATACATACATACATACATACATACATATATAAATGTATGTATGCATGTGTGTATAAACGAAGAGTTCCTTTGCATGTCATTGGTTACAGCAATGAGGAATTTGGTTATTCTGTTTAAGTCTTGGCCAAAGCTCTCAAAGTCTCGGGCTTCAATCACCCAAAAGGCCAACTGATCCAAATGATCCAACACGACTATGCTTACCGCTCTCAAGGTATTACTTGTCACAGCCAATTACGTTGATATAAGATCCTGTTGCCTGTCCATGTCCTTAGCTGAGTCTTCACTGATGACTAATAATTATAGTAATTAAGTTACCTGATCTTGTTGGCTAAAATAAGCTTGAGAGAGAACGCATCTATAACAGTCTAGGGTGCCAGATGAGATAGCCTCGATAGAAGAATAACTAATGTTATACAAGAACTTATGTTGGATTAGACATTGGATTCCAACATTTTTTTTTTGTTTGTTTGTTTGTTTGTTGCTTGTTTTCTGTTGTTTTTGGTTTGGTTTTTTTTTTTGTTATTTTCTTTTGTTATCTGGGAGGGGGGATGTTTTCTTTTTTCCTATAATAAACTTTTAAAACAGTTTTCAAATATGTAATGCAGTCTTTTTAGATTATCGAAGCCATGTAATAGTTATTATGTCAGTAGTGTAACAGGCTGCATCTTGACTAGCCATCGCAACAGAATAGAAGTTGTTGTCATTCCATTCTGTCAGCTACCTGTGGTATGGTACGCGAGGACTTCAAACTCTGATAATGGCGAAGATAATGATCATGATGAGGAGGAGAAGAAGAAAAATAAATATGTTAATAATAATAATAATAATAATAAGAAGAAGAAGAAGAAGAAGAAGAAGAAGAAGAAGAAGAAGAAGAAGAAGAAGAAGAAGAAGAAGAAGAAGAAGAAGAAGAAGAAGATGATGATGATGATGATGATGATGATGATGAGGATGATGATAACAAAAAGAAGAAGAAGAAGAAGAAGAAGAAGAAGAAGAAGAAGAAGAAGAAGAAGAAGAAGAAGAAGAAGAAGAAGAAGAAGAAGAAGAAGAAGAAGAAGAAGAAGAAGAAGAAGAAGAAGAAGAAGAAGAAGAAGAAGAAGAAGAAGAAGAAGAAGAAGAAGAAGAAGGAGAAGAAGAAGAATAGGCCCTAATAATAAATGATATTTGTAATGCGCTTATCCCCGCTCTCAGAGATTTACATAAAAGTGTTATATAAAATATTTTTAAAAAATGAAAGAAATGACATAGTTAAACATTACTTATCGAAGCGATAGGTAGCCTCAGTGCATTCGTAAGAGGTTTAATCATGATACTAAATAGTACAAATGCATCTAGTTGGAACTAATGGCATAAAGGTTAAAATTGAGAAAAGCAAAAGATTGTACATCTCAGAAAAAATGTAAAGAGCCTGTACATCTTTTACAAATAATTACATGCATTTAGACCTATATTTAACTAGGGCAGCAAAGATTAAGAAATTTAACATTTAAAATGAAAGGTTTTGAACAAACGCTTGAATATTTCTTGAAGTGGAATTTCTTTGAAGGTAACGGTTTTCAAATTTTAAGAACAGAAAAAAAGGTATCTTTCATAGACCGCTTTTGAATTTTAAGTAATTTATGATCGTTTGAAAATATCAACTGATATAAAAGTGTACAATAATAGTGTATTATCTTTTTTTTATTTTATTTTTTTTTAACCATGTAAGTAAGAATTTTATGAGTATCATTCGCGCTTTATTTATATAAGTTTGTTTTGAAGGTGTTTCTTTGTGTGTAATTCTTTTTTGGGGGGAAAGGGGTCGGGTTTTTTTTTTTGTATTGTTTTTAATAAGAGGAAAACCAAAAGATAATTTGAAAAGTTGAAAATGAAATGTAAAAGAAATCGGCAGTGCAATCAGTGTGAGAAGACAAGTTTGGCTAAACCTCCTTACTTTATACGTGTGTATATAATGTTAATCAGATTTTGCAATCATTGATACATCTTAGCATACAGAGTTACCAGGGTCGTCTTTAGACTTTTAGTCTTGGTTGAAAAAGACAGTTCACGATCTCCCATGTTAATTTTTTTTTTTCTACTTTAGAGATGTAACAATCAGTATGCTTATCGCAATTAATTCTGCTTTGTTGCAATCACAGACAAAAAGTGTTATTCTTAGTAATTCAGCGTCAATCTGTGCAAAACTGTGTCCCCGTACTTTCGCTTTTTCTCATTCTAAAACATGCTTTTTTACTTTGTTTTGTTTCCGTGTTGATTTTTATTTTTTTAGCTAAAAGATAAATAGGCCTACCGTTTACACAAAGTGTTTGCTTGCTTTTTTATTTTTGATTATCATTTTACACAATCTAGGCTTTTGCATCTTGGTACAACACCCCCATTAACTGTAGTGTTAGTGCATCAGTACCCCAGGCTTAAAAGTCTGCTTTACTTTCAAGACAAATGAAGTACCAAGGGGAATGATTCATAATATTTTAGTCGTTTTTCTATTTCTAAAAGTCATATCCCTTGTTAACGTTGGCCAATGGCGGTGAAAAAGAAGTCAAGAAGCTTCATGAGATAGACAGAAACTGATGCAGATTTAGTACGTAACATTGATCTTGCTTTCCACAGCCATATAGATCTAAATGTAGATGCGCAGAGCATATGAAATACTTGGTATTAAATCGATAATTTTTGTGATTATTTTCCCTATCAATTAATGCTCACAAGATGCTCACCGGAGAGATGCTCACTGGACAATAGCTCACCGGGAAAATGCTGTACTAGGTTAAATAATCATCGTTTAGTTTCAAGTGTTTCTGACAACTGTTCACCTCTACAGTGCGTGATATATAACGGCATCAGACAAACCTGTAGACAGAAACATGGAAGTTATACCCAGGCAGCGAAGTGGGCTGAAACTCTGCTTAGACGGGTATGTGAACGTCCGGAAGTTGCAGAAAAGATCTCTCTCTCTCTCTCTCTCTCTCTCTCTCTCTCTCTCTCTCTCTCTCTCTCTCTCTCTCTCTCTCTCTCTCTCTCTCTCTCTCTCTCTCTCTCTCTCTCTCTCTCTCTCTCTCTCTCTCTCTCTCTCTCTCTTTAAATCCAAAACGAGGCTAAGTGTTGATGCATCAAAGTTGGATCTATTTTTAATCTAAAAATAGAAAAAGACGAGGCAACAAACGTTTGTATCTTTTGTTGATCCAAAACTAGGCCATGTGTTCTTGCAGGAACGTTTGACCGAATTATTTTGGCGAGTCTCAGATTTTGTTTATTCTTGCATGATATTCTTGTGCTTCTTCTAATATACAAATTTATATCTCGTCATTACACAAAAAACTTGCTTCATTCAAACCTCTCTCTCTCTCATTCTCTCTCTCTCTCTTTCTCTCTCTCTCTCTCTCTCTCTCTCTCTCTCTCTCTCTCTCTCTCTCTCTCTCTCTCTCCTTCCCTCCCTCCCTATCCCCTCTCTGTGTTACCCATTCCTGTCTATTCATATAATTATGCTCTTCTCAACATCTTCAGTGATAATCTGATGGAGATCGTTAACCTCTTCTTCATTTTGAGAAGATCACCAGCCGCAGACTAAACAACTTGAGACAATGTGCTTTTGAGAGGGAATCCTCACCATCTACTGAGTTTTGAAGGGTGACGTGATTAGAATCAATGTGACGCATGAGCCTAGTTAAGGGATTTTGCCCTTGATGTGTAAGTTGATTTTCTTTTCTCAAGAATTTTTAAACTAGTTTAAATTCATGTGATCATTACTTTTGATACCATAGCAATAAGATAAGTTATAAAGGTAAAAATGAATTTAAAGCTAATTTAATATTGAGCTATAAGAATGTGATCTTCAGCTCAACAGTGTATGATGTAACTGTCTAAACCTCGCCTCCATTCTCACTCTTTCTTTTCTCTCCCATTTCTGTCGATCTGTCTTATCCTGGGCTGAGACTATGAGGATTTTCTCCTTTTCCCTTGTCCTATATCCTATATCATTTTTTCCCATATTAAATCTTCATTTCTGTTTTTCACTTCATATTAAGACATTAGCTCTAAACTCTTATTAGAGCTGGCTCACCAGAGTCAAACCTTTTTTTCTTTTTCTCCCAACTCTTGAGGCTTTTATGTGAGGGATATGTGGACCCAAGGGTGCAACTAGCCAATTTTGGAAAGGAGGACCTCGGGGTAGTAACAATAATTCTAATCCAGGTTAATTCGAGTCACTTGTGGGATTGACTGACAGTGACAAAAATAGCATTATATGAAAGAATATATTTGTGAACTTCTCTTCCTATATTTTTAGTTAAATAACTTTGTACAGTGCTATCTTTATTTACTTACATGTATCTTTATGTAAGTCGCCATGTATCGATGTATTTTCTGGCTTATTTTTACTTCAAATTTCAAAGAGTCTTTCTCTTTCTCAATAAATAAAGCCATTTTAAAATTAATACAAAAGTATATAAATTCACACTGTAAGAAAAAAACACGTCATGGCTGTGGTGGTCAGGATTGTGGTAATAGTAGTAGCAGCAGCAGTGGGTGGAGGAGGAGAAGAAGAAGAAGAGCAGTAATAGGAACCATAACCGTTACAGTCAATCGATTAGCTCTATAGAGGAGGCGATCATGACCTTTTATTACTTAAATATATTAAAATTTAAGTTATTTTTGTTTGAAATATTTCATTTTATAAGCCTTTAGTTTTAAATGTTACAAAACTTAAAACCACTTCTAAAGAAACTCAAGTTCCAATGTCGATTTTAGTCGAGACGCGTATAATCCAAGCCTTTTCAGTTAAATATTGCTCACCCGATCATCTGGTTGATCAGCACACTGTTACGATGACGTTTGTTTATAGCTATCTAGAGCAACTCCTTCACAGTCAAAACAACCTCGTCCTCAATCTAACATGGAGAGGACGTGGTTTTCTTACAGTATGAATGTCAAGGCAATGGTTCTTGCTGGGACCCATCGGCTTAGTTTTGGATTAACAAAAGATACAAACGTTTGTTGCCTCATCGTTTTATCCTAGTCTTTATTTGGCTAAGGTTTCACCCCCCCCCCCCCCCATATTAATCTTATTTTTTGTGATTCCTTTTCAGAAGTAAAACGTGGGACCTTGTTTGAATCCTCAAAACTTTCTTATCATCCAGTGGCTATTTCTCTTGATAATGCTTTTAAAGAGAACAGGGAAAATATGTTGACTGACATAAAAATCTAATTAATGAATATGTGGAAAAAATCTTATGTGAATTATCAGTTGTGTTTTATTGTAATGCAATGTAAGCTGAAAGTCAAATAGATTAAAGTTCATTTAACAGGCAATGCCCTTATATGTATTATCTCTTTTAATGAAAATGTCATATTCGTTTATGTTACATAAGTTTCATTGACGTTACTTTTTAAAAGACTGTATTATGTGTCTTTTTAGGAAACAATGTGTATTATAAAATTATTTATTTTTATATTTTTATAATTTGGATTTTTCTGAATAAACTCAGATAACACTCTGTTTTATCTGTCTTTGTTATTTTTGATAATGTTCCTGTTTTTAATACCTCTCATATTCAATACATTGAGAGTTTAAGTCCAAAGGTTTTTGTATGTGTTTATGGTATTCATCAAGTGATTTCAATTCATTGCAATTTGCACAGAGTTAAAGATCCGTCATTTTTAACAAAAGAAATATTGAACTCCATTTAAAGTAATAGGAACATAAACTCTATTACCAAATTGATAATGCGTGGATGATATGTGTTGGGAACATAACATGGAATAGCCAACTGCCACATAGATGGTGAATCAATATTGAATAATTAAATAGGGGTGAGAAAAACCTCTATACTTCTATCTCTATAGACAAGCATAATAACAAAATATCATTGCAATAGAATAGAATTCGAAATAAAAAAAAAATTATCAAAACGGTAGAATCGATTTCGATTTTTTCTTTCTCTATACTAATACCATACCAATGCTGTAAAATCGAAATGATCTCTATAAATCATCAAAATAATACCATATTATCAAAATATAATCGAATTTGAGACTGGAATCAAAAGTGCCCTAAATATCCTTTTCATAACATTTTTTTCGATTTTTTTAAAGTAATAATCATAATAATATTCCTCTTGGCTATGAGAACTGTCCATAGCATTATTTATAGATATTGTTGTATTTCCACTCCCTTTAGTAAGACACTCTGCTTCCACTGTTATAGCTAATCTTGATTTACCCAAGCAGGATATAGCTGGTAACACTCAACGGCTGCATATATTGAATTTTATAATTACATGTTCTCTTAATATAACAAATGACACGAATTTTTTGGGGTTGAGTGAGTGGGCAATAAGCTTTTTAACTGGAGTTGGAGCAAATCTTTACGATTGGACTGATGACTCGAAAAAGATCGAGATTTAGATAGAGATAAAAGATCTGGGACGGGCTAAAAAGATAATAGTTATTGTGAAATGAGAGGAAAGATAAATAAGCAGGTACATGGTCACTAACGCCAACCGGCACGACACTCCATAATGGTTTCTAAAAAAAATTCTCAAAAGAAAAATATACGAATAAAACGTTCACTATTACTTCTCGCTAGATAACCTAATTTCGATTGAAAGGTTTGAAATTGGATAAACTGTGGACCTTGATATTTTTGCAATTAGCTTAATTCATGTTCTCGGTCTACCTAGATCTATACCGGGATTGAATTGTTGTTGAAACAATAAGAGAGTGACCGCCACCCTTTATGATTTAGGGATGGCGGACCATTCAAGAGCCCAAGAGACTATGGAAACCACTCTAGAGGATCTAGACAATCAAGAGTTTGACACAAATAAAATTATGATAACTTATAGCAAAGAGAGCTACCCAGTGTAGTTGGGATGATATTCAAGTAACTCTGAACAGAACGACTGGACCAGCCGGGGCAGAGGAGGATAGTTTTTACCAAGTTTATAGACTTGAGGATCCTACACGCTGGTACCTTATAACAAATAAACCTGAAGCTGACTTACTAAACAATACAACAAAAACAGTCAACATTCAACCATTCTCTCTACACTTTAAAAGAAGAGAAGAAGAAAACTCAATTATAAGAATATTATAGAGTCCACCCAAACTAAAATTAGAAATCATAAATTGTAAAGAGAAATCTAGGGCAAGAGACAACAGTGAGCAGACCCGAAGACGCTAAAGACAGCAGTCGAATAGACCCAAAAACGTACCCCATTGTGTAAAGGTAAATTTTAGAGACAGTAAAACTGTTAAATAAATGTTGTGGTTTGTTGTAATAAGAAATCAAAGACAACAGTGTTGCTGGTGCAATATTACTGAACACTGGCCATACAAATGTTCGAAAAGAGGGGGAGAGAAGGACAAAGTAAAAAGTATGTTGGAAAGACGAGAAGTGTAGAACAGAGCTCACCCGAGAAGTTATGTGAGCGCGCTCTCAGGCGGAGAGAGTATCGGAGGAGACGAGGTATAACTGAAAAGCTCACGACACAAAGAATGCATGAAAAATTAACCAAAGAAAGTTGAAAAGAAGGAAAAAGATGTAGGAGAAATAGAGGAAAGCATAAAGAACACTGTAACCGCCTCGACCATAGGAAAGAAGACTAAGAAATTGGAAACTAACACAGAAGGCCCTGACCGACAAAATCAAAACAACTCTAATGTAGAGGACGCAGACGAAGGAGGATAGAAAGGAGACTTTCCAAACACCCAACGCTAGAGTCGCTACTGACACAAAATCAGAAAACAAAGAGAAAAGCACACTTGGGAAAGGATTCACTAGAACAAAGCAAGGTACGTTGCTTAAATATAACTTAGCCAACAAACCCAAAAAGGGAGACTGTTAAAAATTCGATTCTCCGGTGGCCATATTGTTTTTATGCTATTTATAGAGATTGAAATATAAGAATTGGATTCCCCTTTGTCTGCCTCTATAAATAGCATAATTTCAATATGGCCGCCAGGGAATTCAAAGTTTTCGATCTCTATGAATAGCATAATTCCAATATGGCCGCCCACTAAATTCTAATTTGACAATCTCTATAAATAGCATAATTTCAATATGGCCGCCGGGAAATTCTATTTTTTTCCATCTCTATAAATAGCATAATTTCAATATGGCCGCCGGGAAATTCTAAGTTTTAAATCTCTATCAATAGCATTACTTCAATATCACCAGGAAATTTTATTTTTTTCCATCTCTATAAATAACATAATTTAAATATGACCGCCGGGAAATACTAAGTTTTCGATCGCTATAAATAGCATAATTTCAATATGCCGCCGGTTAATTCCAATTTTGCAATCTCTATAAATAGTATAACTCCAATATGGCCGCCGGTTAATTCCAAAATGGCAATCTCTATAAATGGCATAATTTCAATAAGGCCGCCAGTTAATTCTAATTTGGCAATCTCTATAAAGAGCATAATTTCAATATGGCCGCCAGTTAATTCTATTTGGTAATATCTACAATCAGCATAATTTCAATATGGCCGCCGGGAAATTCTATTTTTTTCCATGTCTATAAATAACATAATTTCAATATGGCCGCCGGGAAATTCTAAGTTTTAAAATCTCTATCAATAGCATTACTTCAATATCGCCGGGAAATTTTTTTTCCATCTCTATAAATAGCATAATTCCAATATGGCCGCCAGTTCATTCTGTTTTGGCAATCCCTATAAACAGCATGATTTCAATATGGGCTCCGGTTAATTCCAAATGGGCAATCTCTACAAATAGCAAAATTTTAATATGGCCGCCGGTTAATTCTATTTTGGGAATCTTAATACATTGCATAATTTCAATATGGCCGCAGAGAATTTTTTTCCCATCTCTATAAATAGCATAATTCCAATATGCCGGCCGGTTAATTCTAATTTGGCAATCTCTATAAATAAAACAATTCCAATACGGCCGCCGGTTAATTCTATTTTTTGTAATCTCTATAAATAGCATAATTTGAATATGGCCGCCGGGAAATTTCATTTTTTTTCCAACCCTAAAAATAGCAAAATTCCAATATGGCCGCCGGTAGATTCTATTTTGGCAAATCTCTTTAAATAGCACGAATTCAATATGGCCGCCGGCAAATTCTGTTTTGGCAATCTCTATATATAGCATAATTCCAATATTGCCGCCGGGAAATAAAAAGTTTTCCATCTTTAGAAATAGCATAATTCCAATATGGCTGTCGGTTAATTCTATTTTGGTAATCTCTATAAAACGCACAATTTTAATATGGCCGCCGGTTAATTTTAAATTGGCAATCTCCAATAACAGGAAAATTCCAATATGGCCGCCGGATAATACCAATTTGGCATTCTCTCTATATATATAGCATAATTCCAATATGGACGCCGGTTAATTCTATTTCGCGCAATCTCTATGAATAGCATAATTTTAATATGGCCGCGGGTTAATTCTATTTTGGCAATCTCTATAAAAAGCATAATTCCAATATGGCCGCCGGCTAATTCTATTTTGGCAAACTCTATAAATAGCATAATTACAATATGGCCGCCGGTTAATTCCAATTTGGCAACCTCTATCAATAGCATAATTCTAATATAGCCGCCGGTTAATTCTATTTTGGTAATCTCTATAAACAGCATAACTCCATTATGGTCGCCGTTTAATTCTAATTTGGGAACCTCTATATATAGCACAATTTTAATATGGCCGCCGGTTTATTCAAATCTCTATAAATGGCATAATTTTAATATGCCCGCTTTTAATTCCAATGTGACAATCTCTATAATAAATAGCATAATTCCAATATGGCCGCCGGCTAATTCTATTTTGGCAATCTCTATAAATAGCATAATTCCATTGTGGCCGCCGTTTAATTCTATTTTGGCAATCTCTATAAATAGCATAATTTCAATATGGCCGTCGGTTAATTCCAATTTGGTAGTCTCTATAAATTGGAAATCGAACAGTATTGTGTCTATCTCTACAAATCGCATAATTTCAAAATGGCTGCCGAAGGATTCTAATTTGTCGATCTCTAGAAATAGCATAATTTAATTATGGCCGCCAGGGGATTCTATTTTTTCCATCTCTATAAATAACATAATTTAATTATTTCCGCCGGGGAATTCTATGTTTTCCATCTCTATAAATAGCATAATTTCAAGTATGCCGCCGACGAATCGAATTCTACTGTTTCGAACTCTATAAAAAGCCTATAATCAATATCGTCACTGTGGAATCGAATCATAGTTTTTGTATCTCTATAAATAGCCTAATTTCAATGTGTCCGCCGGGAAATAGGGATAGGGTCGTAGATTCAAGGATGACAAGATCAAGCAGGATGCACTGGCCGTTTCTATTAAAAAAGAACATAGAATCTGAGGTCTAAGGAACAGAGGGGTAATTAAACAAATTTAAAGAAAAATAACCGAAAAACTGACCGGAAATTAAGGTAAAACAATGTACTTCACCCATAAATGACTCAAAATAGAGGGAGAAAGGGCAATAAATGTAACAGTTAAAACCAAACTGTAAATAACCAATTTTAAACTTAAATAATAAATTAAAGAAATAGGGCGGAAAACGGCAATCAGTGCTGTATTACCTGACATATCGACGGCTGACACTATAACAATTACACTTAAAAAAAAAGGCAAGCGGAGCACGGAATAATTTTGATATAAGAGACTCATAGCTAATGCTGAGAGCATTAAATTTTCTCTAACAAGTAGAAAAGAGAGGGTGAGGTGGTGAACAGATGAACGATACATTAGCTGAGAGGGAGAGAGAGAGAGAGAGAGAGAGAGAGAGAGAGAGAGAGAGAGGGAGAGAGAGAGAGAGAGAGACAGAGACAGAGAAAGAGAGAGACAGACAGACAGACAGACAGACAGACAGAGAACTGGAGGCTCGACAAATTGCTGTGACAAGGCTAATTTCTAGATCCCAGCATCTTTTTTGCCAAACTGAGGAGAGGATCTAGAAGTAGATTCTACATTTTAAAAAAAAATGTTTCTTTGAAAACACTTTAAAATGTTTTTAGTATCTAGCTGTAAGACTTTGGGGACCCAGCGAACTTTAAGCCAGCATGGCCACTTTGTTCAGTTCTTTTCAACTCTTACAATCTTGTAATCATCAGGCTATCAACAATCGTATTCTGGTGATCTTCGTGGTCAAAGCCGTTCTTCTGGTTGTTGCTGTTGTTTTCCTTCTTCTTCATCTTCGACAAGTACCACTACCAGAATGACCAAAGAGAGATCAAAGAGGGTTTCCTTCCCTACAGTAATCTAAATTGGATACTACAGTGATGATATTGTATAATTATGCTGGCATATGAAGATAAAAACACAAGAATTCGTTTCTGCATAGATGATCTTGTTTTACTATGCTGATTTATAGAAAAAGAAACACTTGTATTCGATGTTATGTTAATTCATGGCGATAGAAACACTTGAATTCGGTTATACAGTGATAATGTTGATTTATTATGCTGGTTTATACAGGAAAAAAAAATCTAGAAATCGGTTCTAAAGTAATGATTTTGTATTGTTTTGCTGGTTTATACTGACAGAAACACTAGAATTCACTGATGATATTTTATTATTATCCAGGTTTATGGAGATAGAAAAACTAGAATTTGATTCTACAGTGATGAAATTGTATTATTAAGCTGGTTTAGAGAGATAGAAACGCTAGAATCCGATTCTACAGTGGTGTTTTGTATTATTTTGCTGGTTTATGGAGATAGGATTTGAATATACAGTAATGATTTTGTATTATTACGTCGGGTTATAGATAAAAAAAATTTGAAGACAGTTGGAAAAAGGGAAAGTTGGTGAAAAGGGACGAAAATGATATTTGTAATTTGTCCTTTGAAAAAAAGGATATAAGTTTATAATATTTCAAGTAGAAATCCGTCAATGAAGTTAGAAGTAAGTACAACCTGATAACAACGTTCTATCTGTGAAAGGGACAGATAAATTTTATTGTGCTTTAACATGCAAGTAAAGAGAAAGACTTTTTTTCTCAGGTTGTGGTAGATTTTATCCACAAAAATATTTATTTTGTAGAGTGGTTAAAGTAATATCAATTACTATTATAAAAATGACGGATGGTAAGCTCTGTACAATGAATTTGAATCACTTAATGAATAACATAAACATTTATGTAAACTCTGAATATATTGAATGCAGGAGTTATGCAGAGTGTTATACAGAGTTTATTCAGAGACATGCAAATTATAAAAAAAAAAAAATAAATTTCTAATACACACTGTTTCACAAAAGTATTTGATTCAAGAGTTAATTTAATCTCATTAAGATCTGACATAGATTTACAGATTTATTTAAAAGTAAAATAAAACATTTTAAGAAATCTTTCTAAAATTACCATAAATATAACTGAACAAATGTTTTTATTTATCTACTACTAAACCTCTTATCAATTAGGGAAAATGGGGGAATTCTCTCTCCCGTTCAAGATTATCAATCATTTTAAAGAGGAAATTTTTGCATAAAGAAACAAAAAATTTTTTCACTCATTCACATGCACATTCTAGGATTCAAACAAGGTCCCACGTTTTACTTGTGAAAAGGAATCACAAAAAAGAAAGATTAATATGGGGGTGAAACCTGAGCCTAATAAAGACTAGGTATTTGATAAATTTTAAATATATTGTATTTAAAATAAATCAGATATAATTTAAAGACAGTTTATGATAAGAATTACACAAAATTATTTGATTCAAGAGCAAATTTAATTACATCAAGAACTGACATAGATTTTCGTATATATTTAAATAGAACAAACTTTACAGATCTAGATAAAAGTAAAGCTGGACATTTTTAGAAAATCTATCTAATAATAAAATAAATATAACTGAACAAACTTTTTGTTTTTTGGTTGTTGTTTGTTTTAAACCTACGATTAAAACTCTTATTGATTAGGGAGAATGGAGGAATCCTCTCTCCCGTTCAAGATTATCAATCATTTTTTAGGAGAAATTTTTGCATAAGGGAACAATATTTCTTTTCACTCATCCACAGACACATTCTAGGATGTGTTTTGTTGAATTACGACTCTTCCGTGTTCCTGGTCCATGTAGTTCTTGAATGACTCGGTTTTTCAGTCCTCCAGGTCTTTCCTTTCTCTTATCTTGTCTCCTGAACATGGAGATCCTTAGCTTTACAGGCCTAGGCTCTCTTCCAGCTATTCTTCCTGGACCTAAACTTCTGGACTGGTCTTTGCGGCTTCTGCCTCTGTGATCTCGAAATATAATATCATGACTGGAACTATTACAGCATGTTTTTTACACCCCTCCCCTTTTTTTGATCTACGTTGTTCCTGTGCACATCAATGCTTCAGTGTTTCGGGTCTTTTTCTTACCTGTCCATGACTATCTCTAGCTTAAGGCTCGAAAGTATCTCTTCCAGTTTCTCTTCGTGGTCTTTAAGTTTAGGTCTTTGCATCTCCGCCTTTTGTGATCTCTAACCATGATATCATAATCAGAATTATTATAAAAATGGAGAAAACAAATTGAAAAAGAAAATACAAAAAATCATTTTCATTCCAGTTGTGTGTATATGAAGTATTGAAAAGAAATGGGATTATTTGTCAGAAAATATTTTTTTTTAATGCTGGAAAACAAAGCGTCTAAGCTAAAAGCAGGAAAAACGTATCTTAACTAAATCAATTTATAAAAGCCCTGGCTGAGAAGGAAAAATTCAGCAATTTTCATTAGTACTACATCAAAGTAAAAACGACAGGAGAAAAAAAATACCGTCTTAAGCTAGACTACGACATAATATTTTTAGACTGACCGACATTATTTGCATAAACTCCTCCCACCCAGCGGTACGTAGCAGAATCGCTTTTCGCAAACATGCAAGCCCTCTCACCGTGAACGTAACTGTTATGTAATTGTTACATAATGACTGTCAGCGATACTCTCATGCTACCGGTACTGAGTACTAGCGGATTTGCACACGTCACTAGGGAAACCACGTGTTTGTTTCGTTATGACTCATGCTTACGGTACGTAACTTAATCTGCGAAACATGGCTAATGGCTCTTTATGGACACGGCCAGTGTATTACATTTACTTCGTGACAAGTGAACCATCGCACAACATGCTCTGAATTTCATCCATATTCTTTATTCTTTATCTTTGGTACAAAGAAGCAAAAAATATATTGTGTATTAAACAAGAAATAATTTTAATGATAACCAATTCCTTCTTTCAAACGTCAGGTAGTGTAGTTAGGCTTCTAGAGCCTCGCGTGATCGGCAAAAACAGGTAATAAGTGGTTTTAATGAATGTAGAAATAAATAAGTAGTAATTTCTGTGGCTAAAATAAATGACACCTTATCCCACACAATGTTTTTTTTTCTTCAAGAATAACACTGCAACAACAACATCAACAACAACAACAACAACAACAACAACAACAACAACAACAACAACAACAACAACAAGGACAACAAAAAAACAACAACAACAAAAAACTATTCATAAAACACCAGTTTTGACAAAAACAAAACAAAACAAAACAGAAACACCCCCAAAACAAAACAATCCAAAGCAAAATATTTATGTAAACTTCCCTCTGTTTGTAAGATAGCTTGAATAATATTTCACAATAATTGACGCGACTTTTATATACTGAAGCATACTTTAGAAATTCAAATGAGCAAGGATTAAAACGATATAGATATAAAAAGATTAATCTTTTCTAAATAGTGAGACATTGCTGATTTAGACACATTCAACTGAATGAGACCAATTATTTAAGGATTTCATGAAATTTAACAAAAAATACATCCTCAAAGCTGTCCCACTCCCGACATATTGTCGCGAACAAGTTCTTGGTAAATCAAGAGCAATGTAATTTTGTCCTCTTTATCATGCTTACGGTTCGACTGTAAACTTTGCGTTTCCTTTGCCCTGGCTTTTTGCCTTCGTGCTCAGGCTCAATAGCTATCTTTTCTGAGTTGGAGCTACGGGCCAAACATTCCTTAGCAGCGACTGCAAATTTCCTCAGAAGTCGTTTTTGTTGTTTTTCAAAGTAGGAATACTAAACATTTTTGCAAACACCAAACTTCTGATATTCGTCAACGAGGACGAACTCGCCGGCACCACAAATTGCTCGTTGCACTTCTCTGTGTTGATGATGTCGTGGATTTTCTTAACGAGTTCGACCAGCTTGAGCGATCACCATGACACTGCTTGCTTCAAACTATGATTTAGGCTTTGACAAAAATTGTTATTCGTCTAGAGTCGACTCGCAACAAGTAGTCCAGGTTGTTCAAAGCCTTTTGTATTCTCTTCCAGCAGGGTAAGCAGCATGAACAATGATGCCATTGTCACCAAAAACCTTTCTAGCAATAACTTTTCGTTCTTGTTTTGTCAATCCAACTTTGTCAGCAAAGGCACAGGAGAAATTCTGTTTTAATTGTCTGGTGCAAGTCAGTCTTGGAGCAGCAGGAAATGCTAGAGCCTCTCCTAATAACTGGTATCTGAGGACAATCAATCACTTGTACAAATATATGATGCAAAAAACCATAAAAAGTGTCCTTGTCACTATTGCCATGCAGTAGTAAGGGACCACAAAAAAATAAGATGATCATTAATGGCAGGTCTCTTCACAGCAAGGCATTTGTAAACACTTACTGTGACGTGGTCTGACTCAGTGGATAAACTAAATGTTTTGTCGAAAGCAAGCACTGTTATGTTGATTCCGCAGTCACCGGGGCACAACAAAATCTCTTTACATCAGAAATCTGCTCATCTGTGTATAAAATAACTAATGCTACTTTTTTTAGTGCGGCCTGGCAATCAGTCTCAAAAAGGGCATTGTATGTTGAAGCTCTTCCTCAGCTGTTGCCTAGTCGGGATGACCTGGCCTTTTTTGTGTTCGTTAGTTGATATTGTAAATCTGGCGTCTGTTTGATGGGCCTTCTAAGACGTCTTCAATTGAATTATAAATGTCTGTTGCCTTTTTTACTTTTATTGAATGGGAGGAAGTAAAACGAAAGAGAGAGAGTAAAAGAAAGAGAAAGAGAAAGAGAGAGAGAGAGAGAGAGAGAGAGAGAGAGAGAGAGAGAGAGAGAGAGAGAGATGCATAGTTATCACTTGTGGAAAGAGATTTTAGTCACCACCGGAGGAAAAATAACCAGTGGAGAAAGATATTATTAATCACCAAACGAAAAAACTTTGCACTGACCTGTTTATGACACTTCTTTGTAGACCACATTTCTTCATTTAGTGTGGATGCGTTGTGTGTGACTGTGTCCTTTCATGTGTACCTAATGGTCGCGCTGTTTCATTGATAACAATTGGGAAATTTTCTATTTGGCGAGAGCTTGCAAACTCATATGCATATTTCAGCTCCTTCACGTATTTGTGATTCTGATTCAATGCTTCTTGAATGTCCAACAAAATGCTGTTACAAAGTCCATCGGTGAAGGAATACCTCTGAATTTGTTGGTTTCCATCCATGAAGTAGATTTGCAAAAATCTAGCTTGCATTTCATCGGCAGGTTCTAGAGGGCCTATGACGTGACAAACCTGGCCTTGAATTCGGAACTGTGGATTCCATCCATTCATTCTCACTTCTTTACAGCCAAGAGAAGTCAACTAGAATGCATTGTCGTATTTCCTTATGTCTTGCAGAAAGCACACAGATTGATCAGTTGTCCCTTCGGACCGCTAATTGCTGTAGAAGAGGTGGAAATGGTTCTGGATTTACTTTTCCATTACTGTAGCACATACCTTTAGATTCATCTCTAAACTTCATGGCTTGTCAGTGCTGGCATTGGATCATGTGAGGTCTCATTGTTTAATTGATTAGTGTTGAAGTGAGGATCGGTCTGATTTGCATCATTTTCTGTAGCCTGGCGTCTCTATGTTTGTTGGCCTCATGTTGAACACTTTGAAAAGCAGACCTAGATCTTGATTCTGTTCTGGTTGTTGAATCAGAAACTCGAGTAGATCTAGATTTAGATCTTCTTGCCCTAAATCTAGATCTAGATCTTGCATTCTCTGAGTCTGACTTGCCATTCTCACTTGATGACGATCTAGATCTAGATCTAGATCTGTGATCTGTGTCTGTTTCTATGGTATTTTTGGCTGGGAGTTAAGCTACCTATAGTCTTTTACGTGGCATTCTTGATTTTGATCTACCTAGATCTAGATTCTTTGCTAATTTTCAACAGCATCAATCGTTCGGAAGGGTCTGTCCATCAGCTGTGTTTTGGCCACAAATCGTACGGATTGAGACATTGATAAGTATGAAAATCGCCGTTCAGTAAGCCGTGCATTAGGAGAGTTCCGTTTGGCTTCAAAAAGTTTGACTATGGCGTTTGTGAGCCATTAAAGGGAATTCAAATGAGGAAACAATAAAATTTCAAACAAACAAAACTACAGAGACTTCACACTTCTTTTTTATAGATGTGCATCTTACCACTATAGATTAGGTATCCTACAAAATTTGAAGTCATTTGGTTCAGTGGTTCACAAGCCTTTTGCCTCAGAAATTTGAAAGTCCTCAAATATATATAGTAGGCTATCGATATATATATATATATATATATATATATATATATATATATATATATAATTATATATATGTGTGTGTGTGTGTGTATAAATACATACATTATATATATATTATATATTATATGAAACGAAAATAGTTAAAACTTCGAAAAGCAAAATGTCCAGTATTGCTAATATTAGAATGTTTTGTCACTTTAGAGACTGAGGCTTCATGTTAACAACAACAATTTCATAAAGGAAATATGTAGTCCTACATAATTGAGAGATTTCAAATCTAACAGAAAGCTGAACTTATTTCCAGGGGGAAACAAAAACAGGCTTTGCTAGTAATTAGTTACTTCTTATTTTGTTAGGAGCCCGGATGCTCGTTAGCAAATTTAATAACACTGACGTTAGGGCTATCATTTAGAAAAAGTTGAAGATCTTAAGCCATTTCACTCAAAGGTTATCTTCGAGAATGATAATAGTCAGAGGCAGGAGAGGCTTACGGGCCCTAAGCTAGACTACGAAGTAATATTTTTAGACTGATCGACATCATTTGCATAAACTCCTCCCACCCGCGGTACGTAGCAGAATCGCTTTTCGTAAACTTGCTAGCCCTCTCACCGAGAACGTAACTGTTATGTAAGGGTTACATGATGACTGCCAGCGATGATCTAATGCTACCGATACTGAGTACTAGCCTGGACCAGGTGCAAGCGCGCTATGGAGAGTGTTTCCACTGCTCCACTGCATGCTCACACAGTTATATTACATAACAATCACATGATCCGAGACAGTTTTACCAGCAGCTGCAGATTTCACTGGTCTATACAGCTGACCAGACTGACCAGGTCTCTTGCTCGCTTGCGGCTTCCGATGTAAACAACGCAGGCTGATTTGCACACTTCACTGGGGAAACCACGTGTTTGTTACGTTATGACTCATGCTTACGGTACGTAACTCAATCTGCGAAACATGGCTATTGTCAGCGTGCCTTAGCTGACACAGCTATCGTTCCAATGTTATGACCTTAAGTAGTAAGCAATAGAACCAAAGATGGAGGATACAAAGATATGCTGAACTTCCTGAACTGCAAGTGGAACTTCAATACCATATTTTACACCGTTAGGTTGGCTGAACTCATCTTTAACTATAATTTTAAGTAAGTGTGATATCCGCTGTGACAACCGTGGACTCGATGAACCAAAGATAATCCTCCTTTATTAAACTTTTCCATCTTTGATAATCATACGTTCTCCACCCCCGAAACGCCCATGTTGTCCATTCAATCTGTATAAGTTTGAGATTAGATTTTGCTCTCTCCAATTCTCTTCGTACCAGTGGCAATCGAACATCAACCCGAACACACTCATGCAAGCATTATGACGCCATGAACGAAGACAATAAATATCAAGGTATCCTGCCGATTTGCAATCAAGACTTCCCCGACTTAAATCACTTGAGTATGTTTAATATTTCGGTTTTTTTTTTCTAAATTCTTCATTCTCCCTTAAGATTCTTTGATTCATTCGTAACAGTAAATTATAGATTAACAATTATTGTTTTTCCATTTGTCAAATTTTTTATCTCAAAGATAGTTATTTTTTGCAAGACTCATTCATGAATGATTTTGTACACTTGTTATGTGACTCTAAAACAATCGATGAAAATAATTGAATAAACCATTTAAGACTTTCATCTACATGAATGCAGCAAGTGATTTTTTTACCCCTGGCATTCGGCAATCACTTTTAAAACAACTTCAGATAATTTTTCAAGCCATGATGAAAGGCTAGCCAATTTGAGTTCTGTAATGCTACTTTCATTTTGTTGAAATCTACTCTGTGTTAAGCTCATACTTTACATTTGCACAACATTCATTTTACATCCATCAATGAAAGTACCGTAGTATCAGTTTTATTCATGTACTATACAAATCGACTCCTTATAAAAGTTTGATTCTCTCATTTTTCAGGACACGATGTCTGTTACCGATACATACCACCAAGCTGATCTCAACTTTGAAAACATTGGAAGGTAGTGCACCTGTAATTCCCTGGTTTCTATGGTTTATCATGGCATTAAATCTGTGACATCATGGACCAGTAATGACGCTGATGCAATCTTGAACTACGGAGATTCTCTTTATTCGAGAATCTTCAGGAACAGCTCAAATGAGTTCTCTCTTGTTATTTCATTTCCACAAGTCTGCGACATATTTGAGCTGAGGGTCCAGGTGCTTCCATGTGAATCATACATTGGATTAGTTGATAGCAATGCTAACACTCCTCCAGACTATAATTTCGAAACAGCATTTTCCAACATATACCAATATGGGATCTTAACCCTGGGTCCTGGCACGCCATCATTCTCAATGTCAATCATCAAACACTTGGATACTTATTTCGTGTTTGACCCTCATGACCATTTAACATAATTAACTCATGGTTGGATTTAATTTTAAACAAGTTAAAAAACTGGTGATGGGTTTCAGGAAAAACTTGGCTTTAGCAGAGGGATTGAAGGTCATTATACTTGTCTATGTCTATGCCAGGACCCTTTCCGTTATTTAGAACATAGAGCTGAATGTAGTTGAAGTGCCCCTTGGCCTGCACTTTCCGTATTCTTTTTGACATGTTGAGACGATGGTATTCACCATCAAAGTCATACTTGGATATGTACAAGATCGGAGTCTTGACTAGTCAACTTCAATGGTTTGATGTTAAACAGCACATCTCAGGATATCTCATGTTATCTAACGTTATCTCAGGATATCTCATGTTATCTCACGTTATCTCAGGATATCCGTTATCTCATGTTATCTTATGTTATTTGTTAAATGAGCCTTAAACTGCATTAAATGTTTTTTCTATTAAATCTAGATCTCTACCCACTCCGAGATTTAATTGAAAAAGTAACCTATTTTTTATTTAAATAGATCAATTTATAATGTTACATGGGAAACATGCATTCTCAAAATATGTAATTGAATTGCTTAGGATAATAGGATAAGAATAATAATCTCCTCTATATATCTAGACCTGGACCCTCGCCACACACGGAAAAAAGTTTCGGGGCCGCCCTTTAACAACACTACCAGTCGTCCTCAACAAAGACCTATCAAGACTACAAGAAAACACACTACAACTCACAACTAGGGAAGACCTCGAACACCTAAGATGCATTGCCCGGAGCAGACAGCAATGGAGAGAACTGTCGACGAGAATCCGAAAAGCTGCCGAAGCGCCCCCGTCGGACGACTGAGACGCGGAAGGCCCTAAGTCAGTAAGTCATATATCTAGAACTAGATTAAAATCTGCAATATCAGGCATTGATAACAATTTTAATTATCTAGAGATCAAGATCTAGTTCTACTTGTATTTTGTTGTATAATATAGATATATACCTAGCTTTATTAATAACCTAGACTTTTGTCTCGACTTATTCTCATGTCTACTTGAAATAGATCTAAATTTGCGGGCGTCCAAGCCGTCTTATGCAAACAAAAAGAACTGAGACGTCAGCCATTATTTTCTTTAAAAAAAAAAACTGTCGGGAACGCAAAACGAAGAGATTTTTTTTTTTAATTAATAGTGAAACCCGAAAATTTCGTCGAAAATAGCCTTTGCGAGCGAAAAAGGGCTTCCGATCATCCTATTATTGATACGGGCCCATGTGACCCTCCATAAATCCTGCCCTTGTGCCAGACAGAAACTTTTATCCGTGACGTCAATGGAGTTGAACTTACGTAAATTTTTACGGAAAAGGGAATAGGGAAATCATAATTCTACGACGAGTACGATATTTTTTCGTCATCGAGCAAGCTTATCAACATGCGAAGGTACAATACTGGGCAATTTAGATCTAGATCTAGTATAATGATATAGCGTACTTCTTTTTTGTTTTTATTACTTTTATTATATCAAGATTTGTATTGTAGTTGAAATTATCCAAGATATCGGTGTCGTCCAGTTGTTTACTTTATCGTATATTCGTCCAAAAAGCTTCGTTCTCTCTATCATCACACCCAAACCTCGCTGTTAATGTATATTTCCAATAAACTATAAAGAATCATTCTTATTTCTTCATCAGATTATATGGATTATACGACTAAACAGTTTGGGTTTTTTTTTCTGGTCAAGATATATTATCTGCAGGTAGAATCTAGATCAAGTCCATTATTACGATCGATGAGAAATCCCAAGTATCAAATCGGGCATGATATGACATGAGATGAGGTGATTTTTCATACAAAATCTGGCTCATAATAGAGATCTAGATTCTAGATCTAAACGTTATTTTGTTAATTTTCTATTTTACACGGCTAGGTGGGGGAGCCTACTGATAAGTTTTAGATCTAATCGATATTGATCATATTCAGCTCAAATGTCTGAAGAAAAGATGGAAAGAGTGCCTTTTAGGTACAGACTAATAAGATAATTAATAATAGATCTATGCTGAATTAAAAATAAAATAAATGAACAAGATCTCTAGATCTAAGGTCGTCAAAACACAAAATTAAAAGTAATATTAGGTACAAGCAGTTCTATGATCCCGATCAAACGAAGCCCTCTTTTGTGTGTAAATTAGTCCGTACCTAAAAGGAATTCTTTCGGAAAAGATAAAGTACTCACAATAAAAATGTAAGCTAGGATAAATGAGTAAAGCTTTATGGTGCCTCAGTTTAGCCAGTAAAACACAGAAAGCTGTTACATTTGTTGGACACAGCTGTAGAGGGCTACATGTCATTAAACCTCTTAGTCTGGGCACAGAAGAAAAAAATGAGCTTAATTTGTTTGTTTGTGTTTTTTTTAAAGAACCATGAGATTTAGGACTAAAATTATGAAGATTGAATTTAAAAATTTATAGGTCGGTTCTTCAGCTGTTCAAAGAAATAGTAATCCTGAGATTTAGAGACTTTATAAATCAAGATGTCCATTTCTTAAGATCTCAAAGTATATTAGAAATGCTTCTTCTTAAATTTTGAATCCTAATATTTTAAAGCGTAGATCTATGTATTTTACTTCAAGTTTAAATCTCATCACTTGACAAAAAAATCCCTCAGATTAAAAGAAGACCAAACCTTCAAGGGTAGGAGTCTTGATTTAGATCTTGGTATTGAAGCAAACCTGATGAAGAGAATGAAATGTCAATACTCATGTCCTACTAATGCGGTTACTCTCAGGTAGGGCGGAAAACTGTACAGTTGCCACAGCTTCTGGACTGAGCACGTCTAGAAAGACTTTTGTTGTCAAAACAAATTATAAGTAACATTTATTTTTTCAACCTTGGTAACTGGTTCTTATGAGTTATAGACATAGGCTTGGAGAAAAATGAGCTTTCAAAGAGAGGTTGATTGGATACTATAATTTCAGTTTACAAAACTTAGCAATTCCTTTGATGATAGATTGGATTTGCACTGAAAGCAAAACCTTATATGTAATTAATTTAGTGTATATGAAGGAGTAAGAATGGGCACTGGAGTCAAAAATTGTAGAAATCGCCGATTCTGATTCTCTGATTCTCAGAACCGCTGATATTGATTCCGATTCTGACTCTTCAAAGGAACGCTGACCTTGAAAACAGCATCATGTGTTGATTATATTTCCCTAACATGTCAAAAGAATACCGGAAACCTTAATAACAGCCAAAACATAAACATTTTTATTTCCTTCTAGGAACTTGTGTTTTAATACTATACCGCCTTTTTATCCACATAATATCAGTCTCAAGGGAGGTCAAATCCACTATCCTCCTCCCTTTGCCCTTCCCAACCTTCTCAAAGACATTGCGTGTAAAGCATCCTTCGTCTTGATTTTATTATCGGACCAAACAGCAAAGTCTGCAGGCCTTGCTTGTCAGATGCTTCCTTAACAACTTAGGAGACATCAAGTATACAACTCGTTCAACAATCTGAAGGCCAGACTATGCTTTCCTGCCATTGGACACAGAGTGACAGCATATCAAAATCACCAACATTAAAGGCAAAGGCTTGATACTGTACACACACACACCACGTTCTCAACCTATGCCTTTCTTTACACCTCAGTTAACTCCTCCCTTTCTTACTTCGCTTTACAGTTACAAGAGGCTGTGATGTGATTGACAAGATTTGTTTGATCTTATTTTATTACAAAAATTGACCAAGCACGTTTCGCTATATCAAACACCACTGCTAGCTGCAACCAAAGTGATTCGAGGAAGTCTGGGGGCTTTGTCAGAACTTTGTTTTGGGGGTGGGGTGACAGCAAGTAAGGGGGAAGGGAAAGGCCATGTGGTAAAATCTCCGCTGTCTAGTTCTTTTATTTGCTCTTCCGTCTTTGTAACAACCATATGCGAAGGAGGCAGGTTTCCCATGTGTCCGTAACTTCAAGTACCCATCTCGTAAGATAGTTCTGACAGAAGTGCCTAAATTGCAATTTGTTCTTCACACTTCACTGGCTCTGGGTTGCCTCCCATTAGTTCAAACAGGGAGAAATTATCAGCCTTTCATTGGTTGATATTCTAAGAAAAGATAAGAAGTCTGCCAAGTATATGAGATTGGGAGATTAGAAGATATTGATGTTTCAAACAGGCCCGCCAGTCAACCAATAAATAATAATGGCACCGCAGCTCCAGGTTCACAGCCTCAGCCCTTATGGTTTAATGCCATCACAGAGCCAAGATTATGGTCAAGGCAAAATTAAAATTAATATAATGGGTGGGCTGGACTAGGGTTAAAGTGGTACTGATCTGTAAAACCAGACTGAAAGGGCTAGAGGGCACCAATGAAAATGATCAAGAAGGAATAGTGGAAACTTTATGTAAAATCAACATTTTGATTTCAAGAATTAAACTCTGTATACTTGAAAGTGCATTCAACATTTTGACACAGATATAATTCAGTCTGTATTTTTTTCGACTTAACAATGTGATGGCTTGGGCTCATAGAGTTCAGATACAAAAAACCTCAATTTAATAGTTTAAATTAAATCTATTTTAGATCTTTTCATAGGAGAATTGTATTTGTGGTGAAACTGTTTTGAAGATTTTCCTTTTGAATAGAAACAGTTTTTTTTAAAGCTTACCATAATATATGTAAATCATTATCCATTAGAGAATTTTATTTTCTATGTTTTTCAATCATTCCCAACACCAAATACCAATGCAACTCTTTCCAATTGGTAGACAGTACTTTTAAATTACTTTTCCTAACACCTTCTGATAATATTTCATGTATTTTGCCAGTGTGGAGAATTTATTAATAATGATAGGGGGATGAAATTCTAAGAACAAATAAAGAGACTTATCTGACTTTTTACCTGGTCTGCCAGTGTGGAGGATTTATCAATAAAAAGAGGGGTATGAAATTCTAAGAACGAATGAGGAGACTTATATCTGATAACCTGGTATCTTTTTTTGAAAGACTTAACTGACACTTGTTAGGGCTGGAGACTAGTTTTCCGCTTGCATCAAGCACATTCATAAAGTAAGCCTTGGTTTGACATTTAATATACAATTTGGCTTGTCTGGTTTTGGGGTTAATGTTTATTTTTGTGGATTTTGTTTTGTTCAAATTTTTTTCTAGCATCCGGTTCAAGGAACACGATGGCAGTAAATATACTTGTAGGCTGCACTGGAAGTGTGGCCTCTATTAAAATACCACAGTTGGTTGATAACCTTCTTAAAATTGAAGTTAAAGTAAGTCTGTAATTTTTAATTGTCTTCACCATTCAGTTTTTTTATTTGTTTGGCACTGCATTTTGGGGTGATATGGAAAAGGGGAAGTGACAGGTGTGCCTGTAAGATGTAACTAGTTTAAATATTAAAGATGCTTTAGAGTATTTTCCTCAAGAGGTGTAAGAACATCCATGATTGTAAGGAGCACATTTACTCCTGCAAAATAGATATAAGTTTTCGGGTGCTTGGGTTTTGTTTATCTTTTGAGAATAAAATATTTTATAGTGGTGTTTTCTTTTTGTAATTTGCCAGTAGAAATTATTTTTAATGGATAACTATCTTGATTTATAAAAAAAAAATAAAACTTGTTATGTTAAATTAAAATTAACTATGGGAATATTTTGTTGTTTTGTGTTTTCAGCCAAACATAAAAGTTGTGACCACATCCCACGCCCTTCACTTCTTTAATAAAGCAGATGTACAGGCTCCTGTGCTGTGCGATGCAGATGAGTGGGAGGTTAGTTGTGGAAATTTATATCTTCAGCCATCATTCTTTTCTCCTACTTGCTTACTTAGATTGTAAGATTGTAATTTGACTATGAGTAATACGCTCAGGAATTAAAAGATGTAAGCTTTTCTTTAATGTCAACTATTGTGTGTAAAATTTATTTCTGTACTTTTGGCATGATTTCCCCTAACTCATTTTTAGATTTATAAAATTTGCAAACAGTCAGTTTTTGCAACGAGAGTGCCATAGCGCCAGGACTATTTTTCTTTAAAGTTATATGAATCATAAAGGGCTTCTCAGATAGTAAATATGAGGGAAAACTGTTCATACAAAATTAGTGATATAAATTTCAAGGTGAATTCCACATATACTTCATGAAATTCTTATTAAAGTGATTAAATCACATCCATCGAATTTAAAACTATTCTGCCGTGTGCGATGTCATTGATGCAATGAGTGCTGCATTGATTCTGCTTTTGCCTTCCTTAATTCTTACTCATAACCAAAAGAAATTAATGATGAAGCATTTTAAAGAAACTCTTTTCTTTTTTTATGTTTTCAAAGTTAAGGATGGAATTTGTAAGATTTTTGGCCTTGATGTTGTTGAGATTGCCTTTAACATGTATTGTATGTTTGTAATATTTCCTCATTAATCCTAAAAATGTACAGATGTGGTCTGATCGTGGTGATCCTGTGCTGCATATAGAGCTCCGGAGATGGGCAGACCTTTTTCTGATAGCTCCCCTTGATGCAAACACTTTGGCAAAGATAGCTGCTGGTCTCTGTGATAACTTGCTGGTAAGAATTAAAATTTACTTCTTGAAACAATTAATTTCAAGTTGTGATTAGAATAGTGAAAAACTTGTAAATTCATTCTCATGGCATAGATCAAAACTTTGATTTCAAAGGATTTGAATTATTTTAAGAAGCATGACTAAATTCCATGAGTGGCAAAAAAATTATTTTCAGTAACTGTACATTTTTATAAAACTGTGAGATGCTTGAGAGATTGTAAGTGTGAGAAGAAAATGAAGCTAGAAAGAGGGGAAAATGACCTAACGAGTGATGATAGCTTCCAATGAAACAAATCAAATTTAAATGACATTGGGTTATTTTCAATTTAAAAAAAAAGAAACAAAAGAAAAGGATTTTTTTCCAAACATTTATAATTGAGAAATAAAAAATATTTAAGTTCGGGTCTTTTAGGTTTCCACTGTAAATTTCTATTTAATATACAACTACTTTTGTTAACTCCTATAGCTATGTCTTGTCATTAGTTACATGGGACTACAGTGATGTCTTTGAAAATACATTTAGTAACATCTTTAGGACTTATAACACCTAAGTTTAAGGTAAGTCACTAGGTCAAGAACTGATTCTTGGGTTATGTATTGCCTTTGACCAGTCAGTATTAATCTGGCTTTAAAAAGGTATTGGTTTTATGAGTGTGCATCATTTTTATTGGGGTACTAAAATCATTTTACATGAATAAATGTTTATAGAAATGATGAACCTGAAACTAATTCTTTAAGGCAAATTATTGACAAGTGCTGTTTGTTAAGTAACAAGTATTAGAAAAATCATACCATAGTTTTCTCTTATTAGTAGAAGCAGATTGTTTCAACTCTGAAGGTTGCAGAATTAAAGCTATCTTATCATTTCATATTTACTTAAAACGAATTGTTAAACTCAGGTAGACATATAACTTGTCTCTGAGTGTCCAAATGCCCTTACCCTTTGTGAAAATATATTTTCTGAAGCTTCATTGTATTTGTAAATCCTCTGTACCGCTGATTCTCTCTCTCTCTCTCTCTCTCTCTCTCTCTCTCTCTCTCTCTCTCTCTCTCTCTCTCTCTCTCTCTCTCTCTCTCTCTCTCTCTCTCTCTCTCTCTCTCTCTCTCTCTCTCTCTCTCTCCCTCCCTCTCTCTCTCTCTCTCTCTCTCTCTCTCTCTCTCTCTCTCTCTCTCTCTCTCTCTTCCCCCCCCCCCACCTTGTAACAAAATTGCATAGTATTGACTTCTCCTGATATTACTTTTGTTGCAGGGCAGAATTTTGAATTGGCAACTAAAAACTTTGACCCTGTCTCTTCAAGTATTCATCGTTTACATTAAAATATTCTTGTTGAATATGAAAGACTGGTCGAAATTTATACCTTTGTTAAATTCCTTTAACTGCTTCTTCTTAGATGAGTTAGCACAGATGGAATTGATCCGTTTTTAGTTCTAAATAAATTTTAAGGAATAGTTTCACTTTCAGCTATGTTTGCTCAATAAATCAGAGCCAGTTGCAAAGAATTACAAGGAAATGAGATACCTGGCTTGCTTCTTTTTTATTTCTTTCAAGGAAAGTGCATTGTCTATTCATTCCATTAGACTTATGCCAGTCTAAAATTATAAAATTGTTGTTGGTTTGTTATTTTATTTTAACTCTAGTCTTGCTGAGTTTTTTAAGTTTTTTTTATTTTTTATCATACTCCATAAAACATAGGATTTTTTTTTCATTTTCATTTATATAGAGTTTGAACTCAATTGTCATTTCTTGATGTTTTGCAGACCTTAGTGGCGAGAGCATGGGACTCTAAGCGCCCTCTCTTGTTTGCGCCAGCCATGAATACCCTTATGTGGGAACATCCAATTACAGCGAAACATATTCAAACACTCAAAAGTTTTGGTTTCCATGAAGTGCCATGCGTGAGCAAGGAGCTACTTTGTGGAGATAAAGGTGACTAAAGTTGTTCACTACTGAGGATCAATTTTTGTTATGATTTTTTTTATTAAGCAGATAATCTCATTAGGATGAACAGGCAAGAATTTTGATAATTATCTGGCCTTCCCGCTTGTCTATAAAGTTAAGAAACTAAAGTTTCGTTTTACTTTAGCTGCTTTTTCCTTTTACATAAGTCAAATATTTTTCCCCATGGCCTTGGTTCTCATGTCGGCATTGTTATATAAAACAAGTTAGGGCTTACAACTGTAAATCAGAGGCTTGTTCTCTTCTGATTCAAGAGCAATAATATGTCATTGCACTTATTTTTACTTCATCTGGTAGTGGTATTATAATAATTATATTTGTTATTGTCATTTTAGTTTTGTTTGGTGTTTATTTAAAACCATAATTGTAATTGTCATATATATATCATTTAGAAATAAACAACACTGGACTTTATGTGCATAGTCATTTGGTTTGCATTACTATCTTGGGCTTCAAATATTACAGGGTTTTTCTTTTCTTTATATTTTAAGAAACTTTTGTAATTTATTTATAAATGAATTTCATGATCACAATTTAGTACTCTATTTTGAAAATTTTCTTTCTTTTTTTTTATATGCAGGTCTAGGTGCTATGGCAGAGGTGGCTACATTGGTTTCTGCTGTTGAATCAGCCCTGACATCAGGAAACAATTCCAAATCTTTATCAGAAAATTTGTGCTGCACATAATTTTTGTTTCCCTGGGAGAGCAATAAATGCAATGATAAAGGTTTTAAGTCCTATAAATACCATTGACAGACTTGCCATTCATACCGATTTAATCAGAATCATTACGATTTAATTATGGAATTTTGGTCCGTTTCCGATTTTCCGTATATTTAGGAAATATTCCGATTTTTTTTCTGAACTAAATTTTCACCTCCCAATTAAAAACATTTCATTTTTTTTTTTTTTTAAATTAGACCTACAAGGTCGACAGACAGCCTGCACTAAAGAATATAATATGGACGATAAAAGTCGATATTGTTTTTTATTTGTTATATATTATCAAATGCGGCAGTATCGAAATTCATATTAATATTTTAATTGTAACCACTCAGAATATTGATTCTCCCCAGCTTACATCATCTTTTATTCGTCTGCGCTACCGTCTCTCTATCTTCACATCCAGACTTTGCCGTTATTTCCAACAAAGGATTGTTCTTATTTTATCCTCTAAGAGTAATTTCTACTACAGGACAGCGCTTTTTTTTATCTAGATCTTGTCAGTTATCAAGATCGATTGAGAAATCCTAAATATATTGTAGAACTAGAGTGAATCAAGATGTAATGACACGAGACTGTAATTGTAGGTCTGTGAAAAGTAAAATCTAGATCTAGATAGATCTAGATCTGATAATAAGCCTGAGAAGCTTTATCCAGATGCAAGCTTTACAATCTGCATAAGATCTATGATTTTGATTATTTTATCTTATGTTAGATTCTAGATCTAACTTACATCTAAACCATGCTAACCTAGTCGCAACGTCATTGTGTTATTTTTGTACTTAAAATTTAAAATGACCTGTTTCTCAATGAAGTGATTGAACAATAGAGTGGATTTTAACTTTCCAGGCTCCCTATGAAATATCTGGTTTAATTTTCAACAGCTGGGTCTATCTAGCAAAATTCATAAGATTTTTAATTTTTTGAGTCAAGAGTGAGAAAGGTCAATACATTATTATCATGTAGAAGAATTATCTAAAATCAGAAATAGAGCATCAAAAGTGTCATATTTTTAACCCTTTCAGTAAGGAGTACATTTACTCTTTTATATATAAAAATAAACCTTTTGAAGTCATGCTGTACAGTTCCCAGACAAGCTAGGTTAGCAGCTCTTTGTGAATTCATCAAATGCGGCACAATGCTAATGCCATCCAAGTTATTGAGTCATTTAAAAGTGTTGTGTAAGGCATAGAGTACTTGATTTAAACTGAAAGAGGTATGGAAAAAAGATCTTAAGATTTGTTTTAATTTTTCACCATGGAAGAATTAAAAGCTAAGAAACCTTGTTTCTATCAGAATTCTGAGCTAC
This sequence comes from Elysia crispata, assembly GCA_033675545.1. Lineage (NCBI taxonomy): Eukaryota > Metazoa > Mollusca > Gastropoda > Plakobranchidae > Elysia > Elysia crispata. Next base: position 310,204 of record JAWDGP010005256.1, read on the forward strand.
GCTGATGAATGAACATTTATCGAAGACTGTATTATGTGTTTTGTAAAGTGTGGCTGTAAAAGGCAAAAATAAAGCGAGTCATTCAGATTTTTTTTGACAGAATCATTCAGATTTTCTTTGCCTGGAGAGTGGCATATCTGAATTGAATTTTTTTTATTACATAGCATTTCCCTATTACAGGTGTGTGTGTGTGTGTATGCATATTCACTGCCAATCCCATGGGTTTTTTTTAGAAACTTGAAGCAGAAATTTCTCAATTAGCTCCACAAATTTTGAGCATTGGTAACAGAAAAACAGACAAAAAATGTTGGTAAGTTTGTCAGATTAGTAAGTTAGAATTTGGAACAGAGGTATACATCTCGTAAATTGATAGAAATTTTGATAATATTTATTTTAATTAAGACTATAGCTTTTTTGGCATAATTCACATTTATAAAGGAGAAAATTAGAATAAAGGTCACATTTACTTTTGTAGGACTAGTCTTTTACGCCAAATAAACATTAATGTTCAACAAATAGGTGAAATACAATAAATGCCATGATTTTTAAAAGACATATATTTATATATGAAGCTTTATAAACAAAGGAGATCTTATACTACTTATTCATCTTTTTATTGTATCCTGTCTTGCATGTTTGCAGGGATTCGATAGCTGATAAGAAATTTAATTTCATACAATTTTGCCTTTATAGATTCTGTTTGTTTTTTGTCTGTTTTTTTTCCTTATGTCGAGAATGCATCAAAGTTAATTTCCTGCAAAATACTAAGAATTCTGAAGGTTTCTGATGGCAAGGTATGTGTTCACAACTTAGGAGCAAAGAAAACTCACATGTCATTGTTCTCACTAAACAGTTCAGATCTATATCTAGACTCTGAATAAGTTAATAACACTGTTCTGAAATAACTCTGATTGAATAATAACCAAGTTTTAATTGAGTTATTTAAAAGAGAACTTGTGAAAAATGAGACTCGGTCAAACTCAGGACTTCAAGTTATGAGTTTTCTGTGGTACTAGTAATTCTGGCTTTGCAGCAATTTATGGTGTCCATAGACCCCTTTGATGAATTATCAAGCACAATCAAATTTTTCATTATCTTTCTTATGTTTATTGCAAGAGAAGGAAGACCTTTCTGGTTCCATCTCAATCTTGGCTGCCTGCCTGTGCAGCTTAACCATGTATGAAGGATTTTTTTATTTTTTTGGTTTTTGCATTTGACTAGTCCTGTTTCTTGTGAAGAGGACAGGCTGTTTTGGTGACTTAGAGACAAAGAAGCATTTTAATTAGTGTCAAGGAATTTTAATCAGGGCATTAATGAACGACTGTACTGCCCACTAAAGTGCAACTTCTATGCCTGTAAGCACTTCATTTGTGATGTTCTGTGGAGCCCAAGACAAGAGGTGAAAAGGCAATAAAGCATAACTGCTTTTGCTTTTCCAGGCTAATGTGAAGGCATCAATCCCTATTTAGTCAGGTTTGAAAGAATTGTAATTAGAAAGTTCAGGCTTTAATTTTCTTATGAAAATATTTATGTCAAGAGAACAGGCAAACATATTTTAGGAGCAAATGATTCAACTTTCATTTAGCATATTCATTCACATGCCCACTCACCTAGTATTAATCAGCTTCAATATTCTTAGTACCCTAGATATTGACCATTGAAAACCAGTTTATATTTCTTTCTTTGCACCACAAGTTCACTCAATTTTTCCAACCAATGGAACTTTGATGATCCCATTACATTAATTGAAGTCATGGCAATCATTTCTCATTCATAAACTACAGGTGTATGTTTTATGCCTCTCTTATCAACCATGGACTGCTTGTGCTAATCTGATTGTACAGTATCCAAATTCCCCCTTCTGGCATCCTTCATGAGTCGTGACCTATTCTTGTTTATTTCCATTCTTTTTTAAGAGCCAGTTTTTAATGCCCTTTATAAATTTCCAAAATATGTTGCTGTCAAGTTGTAAGAACTATTACTAGAAAAAAATTTCAGCAAATTTTTTTTTGATCAGCCAAAAATTGGCAGTTTTTTCATGAGTACAGATTTGATACAAATTCTCTATAAATGATTCCCCTAAATACCCCAAGATTGTATGTTCCAGGGTGTAAATAAGAAAGTAAAACAGTTGTGTTGCGTTATCCTTGTCAATCGCTATAGAATGTGTATACATAAAGCTGACCTTCCAAAAGAAATGTTATGTACTCTCTGTCTGTAAGTTAACACTGGCAAGCTTACTCTGCGGATTGACAATATTCAAGGTCTTATTAAGTTTAAATGGTTTCCATTTGATATTTTTTTGTACTTAACGTTACTGAATTCTTTCAAATTTAATATTATTTTAGATAAACCATGTGTATTATCCTTTATAAATACTCTGGAAACATATTCCCTACTTTCATATTCATGCTTAGATTTTGCAATTAAACCCCCACTTTAATGCTAAAATTTAGTTGTCACTTTTCTTTTAACTATCAGGCTTTTGTATGTGTGTTATATGTTAAATTAAACTGGAATCAGATTTAAGTAAAATAGCTTCTAATTCCTTGATGAAGCTGTAAATATATTTTTGCCTGTTACCTGTTAAACAATCTTTTTATCAGTTGTGAATTTACTGCACTGTGATACATGTATGTTTCTTTCTTTAAGTTTTAAGTGTGAAATTGTTCAAACCTTTGCAGTAGCAATTGCTATTAATCTTCCTACTTAGGAACCTTTTTAACTTATGCAGAGAGATTTTCACTGTGTTTCATATTTTTTAAATTTGATGGAATCAAAGTGGCTGGAGCTGTAAAGCTTTATCAAAAAGGTTTTTTTTTAAAGAAAATGAGTACACATTTTGCACATGTGGTTATTTGCATGCAATGAAGATGTTTATAAAGAATGTTAGTAAATAAAATTTTATCAAAGTAGTTTACGATTTTGAAAAATTTGATTTTGTTGCTGGAGGTGTGATCTTGTGAAACTCTCATTTACTGTGTGAAACAATGTTAAATTTGTACATGTATACCATATTATCTTCTGAGGTCCCATCAAATGCAGTGTGTTGAAGACTATCTGCGGATTATGTTTTATCCATAGTGGGCTAATTAAAATGCACAAACAGCTTACACTAGAACTATATCTTGCAGGAATTCTTGTTTTGTACCAGGTTTCAAACTGCTGAATCATGGGTTAGAGACTGAAGGAAAATGATGAATATTTGGAACTTTGAACTAATGCTATTATTCAGCATCCTCAATTTTCGTCTTGGGCGGAAAAAAGTACCAGACAGCTCCACTTAAATTAATGCTGTAAAATTTAACTCAAAATTTGTTGGTTCAGCTCTGATGACATGCAAGAATACGTGTAATTATAGTTATATCAATTAAATTAAGCTTTGCGCTAACTGTTAGTAAAACAGATTATGGTAAATATGTTTATGTGTATTTTGTTATTTTTGTTTCAATAAAAACACACATAAATGTAGTATTTAAACAGCATCGGTTTTTTTTAACATAATAAATGCGTTCTTAACTAACCAAACTACGGGAACTGATGGATGCTGTAGATCAAGTAATGTGTGAGGATTGACAGAATTATGCTCGCCATTTTAATGGCTGTACACAGATTGAATGAACAGGTGTGTTTTAAATATGTTTATGACTAGTCTATTGTCCTTGAAAGAATCCACCAATAATAATCAAACCATTATGATTACGGCTTTCTTTTGTACCAGATCCTAAAAGATGGTCAGAATCAATTAATGTATGGGGATTGACAGAATTATATCTCATATGTTAATGGTAGTACACACACAGCATTAACAGCTGTTTTTTAGGATAATGAGTATTATTAATGCACGAATCTATGAAATATCTAAGGAGACATGAATCAAATCTGAGAGAAAGTTTGTATTGACTTTTATGGCCTTCTTTTCCACCAATTCCTACAATATGGTGCAGATCGAATGTGTGAGGATTGACAGATTTTAAGTCTAGAAGCTCCCAATCTGAATCCAAATAAAAGAGAATCTGAAGGCATTTCCGAAAAGTCATGGAACGTTATAGATCTCTTGAAGGTGATCTTATTTCAATGTTCAAGCTGCCACTAGAATTGTGCTGTCATGATCTTTTTTCTGCAAACTTATTAAATTTGGCTTCATGTTAGGTTTTGAGGATAAAACAAAAGCCTCGTAGCTGACCACATTTTACACTTTGTCTACCTGAGCACCGAAATAAATACAGGTACGTAATGTCGCTGTCTGTATCCACAAAACTATCATCGGATGACGGGTTTGGCTTCTCTTCCTGAATTTCCTCTCTACACTCAAAGTTAGATATGATTCTAGATTGTGGATAAAGAGACTACATGTACATGTACTTTAAAAATCATTGTTGCTACAAATCTATTAAATTAATACTACATCCATCGAAACTGTGATTGTGAATCAATGGGATCAGCTAGGAGTCCGCCTTCATTTTTACACGGGAATAGGTTACTACTGCCCAACATTTTGAACTGCTGTAAGAAGTAACCCTACTTAGTTATAGGCCTATAGGAGAATCACTAGGAAAATTTATCCAAAGGGATGTCTCTTGCTATAGTGGAATAAAACAACATCGATAAAAACTATGTGTTTTAACGGAGAAAATCATTAAAATGTAGTTTTATGTTGATAAAATAATACTTATATATTTGTCATCAAGATAAATGCTTCTCTCTCTTTCTCTCTCTCCCTCTCTCTCTCTCTCTCTCTCTCTCTCTCTCTCTCTCTCTCTCTCTCTCTCTCTCTCTCTCTCTCTCTCTCTCTCTCTCTCTCTCTCTCTCTCTCTCTCTCTCTCTCTCTCTCTCTCTCTCTCTCTCTCTCTCTCTCTCTCTCTCTCTCTCTCTCTCTCTCTCTCACTCTCTCTCTCTCTTTCTAAATTACGGAAAGTGATGGAGGATCAAATGATGTATGTAATCACTGGTTATGAGAATATACATGTTTATTGTTGAATAAATGTTTCATTTTCATTGATGAAGAATAGTTTTACTCATTGACGTGGGGCATAAGGATATGGATGCAAACGACTAGTTACACGAGTATTTCTTATTCAAGAGACATCAACTTTGAAGAAGCACATTGTACCGGTATCCTGTTGTGTATGAATGTGTTTTAATAGAGAATTTTTATGGTGTGAACTTAAACCTTTATATTCTGTTCGGCGTTAAGATCATTAATTTTGCTTTCTTCGGTAGTATTGAATGGTATGAAGTGAGGTGGAGGCTACCACATTTTTTTTTAACTAAAACAAATGTTTTTACATGTAATTTCAAATCCTGCTTTTAATCAAAATACCTAAGAAGCTACCACTTACTTTCTTTTTAATTTAAAGTTGCTTTAATTTCCAAACATGAACAAACAAAAAAAATTGCAAGAAGTTTTGTCAAGTGTCTAACAATAGCATAAGATAATGGTGTGGCCTATGCTATAATTTTATAGACTTCTCTCTTCCAAACTAAAATACTGCATACTGAAACTGTGAAAAATATTTCCTTGACAATTTAATTTTTTTTTTTTGGCCGTAGTATACTATTAGTTGAGTAGAGCCGTAATATCCGTACGCAAGTTTATCATAAAAAATAAGAGAAAATTTAAGCAGAAATAAGTAAGAGCCGTACCCTTCTACGATCAGCAGAGGTGATTGTAAAATAATTATGTCCTCATTATATTTTTTTTCTCATTTGCAGGAACAAGGTAATAGCTGATTAAAAAAAGATAATAAATGGAGTATTGTGAAAAGATAATAAAGGAAACAGCAGCAGAAGTGAAAAATTTTAATATTCTAATGCGTTCCTTTTCTTTGCCTCTTTATCTTGAAGCCTTTTGCTCTCTCCCACGCAAACTTCCTTCTAAAGATCGCAAACTTTTTAACCTTATTCGAGAATTGTCACTCGAGGAAGGAAAACTCGTTTTGATTGTTAAGTTGATTTGCATCGTCATCTTTTTAAGCCAATAGTATTTTATTTAGTATAACGTATTTATAATCATAAACAAAGTGCATTTTTTATTAATCTTAGCAAGATATAATGTGCTTGCTCTCTCTCTCTCTCTCTCTCTCTCTCTCTCTCTCTCTCTCTCTCTCTCTCTCTCTCTCTCTCTCTCTCTCTCTCTCTCTCTCTCTCTTTATCTTTCTTATTTTCTTTATCTTTTTCTTTCTTTCCTCTCTACGTTTCTCTTTTTTCTTCCTTACCTAAAACACCTAAAAATCCTTCTTTAGCCTCTCCTTGTAAATCGCGTTACCATTGTATATATCCCTTCTCTATCTCTCCATCTTTCTAATTACCCATTATATTTGAACCTGTCTCACGCTGTTTGACAGTTATCTGGTCGCTGGTCCCAACAGTTATTCGTGGATTTTTTTTTTTCATTCTGTTCATAAAATTATGTCAGATGCAATTTCTATTATTGTTTGTACGATATGAGCCTATGGCCGCTTGGTCAAGTTCGCCAACTTTTGTTAGATTTTTATAATGTTGCAGTTTCAGAAAAGAAGTCAATCTTATGCTTGCATCTACTTGACAAAAGTCTCATTTGGGATCTGGTTCCGCCGGTCTGAGAAGAGAAGAAATCTTTGAGACACACAATTGCAATGAAATGCATCTAGGCATCTATTTTTTTTTTAAATTTTTTTTTTGTCTCATACCAAATACCAAATAAAATTAGCAGATATTTGTAATCTATGCGTCCAGGCCAAAAACTTGAACACTTGTAAAACTTGCCGTTTCCTCTATGCCTCACACTAATATAATTATTATGTTGAAAGTTAGCCTCATTTAATTAATGAGAAACAGCGTTTTCAGTTTTATTCTGCTCTATTTTTTTTAATTTCAGTTATTTGAAACGAAAGAAATCTATTTAACACTTCAACAGCATTTTCAGATGTGTGGCCTAGCCCAAAGACTGTAGGGGGCTTACTCAGAGGCCTACCCTTCGTTTCGACAAGTTAATACTGGCTTTTTTTAGGCCAGCAAGAAATCCGTTTCCAAAGATGTTCGGTAGTTTGTTTATAAAGGCGGATGCTCAAGCGTAAGCACAATATGATTATGTATTAACCTTCGTTACATTTCCCATCATTTTGCGTTCATAAGCAACATTGTTGCAAGTGCTTCCCTTATTCTGCCTTTTTCACTATGCTGAGAAAATAAAATTAGGCCGATGTAAGCCTATTACTACTGAAAGGCAAACCACACGTGGCAATCTCTGCCTGTCTTTTACAACGGCGTTGCACTTAATTAATATAACAAATTAAAAGGATTAAAAATTAAAACTGAGAACATTTTATGACCTTACAATCAAACGCGTAGTCTCTATGGTTCACACTTGTATGTGCAATACTATATAAAACATCGCAGTTTTAATAGGATCATCATCATCATCATCATCATCATCATCATCATTATTGTTGTTATTATTATTATTATTATTATTATTATTATTATTATTATTATTATTATTACCCTCATCTTTTTCTTTTTCTCTTTTTTTTCTCCTCCTCCTCCTCCTCCTCCTCCTCCTTCTTCTTCTTCTTCTTCTTCTTCTTCTTCTTCTTCTTCTTCTTCTTCTTCTTCTTCTTCTTCTTCTTCTTTATACTATTACTATTATTATCGTGGTCTCTATTATTATTCTTGTGGAGCTCTTTTTGTGAAAAGAACTAGTAGTGCGTGTACCGGCATCCCAAGCAAAAGACGCGGTTGCGTTTCTATTGATTGGTGTGTAGTGTGTGCGTGCTCTACTTGTTTGATTTCTAGCCCACGAAGACCAAAGGCGATTTCGTCACTGAGCGTGTTATGTTTGTCAGGAACGAGCTGTGTTTGAAAATATTATCCAGAACGATTTTCCTCCTCAAATCTATAAAGCTAGTTCAATTTAATCAGGCTAACTGTTATGAGAACATTGTTTTCATGATGCTAGCTATTAAACTTCAGATCTTGGCCTCATAGATCTAGATCTAGATCTAGATTGAGCCGAAATAGGGCCTTAAAACTGGTACCACTCATAAAGTATGGTTCCACAAGTCCAGAAAGATTTAGGAGCATGATGTAATTCTAAAGGTCATTTCAGAAGACCAAGTGTTGGTTATGATATTCAACCTCCTAAAATGGTATCCAGAAGCATTTGTAAAGAATTTACATGATGTTTGCATCAAAATTATACCAGTATGTGGCAGGAACCCTTTGTGAAAATGAAGCCCTTGTGTGGTTTGTACGAACCGCGTGGTTACGTATACCGGTACATGTTTACAAGTGTGCTGGTGGCAAGTTTTCCTCAGCAAATGCGAGGTAGGTGAAATAATTGTTATATATCATTTCTTTATTTCCATGTCTAATTTCGTTTGAAATTAAAAGAACCCTACACATCCTGCAAAGAATGTTTTGAATGCAAATAAATGAAACTTATGGGCTTGCTCATGAGAATTTTAAAATTCATGAAATTTAAATCGAGATATAAAGTGACGATAAGACAAACACGGTTGTTTTTTTTCACAGTATGGCTTTGATGTTTTTTTTTTTTTTTTGTTTTTTGTGCTTTTTAAGTTTTGCGTTCTCAAAACTTATACTTGGTTCACTGCAAGAGGTAATGCGAAGGCTTTTTGCTTACACTGCGCTATAGATGACATTGAAGGTTGTCTCAGAGAATCATCGAACCAGCGAATCCTTTATGCGTGCGTTATCCGGTCTTTGCAGACAGATTTTCTCCTTTTTTTTTTCTTTTGTTCTCTTACAGTTATCCGATTTGCCTGCCTTTAAAAGTAAATTATCTTTATTAAGCTCTGTATGGAGTTCCGACACGGCAATATTCTTATGTCTAACCATAATTAATACCATGATATAACTTTATTTTTTATTTATTATTTAACAAAACGTGTGAATCAATGAAGGGTGATTTTATCTAGAAAAATGTAGGACTTGAAAAAAAAAAAAGCAGAGGCAGAGAAAAAATGGAGAGGGACAAAAAAGGGGTGGGGGGAAATCTATTAAAATAAATTTTACCAGAAGAGCGCAGCGTGCATTTTATTTATTCTGGAAAACAGCTTATTCTGTAGTTACCTAGAGTAGTAAATGATACCGTTAAACGCTCATTATAAGGTTAAGAACTCACGAAAAAAAAAAAAAATAACGCGTGTAGGTTACTGCCTCGCGGTAATTCATGGCTGCCCATTCATTTGAACTTTGGCCTAGATAGGGATTTTTTAAAGGTAGATAGTTTTTCTTATTTCCTTTATATGATTTTCCCTGAAGAATCATTTTGAAAAGGAAAAGCATGGGGTATGATCTCATGTTTTTTTTTCTTTAGAGCCGCAATCGATTTGAGTCAAGCCATGCATTCCGATAATGTATTAAGCTAGGTTACGTCACCTCTGCATATACATAACCTTCAATTGTTGCTCCTGAGCCGTTTTTTTTTTTTTTTTGCACGTCTAAGCGTCCTCCACTTGCAAGTTCCAAACGATCATGTTCTCATGCGCTTAAAGGTTTTAAAAGCTGAATCGATAGCTTGAAGGTATGGAATACCTGCACCCTTAGAAATCACAGGGTGCAGGGCTCGACATTAAACTATGAATCTGTAATTGCGGATTATGAAACAATTGTGCTAAATGGTCAAAGATCGTACTGGAAAATAGATATAAAACGTAGTTAGAAGTCTCTTTTTGTATGATGCATTTATATGAAAACCTAATATGTTGTAAGATATAGACTACACGTGTATTTAATACCGGTATCAAAATCTTGTAACAATGAGTAATATCTCATAACTTTTATCCACAATTATATACATGAATGTATTTGTCTCCGTTTAATTTCCTTCTGAAAATTAGAGGACACAGCATGCCACGAAGCTGTTCCGCTGTATAAGGCTACTAGTTCTTCACTAAAAATGAATAAATGAATTGCATGAATTTGATCGTAACAAGTTCGTGAGCTGCAATTTGAGTCCATTTTAAGATATTTGTAACAGACTATCGTGGTGCCAAATCTAAATTGTTTTAAACTTTGTCTTGGTTATCGTAGACAATGCCAAGCTCTTGAACTTTTTCATAATCCCTTTGCTCATAAATATGTTTAACATTGCTGTGTTGAAGACTCGCTTTTGTGCGAAACTCGCTTTATTAGTCAAAAGTTAACTTACGTGCCAAACACAATGACCTTATATTTTAATTTACCCGTGTCTACAGGATAAATCAAGCAATATCTTGTCTTATCTGATAGCACTAAATCACTAGGAAATTCTATCGTAGTTTGATTAAACAACGATGAAGAGTTACGGTCATATTCACGAGAGAGATGTTGTTTATGTCAATCTATGTTTCGTTTATGGGTGGGTGTTTGTTCTTTATGTTTATGTTATTCTACACTTTACATGTATTTTTTTTAATTTCTATTTATAGCGAGAAAGGTCAAATTAACTAGCAGCCCATCCTTTGTCCGAGGTAATTGTTAACTTGATCTATCCCCATAGTCTCCCTGTAGTGTCACTTAACCAGAGTCTGACCCGGAACTAAGTTAGTATTGAACGTCTATGGAGTTAGTTTGAAGTACATGAAGTAGGCCCTACCGATGTCCTACACTTTGTAATTACGCTCGAGTACCGGTATTTTTAACGTTGCTACTGTAAAAAAAAAGTAACCTTATTCTATAATCATATATTATATAGGAGAGGTACTAAGTTTAGAACTCTTATTTCTTCTTCTGATGATGTCATATTCGAGAGAAACAGATCTCATTAAGATCGTAATTCTGTTTTTAGATACTAGATAACTCATTTTGTAGCTTCTGTTACCCATTACATTTTGAGACTTCATTATGGTGCTTAGTATGTTTATATATATATATATATATATATATATATATATATATATATATGTGTGTGTGTGTGTGTGTTTTGCTTGTTATACATGTATACATGAGTTTGTAGATATTTGAAAGCATTCTTGGCGTTTTAATATGCAAGTCTTAATGTTTTTTGTTTTATTTGCTTTTAATTTATTTTGTATGCATTGTTTTTTTTTACTTGATTTTATCATTTATATTGAAGATCATTATTAGAGGAATTTCTCACACTAGATTTATCCAAATAATCATAACTTTACAATCGTTGGATGTTTCGAACTATCGATACTCAGATTTCCTGTCTATTCCTTCAAATGAAAAAAAAAATATCTTGCAGGAAGTACACCCACGCTTATACAAACGCTGACATGATAGTGCGTTTTCCTACAAAACTGAACATAGATTTGATGAGAGGTTATCACGTGCTTGATTAAGGATACAAGACATTCAGTCTTGAGTTCACATAGAACATTATGTCGTCTGGTAAGCCTATCACTATAGATCTTTGGTTCTTTAGAGTAGTCCTACTCTTGAATCCATGTCTATTTATATCTATAGATTAAAAGACATCTTAGTCAAATTTTATTAGAAGAGGATAAATGAAAAGAGAGTAGTAGTAGTAGTAGTAGTAGTAGTAGTAGTAGTAGTAGTAGTAGTAGTAGTTGTTGTAGTAGTAGTAGTAGTAGAAGTAGTAGAAGAAGAAGAAGTAGGAGTAGTAGTAGAAGTAGTAGTAGTAGTAGTAGTAGTAGTAGTAGTAGTAGTAGTAGTAGTAGTAGTAGTAGTAGTAGTAGTAGCAGTAGCAGCAGCAGCAGCAGCAGCAGCAGCAGTAGTAGTAGTAATAGATGGATGAGGAGGAGAAGAAGTATAGCAGCAGCAACAATAAAATCAGTTTTTTAGGTTGTCAGTTTTTACTATCTTTGTAATGAATTCACAATGTCACAATTTAATAGCAAGTCTAATGCTGAAGCAACTGATAATTTTCAATTCAGAGCAAAGAGAAATTAAGGCCGCCAAGCCATTACTGTTCTTCTCAGCCTAATTTCAATTACTGGGGTTCGAAGTGCTTCAGTGAGTGGTAATATTTGGGAAGATCTGAGTTTGAACAGAAGCTAATTGCATTTCTCAGGATTGGGGACACTGACTAATAATTGGATTTTTCGCTATAGTTGGAAAATCCAGGAAATTTTTTATATCCGGTTAATCTTGTGACCGGTGCATGATTTACTTTTTCCTTATCCGGGTAAGAACTAATATAACTTAAAATGTGCATCATTTTTATTCGTCTATTTGAACATTTTCATACATTTCTTTTCTAATGTTCTAGTATCAGATACTTTCTGTACGTGTGCTTTACAACTAACTTGACAGAAACGTACATTTTACCCGCATAACTTTTAATGTCGAACTACATTGCTAACCAACTAGCATAAAAGAGGCCAATATTTCAAGGAAACAACAAAATTTCACTAAGGAAACTGCAGCCTTCTTTCATTGTACCAAATTTTTTTGGTTTCTTCAAACGTAAAAAAAAAAAAATCATCGCACCTGAGCAATCGGCGTAAGTTCTTTCGACACTTTGTTTTCTTTCTTTCTTTCTTCTTCTTTTTTTTTTTTTCCATTTTTTTTTTATTTATTGCTACATATATGTGAACGACAGGCTTTAAAATAAAAAAAAAAATAGTTTTTTCATAGACTACAATTTCGCATTGCTCTAAGCCTTGAAATGTAAGCGAGTGTTCTTTAAAACAAGTTGCATACTTGTTAATTTCTTTTTCGCCAAAGGGAAACCTTTCTTACTTCTACTTCTACATTCTCCTAGTTTCAATTTCATTTTCTTTTAAACTTTTTCTTATCATTTTGAAAGAAGATCGGAATGAATAAAGTTTTTAGCAAGGCAAGGAAAAGTTTTCATATCTGTGATCAATGTGACGATCATTTTTACTGTGGTACCATTATTTCCCTATTAAAGTGCCTCAGTTTTTTATGAATTTTACTTTATCTTTTCCAAAACATTAAAATCGCTGTGTGTGCATTTTATACTGAGTTTTGTTTTTTTTTAAAGAATCTTACAAATACACTCTGCTCGTGCGTGTGTGTACATGTATAAACAATGAAATGCTTGAGAGAAAGTGAAGGTTGACCCAGTAGAAAGATTTACTCGACTATTTAGTCCACGTCTTGAAGCTCTTGACATGATTCCTCCTGAATGTGTAGAAACCCGGCATTAGGTTTATATTCAACAATAGAAGCTTCGTATAAGTGCGTCAACAACAAAAAAATTTAAGGGTTATAAAACATTTTTCCACATCTCTCTATTTTTACAAACTCCAGAATCCTTGATTGCCTCAATAAGTCTCAGTGAAATATCGTTATTACCCCACTTTACGTTGAGGTTTGTTGTTTTATTTCAACTTCAATATTATTTTTTAAGATCATTGTTATATTTCATTTGATAAAAAGAAAATTATTCCCTTTGGAATCAATTTTATTTTATCGATTTAGATTATGTCCAGACTGAGATTTTTACACGAATTATTTCTTTATTTAAAGAAAAAAGTTATGATTTACGGACGGTCTCAAGACTTAGTAAGGCTTATTAAATTTTATTTCCAATATTTGGATATAAAAGATTGTCTTCTTGGTGTAGCTTTCGAATGGCTTATAGCTTTCAGTTACTTGTTTAGACACTTCATTGGCTGCAATATCATATAAATTTAACTCATCATTGTTTATGAAATGTGATTAAGTGTCACATGGCAGTGTTAAAACGTAAATTAAAAAAAATAATAATAAAATAAAATAAAATAAAAGAGCACAAATGATTTAGATTTGAGAAAGAATAGAGAAAAGCCACGGAGACCACTTTTAGCTTGCATCATGCCTATACAGAAAGTATCAGTACTCATGTCATGACGATTTTAGTCGCTTAAATGATCAGGAAGAAATAAAGCGATTTAGCTATCTAATTCAATTAGTAAAGATCCCAGTGTTCTTCAACACTCATCAAAGGCATCTGTTTTGATATTTAGAAAGTGACGACTTCCATCATCAACTGACTAGCAATTTATACCTTGTCAAAATTTATCTGATATAAATAATATTATAGTATTCTCTGAAGAGTATAATTATGCAACTGTTTACTTTAGTCAATAAATATGAATTATAAACCGGCCTTCTGTGTTGGTGAAAGAAATCGAAAACAAAGCACAATTACAATTGCGAATGCTTGCTCTCTTCGGCTCCAGGGATGGTTTGGGTTTTTATTTTTTTGAATTATCAAATTAAAATGCAAATAAGTATACGAAGAAAATAGTCATGATGTCACACTCCTAAAACGAAAAGATTTTCACGGTCTGAGCTAATCGAGTAATTCTATTCTCTTTCGGCTTATGTGCTGTGAGTATTACTCTCTACATGAGCTGCAGATCGAAGGGGATAAAGTCCTGGTTCCTTGAACTCAGATTGGTTAGAACCAATAGCGGTATCGCATTTTTTCTTATGCTGTTACGAATAAAGTGGAAATTAGAGTCAGTCCTCGTAAGCAGTTTAACCCAAAATATACTATCCGTAGTCTTTGGAACGATCCAATAAAACGAGGTAATCGAGCATAAATTCAGCGTCCAACTATGCACGAAACAAAAAAAAGAAAGTATAAGAAGATGAAGAAGAAAAAGAAACAAAGTAAGAAACATTGCATGCTTGCGCACTGAATGAATTCGATATTGCTCAGATATTACGAAGGTAAAATGCCGAAAGTCTCAAGGAACCTTTTTTTTCTTCATCATTAAGTTAAGTAGCTTATTTTAGTTTTTTCATTTGATTGTTTCTAATGTAAGATTTTGTTTTGCTTTCGAAAAGGACGTGAGCGTTGTTTTGGAGAGTCGCTTTAGTGTGAATTTGATATCGATTAAATTCCTTCTCCTGTTGAGATAGAAAGTGATTTATACATTGAGGTTTGTTTGATTTCGCTATAAGTTTTTGCTAACGCATGAAATAACCTAAACCGTTCAAATCGCTTGTTTTTTAATAAACATTCAAAAATACACTTTTAATACAGAATGTCTAACATACCGTTTTGAATCCTAAAAATAAGGTCAATCGGATAACGTCTTTAAATATGTTGACTGTTTTTTTATCTAAATAAACTATCTTAGAGAAGGGGAGAATCTTTCGTTTAAGGTTTTTGTGCGTGAGAAGTCTACATCTTTTTTTGTTATATATATATATATATATATATATATATATATATATATATATATATATATACCGGTATATATATTATGCTGTCTTCGGCATTTGAATTTTATGCAAGAATTTTTTATTTATTTAAATTTTTGTGGATACCATCCAAAATTCGAATTTGACCAGCAAAAATGTTCACGGTTGTGGAGAGTGAGTAAAGCTGACTCTCTACATCCATCCTTTGTTTTTCGGAAATTGCATAATAACCAGCTCTGAGCGGTCTTTTCCACTTCGGCTATGGGTTGACCTACTAGCGATGCGCGACATGTGCTCTAAGTCACTTCTTCCTGAAGCAACTGCGATGGATAAGAGATGATGAGATTTGGATTCTAGCAGTGACATCGCATTATTAGATCTATGGACTGAAATTTGCTCATACACACATAGCCCGAATCCAATATTTATTATGTTTTCCTCCTCTCGTCTTTATAATGGAATTAGACACACATTTATTGTTCCAATATTGTCTTTGGCGTCTTCTAGGTGAAATTGGGCATCTGACATAGCAAAGAAGAAAGATTAGTAATTAGGCAAAATCATTGATAAATAATGTAGCTGTAGGTATATGAGACATTTTTAACTCTTATCGTTGGAAATGCATATATAGCTGTAGGTATATGAGACATTTTTAACTCTTATCGTTGGAAATGCATATTTCATAATTTTCTAAGTAGGGCCTCAGCAAACGTGAATACCTTATAAATATTCATGTTGTAACATTAAACAGACTGTAACATACTGAATTAGTGATGATCCAATAATCACTATTTTTTTTCTGAAGCTTGTGAAATTTTAAATGAAACAAAGTTAGACTTAATAATCGCTCGTCGACTTCAAATTTTTATGCACTTGTGTTTATGGTACATGAAAGGAGATATGAATTATTCTTATTAAAAATTAGCATTCCGTACGTTATACAACGAGGTGATAGACGGCAGTTGTCTACTGTTGGTTTGCATCCCTTGTTAAAGCATAATTGCAGTGAACATGTAATTGTTTAAGAGAGTCATAAATAAAATGTTTTCAAAGTATTTTTATAAATAAGGTGACAGTTGGCAGTCAAATTATGAAATGAGTTTTGTTACTTATGTAAATTATTATTACGCAAGAAAATTATTCATAACTGGCCCATATTTCATTATTTGTCTATTATATTTCCTAAATAATGCTACCTTCCTCCTTCATGAAATATCAAGTTAAAATTTAAATAGAAAAAGATAAACAAATAATTTTTTTTCTAAAAGT
This sequence comes from Elysia crispata, assembly GCA_033675545.1. Classification (NCBI taxonomy): domain Eukaryota; kingdom Metazoa; phylum Mollusca; class Gastropoda; family Plakobranchidae; genus Elysia; species Elysia crispata. The sequence continues at coordinate 326,548 of JAWDGP010005256.1, forward strand.
ATTGCGAAACAAAGTTACGCTTACATTGTCAAATACAATCGCCTTTTATGATCATTGCTTTTGTGGTAGCTTTATTGATTTTACCTAAATAAATGAAATTTGCCTTAAAAAAGAGAAGCTCAAGTTTGCCTGTTCTTAGATTAAAAATAATATAAACTGGTAAAGTTACGCAATGAAAGCTTCTGTTTTAATTTTTTTTTCCTTTTAATTGGTATCCATCAGTTTTCTCAAATTTCTAAGTTTTATAAATGCTTGCTTTATTGAAATGTCTGAAACTTATTTTTTCGTAAATTGATCAAACTGTTTGGCCAAGTAATGCCTTTGGATGTTTCTTTTGGTTCTTTTTTTAAATTTTTAAATATGGGACAACGCTGCTAAAGGCAAATTTTCAAATATCATAAAGAAAGGCCATTGATATGTACAAGGGAGGTAAACCAAAAGCACTCACCTACTGACAGTATGGTCGGTCAATGTGCCGATGTACTTCCGTACCGTTTTTCTAATTTTTAAGAAAACTCCTTTGTCATTTTTAAAACATAACCTAAATGTGTGTTCAACTTATCTGTATAAGCCAGTCCCGATCAGCCAGTACATTATGAAGATTACTTTTAAAAGCGAAAAGCTTCTTTGCTAACCTATTCTTACTCTTAGTAAATTTGTTACTAATTCCAACTCAGTATATTTAACTCGCTTAAAAAATTATGCTAACAAACGTTTCCCGTGTTTATATGCCAGTGAAAATGTAGCCAATGTGATGATACATTCATTTACTTCACAAAATTCATTCACATTTTTACGGTCATTGTTCCCACATTATATCAAACGGCGAAGGATATGTAGAAACTGTTTCATTGTTTAGCTTTCAACACTTTTTAAAGTGGTCGTAGCGTGAGTTTTTCTCTGCTTAGCCATACTTGGTGCATTTTGCCCTGTTATGCAAATGTTTGTTATTTAATTCTCTTTTCTCTTCTGGCCTCATTATCAAGCAACTCGAGCATCCGAGTTATAAAAGGGCTTGTTTTGTCGCCAAAGTTACTAAAGTACTGAAAGTATCTTTTCTTTCGATAATAATTTACAATAAAGAGAATTGACTTGTTTGCTGTTAGCTTGAGGCATTTTGACTAGTTTAAAGGTAGTTTGTGAACTTTTCTCTCTGTGTAATTGGTAATCGGACTTACGAGGCCTAATAAGTTAATTGCCTCATCAGACAGATAATTTATTAGTCCAAGAACACATCAAAGATTTTTTTTTTTTTTGAAGTTTAAAGTATTTCTCCGCCCTAAATGAAAAGAGTGCGTGACATGCGTAAACTGTTTGAGAATCAAAATAGGTAGCCCAAATTCTGAAATCCTAAAACGTTTTGCTAGTTAAGTCAAAATAAATAGTATTCTTTAAATCTTTAGTCTAGACAGACGTAATTTAAACTAATTTTCTTAAGCTGTCTTGAATTATGAAAGCTTCTTGTTTCAAGATTTTATGACTTTGAAAAAAAAAATTTTTTTTGCAAAATTGAAGATTGCGCCCTTTATACATACGCAAAATTGTGCACATATTCAGTGTTGAAAAAATAAGGAAACCTCGCTACTTTTCAAGGATATATCCTAAATTTTTTAATCGTTTTCTTTTTTAATTTTTATACCATAAATGCTTTGAAGAGAAGAAATGTTGGGATTTTATTGCTTCAATTTTCAAGTTAGTGAAGCTCGTGCTCAGGAGGTAGGTTTATTGTCATTAAAGCCCTACACATATGATAATAAAACAGTATCAAACATTAAAAGTAATCCACCAACGCAGTCGACCTCAGTCTGTGGATCATCAATGTCGTTATAGTTATACAGCGTGGGTTTTTCTTCCGCGGTCATTGTATTATGGGTTACATAAGCGAATCAAAAATATTTTGCGATTTTTTTTGGTACAGGCACACCAAGTCGCACGTTATTTGAATGGCTCTCTTGTCCTCGGAAACAATAGGAACGTTTCGGAAATTGAATAGCCGACAGAGAGCTAGAGAACTGTGGGGTTTCTATTATCCGTCCGTCTGTCAACGACTCGCGTGATCATCGCGTCCAAAAAGCAAGGGGGTGTGAGACCTTTCTACTATACTAATACACATTTGATCGAAACGATTGAAATAAAAATTAATGTCTGTTATGGGGTTTGTGCGTGTGCGTGTATGTGTGCTGTTACTGCGAGTCGTAAAGTGAAGCTTTCGATTTCTGCGGCCACTACATTTTATGAAGCTAAGAATGGTTTGACGAACGATCCATCTCTCTTACTCTTAGTCCTGCTTCCACGTTTCTTACTTACGTTTTAGCACCTAAAAACAGAAGGCAATCGAGTCGTTTTCCTTCGAAGAATAATTTCTGAGAGTCTGCTTCTTTAATAACAGGCTCTCTCCTGGAAAATGATGTTATTAAGAGTCAAGGTAATGTAGTATATTGCAATGAATGTTGTAAGAAAGAATTCAGTGGTTTTCTTTTTGTTTTTGTTTTTTAGGTTATTATTTTAAAATTGCAGTGAAGATTATTGCGTCCGTATCTTTTTAACTTATCAGGAAAGCTACAGAGGTAGCTGACAGCAAGATGACGGGTTTCGGGTGCGTTCATCACATTGAGATAGGAGTGCAAGATGGACCGCGTATAGTGGACATTTTCAAGAACCGGTTCACCTTCTCAGTCAGAGCAACACGCTTCACCCCCCTTGCAGACCAGTGGCTGCTCGTCAAAAATAATACTCGCTTCCTCATCACAAGCCTCAAGAGTGCAGACAAAGAAAAGTTACATGTAAGTCTCATTATGTCTATGTTTTTTCCCTTTATTCAATTTTTAATTTTTGTATTTCACAAGTCAATTATTTGGTCTAAGAATGTGAATAAAGACATTTTTCATTTTTATTATAAAAGAATCAGGTGAAAATTATGATTGAAATATTACTAAGCAAATTATCGATGAAATTCGTTACGTCTACATTCGTATTTGCTCATCATTTTGTTCCCGTTCTGATGTCGATCATGTTACGCTGTTTTCTGATTTGATTTTTAGAGCGATCCCTACCTCATCAACTGGGCATCAAGAATTGACCTCAACCAGTCGGCAGAGGGTGGCCAAGTATTACCTGTCAAAGATTCAGTTTTTAACATAGCCTTTGAAGTGAAAGACCTGGACACGTCTCTCCGTCGCATTAACAACCAAGGTGTCGTCCTGTCCAAACCAGTCAGGACAGAGCGAGATGTCAACGGCTATGTGCGGACCGTTACCATCAAAAGCTGCGTCGGAGACATTCACCACACGCTTGTATACAAAGGAGAATACGGTGGCTACTTTCTGCCGGGTTTCACTGTGTTGGAAGAGGAAGACGCAAGGACATTATCGAAGCAAAACTATTCGCTACTAGATTCGTCAATGGAGTATTTTGATCACGTCACACTGGCTGTAGGAATGAACACATCCATGGAAGTTATTGGGTGGTACGAGCGCTGCTTTGGCATGAAACGTTTCCTCATTAACGGGTGAGACAATGAAGTTTTCTCTTTTTTAAGTGCCAGACCCTGTCTTGAACTAAAAATCCTCAATATTTTAATATTCAAACATTTTTTGCAATTTAATCTGCCTTTGCTCTATGACTGTACTTTTTAATTTAAAAATTATTCTGTCATTCAAATTGATAAATAGCTTGGAACTACACAAGTTAAAATACAGTGTATCTTTTGTCGTTTTTGTGTTTGCCAGAGATGAAGATGACGATCAGGGTCTCGTCTTATCAACAAACGACGTAGGACTGCGCCTGCGCGCCATGGAGTATTGGAAATGCGCAGAGGTCGGCCTTGTCACTGAAGAGCAAACTGGTTCCGGGGCGGTCTCGCGCCTGTCGCTGGTCATTGCTGAGGGTTTGCCTCCCATCCAAGGTTCCACAGGTGAGACTCAATTTACAAGGAGTGGAAGATCGTCATTTACTTCAGTATCTTGAAAGCCACCAGGCCTCTCTTTTCCATCTAGCTGTACTTGTTTTTTCTCCTTCTTTTCCCCTTTCCTGCTATGCTTTCGAATAGAAATTCGAGTTTTGGGCGTTTTGAAGATTTCCTTCATTATAGCAAGTGTTTCAATGAGTTTGTCTTTAGCAAATGTTCCTCATTTATCTTAGAAAATCTTATTTCTACATTCTGCGATACTGAGAATACTTATATTAAGAGGCATACTATTTTTTGCAAAGATTAGCGACGAGATTCACATTGCTTTGTAATCTTCTCTTACATTTTACACCCAGAGTAACTTAATTCCCAATTAGTACCGACTGAATAAAACGAAATTTACACTTTACGTCTGTGATAATTCTTGAAGCTCTCACTAAAGCCCACCTCACCTTAAACGCAACTATAAACACATTTCTATTTCAAAGTACAGTTACAGTTACAGTTACAATTTATCTTTCCTCTACAGTGGCGAAATAAATCTAGATTTCATAATTGATCAACTGCACAATCTCATAATAATGTATTTTTTGGTCTTGATCATAACGTTACACACACTTTTGTGGTGATTCACACCTACAGCGTTGATAGGATTGACGGTAACCGCGCACTTTTCGTGTGAGGAGATTCTTCGCCTTAAATTAACATAGGTATATTAGTGTAAGAATAGACCCATAATTCTAATTTAATGGTCCAATGAATAAGGCTGTAAATGTGTAATAGTTTCTCAAGATGATAAATTATTGTTTCGGTGTTTCGTAAGCTGATGTTTTATTTGTGTCCGTTTTTTTGCCTGGTCATAACTTTTCCCAGTGAATGTCGCATATTACGGCCATCGTCTTCCCAGCTGAAAAAGTCTTGATGAAAAAGCAATCAGCTACGCAATACGATTAATCTTGGGGTTTTTTTGCTCAATGTGTCGGCTCACAAAACGGTGCACTGAATGCTGGAGAGTATAACATATCTGGACTGCATTATAGCAACGTAGTTGAGAATGCAAAACTGATATAAGCGTACCGGATGTTGTTACAGGTGAAACAGTAGGCTACGAGTGATTATCGCTTAGCACTATTTTTTTTCTTTAAGATTCAACATAAAGAAAGCCATTAGAATCTTCTCTGTAAAGATATTTATCAATTGAAAATAACCAATATCCCTGAGCATAATTTGTTGGCAGCATTTTTAAAATCTATTTAATGCTTTTTTGTAGTGCATAAAACCCAATTTGTCAATACAACAAACTAAATCATAGTTGACTTAATTAACAGAAAAGATAGCAAAATCTGCAAACGATTCTCAATATTAAAAATAGAATACAATATCAAAATTAATAGTTGAGTTGATATGTCATTTTAACTAAAGATCTTCCACCACTCACATATCTTACGTGTCTGTATTATTGTATCAGCTGTCTTGCTTTTAAAAAAAAAACACATGTAGTTAGCTATAACAATAATGTTCTGATTATGTTATTCCGAGAATCGACTGATGAAGTTTAACTCAGATCGGATATATCTTTTTCAAAAGTTAAGGAGAAACGAAAAGTAACGCAATTCAATTTTAAGTGGATATTCCATATTTCTATGATGCCTCAAATACTCATAACTTTATGTACATCAAATGTCTCCAACCACGTGTTCTTTATATTATATTTAAAATCAATTGTACTTACATTTAAATTGAAAATAGACACAAGGCATGGTAAACTTGCGTAAAAAAAAAATTTAAAAAATGTTTATTTCTTTTAATTCACAAACAGTTCTTGTATAGATCTTATAATTACCGAGCTTTTAACGTATTCTTTTTTATTTCTCACTTAAATCCTACATACAAAAAAAAAATACACACAGAAGAGACAATAATTATGCTTGAATCCAGCTAATGAGCGGCAGTCTCATAATCAAAGCTTTACTGCAATAGGGGAAGTTCACTGACAGGTAACATTTAAATTCCATTCATGAGAATTATGCTTGAGTTATAGGAAATTAAACGTTGTACATAGTCCATTTTTATGTCTGGTACCTTTTTTCCCCTTTCATAGTAAAAAGTTTTCTGACCGCTCCTTGTGTTAAGTGAGACATCAACTAAAATTGTCTACAATCAAAATGATTTACATTAGCCGAGTTAGCCTAAAACTGTTTTAGGACTTAAGCCACTCTCCAAACAGTCTAATATAGTTCATTTACTAAAGATGATTAAAAAGTGGATAAAAGGCACAATTTCTTAATGGATGTAGGCCTATATGTACTATGTCGTAATCTCCTCATAGGATCACATTGGAATAAAACAAATTTACTTCAATCCTATTTTATTAGTTGGTACTGCTTCTGCAACGACTTATTCATTGATGTTATTACATCAGTTTTATCCTTTATATTTGGTTCTCCCAAAGAGAACGTGTAAATATGAACGCCTGATATTTTTTTCCCAGAAAGAGGCTATCTTTACCGTGTCATATGTAATTAACCATCTTGAAAATGGACAAGAAAGGGTCTTTTATATAGACCGTATATTAACTTTAAAAACTTAAAACATTGAAAAAAGCAGCCATTGCTGCTTTCATATTGACCCAAATTATTGCTTCATAATTACAAAACAAACTGTACTGTGTCTGGCGTGGTGTATAATGGCCATAAAACATTAAGCTTGGCAGGCATCAATCATCCAACGATAAAAACAAACATCATAGCATAACAAATTATTTATGACCAGCACTAAAATTAATGACACTAAAGATGCTAATTTTGTTGGACAATTTGTCATGTTAGACGTGGAATTAATATTAACATACTTTTCATTTATATTTTTTCCTTCGCATTTTCAAATTTCAAAGAGTGGTGCTGAAAAGGTGATTCTTTCAGATGGTATTGGATTTGAAGCTCTTTTGACCTAATTTTATAGAAGAGCTACCGTTGGGTTATACGTCATCCCTAAACTTAAAAAAAACTTACGTGATATTCTACACTAAGTGACTTATTACAAGAAATGACCTAGTCTTGCGGTGTGTAGGAAAATAAGAGGTCAAGTCGATTATTGACTTGTTTATATTTGTCTTAAAAAATAGTCCCTAATTAATATTAAATATTAGATAATAACTCATTCCTTTTGTTACATAACTGTGCTCAGCATTAGATTGTTATCAGCGAGGCCTAACAGGCTTCGCTTCTTCTTTGTCTCGGTGTCTCAGTGTTGTATCCTCGTTTGCCCCATAACAAAAGCTGACTGTTTTAATTCCTTTGAACTTTGAATTCATGTGCTTTTTCAAGACAAATTCAGTTTGAACATGAACTAACATCGAAATTTTAGCGTGAATGAAAAGAATTATTCAGAAGTCTTCGAAATCGTAGAGAACATGAATCTCGAAGTGCTGTAGATGAAATGTCCACTATCATAGTTATACAGGAAGAAATTCAAAGTAAATTTCCTTCGGAAAATTCATAATAATTTTCCCCATAAACTTTTGCGCCAGGGTGATTAGGTTTAGCGCTCTGGATGTGAATTTGAGCCGAAGATCTCTTAGCTTTGCCAAGTGCGGCGCTCTTTAAACACACTTTGCTCGCCCTTCTTATTTGTAAAATGATTGCCCGGTTAACAGCTGGGTGATACCGTACAGATCTTGCCAGTCAGCTAGACTGATGAGCCTTTTAATCGAGGCTATTAGCCTGTTTTTCTTCATTTAGTGAGTTAATGGGAGTACAGTGGTTAATGCGTCATGACGCATCTATCGGGGCCAGTCATAATACTGATTGTTTTCACCATGTTTTTCTCCACATCAAGATCTACGCCAAACTACATGCTCTTATATAATCTTCTCCTGGCCATCGTATTTCTCTAATTAATCCTTGTTGTCACTAACAGATACCAAGAAAAATTTCTTTTGACTTTGTAGATTAATAAACTTTTTCAGAGTCATTTGATTACCGTCTCGTTTTTCTTTCACTTATTTTCTAGAACCTTTTAAACATTACACTTTTAGGGAGGTGAAACTTTTTTAGCGGGTATTTTACATTGCAGGCGCACCTTATTGAAAGCGGAAAATTAGTTCTAGTCTTTCTTTCAGTGTTTAAGATAAATAGATAACCATAACAACAAAAATGACAGATACTTTCCATCTCACTTCTAGGGCTATTAAAATATTGTTTTCTCTCTTTCTCTCTCTCTCTCTCTCTCTCTCTCTCTCTCTCTCTCTCTCTCTCTCTCTCTCTCTCTCTCTCTCTCTCTCTCTCTCTCTCTCTAATATATATTTTTCTTCCTTCCGTCTCTTTTCCTCCACATATTTTTCCTGATCTATCCACTTATATCTCTTATACAAGTTTACAATCATTAGAATAAGGAGGGAGTACAGGGCATCGAAATTTGCGTTTAAAACCTTAGATACGTAGTTTCAATTTACAGTTGAAAATTGGATGTTTCAGTGTTAAACATGTGGTCTATTTTCTTCTTTAATAGGCTGGAAGTTACTTTTCTTTTGTTCTCACTCTCACGTCATAAAATTTGTTGCGTAGGCTGTGCCGTATTCTTACTCAAGTTTTACGGTTTATAATGGCAGTGCATTAACTTCGAGCTTCACCCACCTTTGAAGAATTTCGTAACATTTCCCTATAACTTTTTATCTCCTTCCTTTTGTGAAGTCTATCCGCCAAGTTGTATTCATTTATATTCATGTTAAACAATGTCAAACTATTCGTATTTTTTAACTCTCATTTGTAATTTATAAATACAGCGTTTTGAATTTAAAAAAAAGAAAGACTTAGAAATACACATTATTTAAATAAAAAAGTTTAGGATTGCCGGTAGGCCTACTTGGTGTTTTATGAATAACTATTGATACTAGTCTAAAACCTTAATAGAAAAATGCGTCCTATGTGAATGGTTAAGTTTGTAATGTGCGTAATTGCTTCTCGGACACATGTGTTCAAAACAAAGTAATTAGTGCTATTTTGCCCTACAATTTTGCAGAGGAGAATCAAGTCGAGGCGTGGATACAACAGCACGGTGGGCCAGGGGTCCAGCACATTGGTATCTCTACTACAGACATCAAACGCACAGTGTGCAACCTAAACCAAACTGGAGTGGAATTTGCACGTCCGCCACCGTCAGCTTACTACACAAAGGTGAGGATTGAAACATGATAGTGAAATAATGCAATTATATGTGTGTGTGTGTGTGTACATAATGAAATAGTTTATTGGCAGATCATCCATGATGTTATGAGACACTGAAACAGACTTCAGTGCGTGTACTCATGTTGCGTTTGTCTTCTGACAAATAAAGAAAGGTTCGCATTGCCCTTATTGTCTGGAACATGTCATTAGTTAGCCTTTATCAACTTTATCATCATTCTCATATTTTTATAAAACCCAATCGTCTATGGGTTTTTTTGTTGTTGTGTTTTGTTTTGTTTTCATAATCACTATTGTATCAAAACATTTAATACTGATTTATTGATTTTATGATCGAGTGCTAATTCTTATAAATATACACATCCTTGGTTATACATTCAAAAGCAGTTAGGGGCGACAATGGGTTGTTAGCGAGAGCTGCCTCAGATACAAGTAAAGACGGCCATAACTCATCAAGCTGTTGGAGTTAATTCTATTAATCTAATCTCCACAATATTGATTGTCGACAAAAATGCCCTACAGACAATTCAAGACTTTACAACCACTTTATCTACCTCTGAAATCATGTTTACGCCGACAAGTCTTAGCTTAGGAGATTCAAACATACGAAGCCAAATTAGGCCTATGACGAGAATTCCTTAAAAAATGTACCTCAGTCTATCGTGAATTTAAAAAAAGACAATGTCTATTGAGCTACCAAGGCCTCTTTTCTTGTGTGAATAGGCAGAAACCTTAGGGGTGTGGACCATGATGAATAGATTGCTGATATGGTAATACATTAAAATAATGCTTGGAAATATCAATCTTCACTAAGCCAACTGGAAAAAAAATAATTAAGGTGCAATACTTGGTGCGAAAATTTATCGCCGCCCTCTTCTGAGATTTAAAAAAAATCAGCTTTTTGTGCTGTCAGTGTCAGAATTCAGCAGCTTGGTCAGTTTGCGATCAATGCAAATGCTGGACAAACTGAGGTTATGCGTTGAAAGACATCTTGGCATTAAAAAAAAAAGCGGCGATGTTGTAGACAGGTCGCTGAAAGGTGAAATGTGAACTTTCGAGGGACTTATAATTTCGCCCTCTTGTCGCCAAGAAGAGAATGTATCGATCGGTATTGATCAATATTGAGCTCAGCGGTTTTCATTTGCTTACGTGAAGCCATCTTACTTTCAAAGGAAAAAGAAGACGAGTTTGTCAGAAAGGGTACTTAATACTGATCTTAGTTAAAGCTCTCATGATACCGTACCATGAAAATACTCCATGTACATGTTGATCAATATGAGTACAGTGTATTCCATATGGAAAGAAAGAACTATTGTGGAAGTTTATTCTGTAATTTTCCTTCAATAAACAGCAATTTTAGGAATTTTGGTCCTTATCTTTTGAGGCCTGATACATTCCTCTATTTTCTTTTAAAGCTGTTTAGAGATATTACAATATTCTGTATGAACATTTAGTTTATTTGTAGAAGGATTTTCTACATTACGGCATGTTTGTGGCCATTCTTTGTCTTGTTAAAGCAGTGGATATTCATATGACAAAATACTTTTCTCACCAGGTAGGGAGACTGAATGACATCATTCGAGCTGGCGAGGATGCAGAGCATTTGCAAAGATATGGTATCTTAATTGATACAGAGGCAGATGGCATCCATTCTGTTTCTCACTCTCCCAAGATTGAAAAATGCCGAAGAAAAGAAAGGTGATAGATTGTTGACTATACACTCTATTAGGTTAGGATTTAAAAACATGTACTAGCTATAATTTTTTACCTTCACATACACTGCCAACATCATTAACATGCGCCATCTTTAGTCATTTCTCGAAAATTATATCTGGTCTGCCATGAAGAATACCTTTACAAGCAAAAATCTTATTATCTGACAGAAGTATGTACTCGGCTAAGTTAAAATGACCCTTTATCCTTTTGGTTGAATAATTTTATTGTGAAATTCTTGGTTGCAATTTGTACTGATTCAAAGATTCAAGCACAGGTGTTGTTAGTATTATGCCATAGAATTAGTTGTCAGACGCATTTTGATTCTCCTTTGTTCTCTCATTAAAATTTCAAGCTAATTTCCTCTTGATTAAGAGGACTATCCCTATTTTAAGTGATGGGTGTAGTGTTTTAAATTTGAAGTTACTTACAAAAACACTGAGATGTTTTATTCTGACTTAAGCATACATATTAACTTGTTTTAGTTTCCGTCTTCGTTTTTGTTTTTGCTTTGTTTTTTAATCTATATTTTAATAACATTGTCAAAGTTAAGAAAAATCAGTGCATCATGTGCAAAAATTAGAATTACCCAGTTTCTTTGTTTCCATACTTCTGTTCTAATAAGAAATTACGTTGAGTTATTTACAACATTAAATAAGGCTTAATTCTTCAAGAAAAGACTTGGTGAAAATAGAACAGATTGAATCAAAAGTCATTATGCTAAATAATTATTTGCAGATTTCTTAGTTACACTATAAAGTCCCAAAAGTATGCATTTGGATATTGCAAATTTTATTTTAAAATCTCTCTTTCTCTTTTTTCCCCACAGCTATTTACTACAAATTTTTACCAAGCCAATGCTCAGTTCAGATCCTTTCTTTCTGGAGTTCATCCAGCGTGAAGGTGCCAGTGGTTTCGGATCAGGCAATGTAACTGCATTGTATCGTTCTGTTCAAGCATATATTGTCAGCAACTGAACTCAATAGCTGTGAAAAAAATTGGAGAGGTTGAAGAGTTAAAAGTACACCAAAACAAATGCTGCCCAATTGTTATGCTCTAAAAAAAACTCTTACTCTTTAAACCTTGTAATACAATTGCAATAGGCACTAACAACAATTAGGTGTGCAAGCTTATTTATAAGTCCTAAGCTTACTCGATTTCCAAAAAGATGTACAAATGTTAATTGTTATGTTTTCTATTAAGTTTTATTTTTAAAACATGTTCTGGAAAGGGATTTATTCCAAATATGAGTTTGAGGTTGACTAAGTTACTTGTCCAATTGCTGTATACTTCCCAAAAATCATGTGAGAATATATTTGTGATATGCTTATCTTTCATTGGTCAGGAGAAATAGAAGATAGGAGGGAGGGAGGGAGGGAGAGAGGGAGAGAGGGGGAGAGGGGGAGAGGGGGAGAGAGGGAGAGAGGGAGAGAGAGAGAGAGAGAGAGAGAGAGAGAGAGAGAGAGAGAGAGAGAGAGAGAGAGAGAGAGAGAGAGAGAGAGAGAGAGGGGAAAGGGTTGTGAATAGACTTTCAGATCTAATGAATTCTCTACTGACAGAGAAAAATATCACCAAAACAATTATCAGTGAAGCAATCTGATTAGGACGGTTGTTTGTAAATACACAGTAACAAGACATTGTGAAATATACAACGAAACACTATTAAGGGGAATTCAAATGAATAACATGAAATATTTTGATTGACTATGTAATTAATTGTATTTTCTCAGGTTAATTTTTAATGAAAATAAAAATTTGCTTTTACCACGTTGGTTAAGCTACATGAAATTTAGGGATGTTTTGCTGTATATAAGGGCTAAATTTGATCATCTCCTATTGCATTTAAATTCTTTGTATCTACTTTAATCAATGCCTTATGTTTAATTTTTTCCACCTTTTCATTAGCCATGAATTTTCACAGCAATGGATATGACTGAACCAGTTAGATAAATGGGCTGATTTTGAATTGTTCATTGATTTGGTTTGAGAGTGTACAGCTGCACTAAGTTTAGTTTTGAGATCAAAAGGTCATGGACACAGCACCTAGTCTTTCATTGCAACTAAGCAGAAGCTCATTCAACTGGTTTAATCTATTCTTATATTATTACCATTAACCAGATTATCATATTACACTATGCAAACAATATACATGTGCAATATTTGAATACTGGTTTTGTCAGCCACATTCCTACAATTTATGCTTATAGTAAGGAATCTCATGAAATTTAACGAGTTAAATGCATCTTTTATTAATATTATGTATGCCATGTTCTATTTATTGCTATTAAATTTACAGTCATGTAGCTTTGAAGTCTTGAATAAAACTTTTGACCGTTCATTTTTTTAGAATCAGATTTTGTGTAACATGTTATTCGTATTGACTTAAACAATTGATGTTAGCTCTTCAACTTTGAACTTTTAGTACTTAAGACTAACATTTCTATTACTAGGGGGCTGTAAGAGTCAAAAAAGCTTTAAAACCAACCTGCCATATTTAATAAGTGATATTATAAGGATAATTTTTCTAACTGCAAAAAGAAGCAGTCATCTCCGCATTTTGAACTAAATATCAAACAGGAATAATGCTCGACAATGGTCATAGATATACTAAAAAATTATTACTGAAATCCTCAATTGCCGCTTCACCGGGCTTAAATACTGAGGTATAGTAACTAAAATCAACACTTCTTCAATAATTCATTTCATAGTTGGCATTCAAACCAGTTGTATGGAAGATAATCGTATTCTTTGCAGAATTATGTGACATCTCTAGTTATTGATTTGTTTCAAACCAATCAAGAAATTTCGGAGTCATATTTGCTCATAATGATATCTAAAAATCTTATCTTAGATTGTGCATATACATGTACTCTTAGTTTATTCTGTTGATGTCATCTGTCATCATGAAAAATCCAATGAAATCAATCTTTACAGATTTACAGACTGGTGAAAGAAATTTTTCAATAGAAAGCTACAGGATCGATTATTATTTGTAACTTCAAATCAGTGGCTTACTAATACAGAAATAAAGGTTATTTCTGTTGATAAAGCTAAAAGTACATTTATATTCTATCATTACATAATCATATGAAAAATTGAGTCACATTGCAAGGATGAAGATCTTTAACCCTTTAACAGCAGTATGAGTTGTAGAAATGTCCTGTGGCAGCTAGCAGTAGCAGTTGCTTCAAATCAAGATAGAGAAAAAGCATACTATTCTTTATATTCCACATTTAAGAATTCAACATGATGTACTTTTCAGGCATTACGAATCAAAACATTGTTTTAAAACTGCTGCTTGGTGATTTGTTTATTATCAGACAAATTAAGAATTTTTACAAAGAAAATTGAAGTCAGCAAACGCACATACAGTTGGATGATCCCATAGAAAAAGCCAGGTGTATAAATTTTATAGATGTGACAGAACAACCGCTTAAATTAAAATATTGTATTTGTAGAGCAAAATAAAGAAAAACTCTGGTTAAAGTAAGGTATATTTCAAAGAAGTAAAAGATTAAATTCCAATGAGGAAAAAGATCCAAGAGTACAAAGTAAAATTTCATTCTGATAGATGTTTTTCAACATAATTAATGACTATGTACAAAGGAAAATTCACAGGCATAGGCTTAACCAAAAAAAGTAAAACAAAAGAAAACAAAAATAATGTACATGAGTTGGCTTTTCATTTTATACAGCTCATCCAAACTTTTCATTTCCAAATTCCATCACTGTTAGATTTAGCACTTGAAAATTTAAATAAAATTATGCTAATATGTAGCAACATCTTGATGATTTCAAAGCTGCATTGCAGTAAAAGTGTTAATACTTAGGGGTGAACTTGAAGGAAATATGCATCCTGAAAATTTTTCTTTTTCTAAGGGTCCAAGCTTTTAATCAAAAGAAATAATGTACATGTAAAGAAAACACATTAGTTTGTTACTCTCCTTTTTTTCTGTAGTAAAGGGATAGTGGAACCCATATTGAATAACACCTTGAATAGCGACAATCATTGCTATAAAAACGACAGCTCTGAAAATTCCCATTTTTTCCTTCATTTAAGTCAATTAATTGATTTCTGCAATGATTATCGATACTGTTTTCCTCTGTAAAAACAGCAACTGGATCTGAGGATACAAAGGAGAGAAAAGGACCATTTTTCATGGGAAAAAATCTTGAGCATTTTGTCCTGCCCTCATTGCTACGATACAAAGGAACAAGCGATGCAGGCTTTCATGCCATTTCTCCACAGTTCCCTCCTGTTAATCAGTCTAGGCCTGGTATCAGTATCACCAGAGCTCTGGTACCACACAGTCTGTGGTGCAAGCTGCGAGTGGCACACAAGATCTGTGTGTCTCACTCACAGCAAAGTTTTTCCCAAACCACTTACCTCCCATTCATCACAATAAATTCTTCTTTATTCCCTTTGACTGGAATAACGATCAGGAGTTGTCCTTATTAAGTTCCGCTGCTTATCTTTCAGTTTCACTCTCAGTCTCAGGCCTGAGGACTGTGCTGTTGTTCTCTGTTAATTGCTATGCTTCATCATGTGTCCTATATAGTTTTAACAGAGTACAAAGCTGAACTTTGAATTATAAGCAGATCACAAAATCAATAAACTGCCAAACTCCATTACCACTCTTATTTTCTTTTTTTTTAATTGCAGTATATGAATATTTCATTATTTGCATACTTTTTCATCACCCATTGTTGACAATTTATGTTAGCTGCAACATTTCACAAAACTTTTATTTTCAATACATTTTGAGCACAAGAGTTATCCTGCTCACATTTTTCTTTTTTTCAAAAAACAAGAGTGAAATATTACAAGTAAGTTTGATGATCATAAACTAAAACTAAAGTTTTATTATCATCATCACAGCGACAGAGTCGAAGGGTTTATCATCATTCACACATTCATAATTTCCTTGTTCATCACAATGCAGATAAGAATCATCAATCACTTTTTAAATCAAAAGAAACTTTTAATTGTCAGTATATGACTGTAGATGTATACTGTATTAATCGCAAGTCACATTACTGAGACTTCTAAATCATGATTTTATCTTAAATATTTGGTAATATTCATAAACCAAACAAATATCTGAAATAAAAGTCAACTCCTGTCAGAGACCTTGTGATAGGAAAAGAGATACAATAAATCCTTGTAAAAACAGACTTTTTTTTCTGTCAATATCATTTAACCTTTTTTTTCACATAATGATCCAGCTGTTTTCCTTTCTCAATTTGATTCTAAAAATTGTACATGTGGAATGGAAACCTCATCATTCGAATTGTATGGGAATAAATTAAGATTTCAAATTAAGAGGATTTGATACAAGGTGCATAACTGAACCTATGACTCATTGAAGCACGTGTTCTAAGCTTGCAAAGAACATTGCTCCCTGTCCCCTGTTCCATGTTGCTATCAGTATCACTATCAGTATTAGTGTTACTACATGTACTGGCACCTCAGTACATCAGCTCCCTCCCACTCCTAGGGCAGTGATTGGCATTGCATGCTGCTTGAGAGACACACATGTACATGTACCTGTAGTACTTTTGTAATGCCTAATGGGGTGGTATCAATTTCGAATTAAGAGAATTGAACCAGAAAGACTACAAAATATCAGATTCTAACAAAGCCAACGAGAAAATAAAAACCAACCTATCCTCTCACAAAATTCGAATAATCAGACTTCAATTTTTGAGGTTTCCACTGTACATGTATTCTAAGCAATAGCTTTGCTTTAAATTACCTACTGGATTTCCAGATTGACTTTAGACCGATTCTACATCCATGGTCCCCTTTACTTGGTCTGCAAAGCCTTGAGGACTTACAATTTGTGCTTTTCGAGTGAATTAGCTTCTCCAAGCCAAAGCTATGATCTAAGGCCGTTTGAATATCAGTTGTCATGCGAACTAATCAAGTACCCTGGTACATACATTATGGATCTTTCACATTTAGTCTCATAGTCATATTTGCTGTCTAGTTAAAATATCCCAGTGTATAAGTGAACGTGTAGGCTATGAGTCCCACAGGAGTATGCAGTCAGTAGGACTGGGGATGAGGGACAGGGAAGTTGTTTAGTACTGGTAGTGGTAGGAATCAAGTGTGAATCTTTTTGGGACTGCTGCACAAATTGACTAAACCAATCATAGTAGATCTAGCACTTAGGTTCAACTCGGACTCTTAAGTAGGTGAAACTATCAAAGTATCATGCTGCCATACAAAGATGAAAAAAACAAAAAAACAACATAGCACTTACATTCTTTTATTTATGACTTTGTTCTACCTGGCCTGACACTAAATTGATAAAAAAATGTTGCTTTTTAGACATTCGTCAACCCACTTGACTGCCGAGATAAAATTTACGGTTCTATTAAAATTGATAAAAAAAACAAAAAAACAAAAAAAAAACGCCTAGACATTCAAAATTAGAACTGTCAAGTGAAGTAATCGATCTATCAATGCATATGGTAATTGTTTATTAAATTATTAGTATATTACCTTGTGACCATTTCGTAATTATGCAGCTGAATTCAGCGTTTCAGAGTCAAGTGGCTACTGATACTGTTGATTACATCAAAGGGTATTTTCTCCATTTCCAAATCATTCATAGATTGAAGGAACTTCAAAGTTTCTCATCTAGTGCAACATGAAAGATTTCTTTAGCTTGTTTTTCTCTTCCTTTTGGTGTCCTGATATCTACAGTTCGCAAAAATTTCAAAATAAAATAATTTTTTAATCCAAAAGATTTGACAAAAAAAAACCCTGATTGGACTATAAATTATTCATAAAACATGAAATCTACTTGTTTTCTGGTGGGGTGAATGACACATGGATGCATAGGTATATTTACCATTTTCAAAATTATTTACAGCAGTTTCCAAAGATCAAGCTAACACATTACATGTACCGGTACCAATGTAGCAATGCTATTGGTTTTAACTTTCTGAATATAAAGAAAGTTGACCTTATTAGTTTATGTGTAAATTACAATGTACATATTTAAGAGACGATTAAAAAGTTAGTCAATACAACTTTATTCTATGTAAGTTTTTACTTGATGGATCCTTACTATGTCATCATGATATGGAGTCATTTGAATTTCAATCTTAATGTCTAAAGTTTCTGATCGTATTTGGTTACACCCTCCAGTTGGATTCCCATGTTTGCAGCCAATGCAGAGTCAAAATTCTTTCTACCTTTTAAAACCTTTTTTTCCATATACGTAAAAAGGCGCAAACACTAATAACAGCGAAGAATGGTAGTCCCTTACACAGGCATATCCAGATACATAAATAGCTAAGAAATGGGTTGCTGTCCATAGAAATACATGTGGCTAAACATAGTGACATGCTCAAGTAGGCTTTTTATGATGCTTTAACCTTTTTTTCTTTCCCAAGTTTGTTTTTTGAAGTTCATTCCTTTCCTTGTATCCCATTGTGTTTGAACACTAACGAGTATGATGTGTGAGATATAAATAGACATAAAGGAAAGGTGAAAGACACAATACATAAATAAGACAAAAAATACTTTTTTTTAAACATTTTATTGTAGTCTAATCATAATGTTATTAGTTCCTGATGCCACCCTGTGGTGCACGCCCACTATTGAAGCTTGGGGTTGGCTGGGTCACTTGCAAGTGTGGCATGTTTCCAAAGTCCTAAAATAAGGAAAACAAAGGAAAATTTATCAGATACATGTATTAATATAGATGGTTTTTGTCAGCACACTTCAGTACCAGTAATGGCCTTGTAGAGTTTTATTTAGCTTGTAAGACAGTGTTGGCATTGTAGTGGGAAAAGAATGGTACAATACTATCAATCTTGAATTCTCAATTTTGTTTTTGTTCAAGACATAAAATTCAATTTTTATTTTTATTTTGCTTTCCTAATTTTATTGGGTAACATCCTGTACTACAACTCCTACCCCAGCCTGATAGTATATTTTACCAGATTTCTTGACCCTGTCCTATTATGTATTTCTAATTGAACCAAAATAAAATGCCATGTACATTGTACTTAAAGGGGTAAGTGGTTCAATAAAATCATAGTGCAGAAAGAGTAATGTACACTTTTTGATTAGATGTTTATGCACAGCCTAGTAATAAAGCAGTAGTCTGTAGTTATATTATTCCAATTAACTCTAGATCAAGCCCTAGATTTGCCAAGTTTTGCTTTGTCCATGGAAAGAAGGGATCTAAATATTCAATAGCCCAGTGGTATAGAATATGAAAGTGAAGAAAGGGTAGATAGAACATCCCTTACACTTTGGCAAGAAAAGCTGATGATGATGGCAATGTAACTGAAAATGTGGGACATTGGAAGGAAAATGTGTAGTAAACTTGAAGATTTCCCTCAAAAATCATAAGTTGAAATAACTTCAAAGTTTTGAGACTATGTAACGATGAATTAAATATGGGGCCCACCTACTGCCTCCACTCAATTTTTCGGCTCCTTGATCAGTGCAAAATTGAATTGAACTTAGAAAGTGAAGAGGTATGGAATTAAACCAATATCTGGATTGTTTGATTTGATTTTGATTGGTCCAGTATGCCACCATAAGAATTAAGATGCATAGCAAAATGATTATGGTTGACTGGTTGATAATTTTTTACAAGCCCTTGTCCATCAAAAAAAAAATACCTTACCACCAGTATAGGTCTCTCTTTTACTATTTCCAAAGATGACAAAATTTAAAATGCTTTTTCTGTAATCATACTAATGAGAAGCTTTCACACATATTCTGAACCCTTCAATTGTGAGAACAACAAAATGATTGATGTTGGTAGGATGCAAGATATGAATATTTTTTTTATTTTGAAAAGTTTAAACTACAGCCGAGTCCAAATAATTCGAATCCGGATAGTTCGAATTTTTGGATATTTAGAAGTCGATTAAAAAACCCAAATATTTCTCTCTTTAAGCTCTATTAAAAATATCGGTTAGTTCGAAGTCAGAAGAATGATCCGGTTAATTCGAAGTCACCGTGGCGTTTTTTTTTTTTATTATTATTCTGAAAGCAATCTTCCTAGCTTGTAAAACAGACAAAGTGGTGCCAATTGCTATACTCCTAGCAGCAAGCGATTCTGTGAATGTGTGTGTATGTGTGTGTGTTCTGCCCGCCTACATTACAGGCAAGAGTCTGCAAGAGACTGAGCTTGGCCTAAGGATCAGGTGTGGATGCTTCGTAGACTGGAAGAGGAGGGGAGTGGTTTACCACACGCGGTGATTGAACTCGGCTTGTGGTCAGAGTGTGCGATGTTACCTGGTTGCACGTTGCTCTATTATATCTTTACAATGTAATTTTGATAGTGGCTCTGTGCCGGCCTGTCATAGATCTAGACCTGGCTTTGTTTGGGAGGGTCTTCTCACTTGTGGTTCTTGGTTACGATACGTGGGGCAAACTTGGGTTACATTATACATGTAATCATCTCTGTTAGCTGTGTATTTGTATGTGTGTTAACTTTTATAACCTAGCCTTGGTCTACAATCAGGCTGTCCAGCAATATCTCAACCTAAAATTTCCTACCTTCTCCCAAAATTTCCTACCTAAGTTTTGAAAGAAAATCCAAAGTCGGTTTCCACTGCGCAAGGATAATCGACAGAGAATTTGCAGGGACATGTTTAATAATAGAAATAATTTTAACAGAGCACCTATGCAATTTAACGTTTTTAAAGTGGGAAATAAATATAAGTTACCACACCTGCCAATCTCAAATCAGCCTTAGAGTAATGCCAACCTTCCCTCAGAGTAATTTTTGACACACGCCCCACCCCCCAATAAAACAAAATGTGATTGTACACAGAGCCAGGATTTTTTTTCTTATTGATTTAGTTTTTTTTTTTTTCTGTGCTCAGACTAAGATGTTGAATAACCTGTAGCTCTTCTATAGCTGTGTTCCCCAAATGTTATTTCTTTCTGTGTCTTACTGGCTCGACTGAGGCACCATAAAGGTTTACTCATCAGAGTATACATAAAGGCTTATATTCTAGCTTACATATTGAGCACTGCCCTCCTTATATTTATCTTTTCGAGGCATTAGAGCTGAATATGATCAATATCGATTAGGTCTAAAAGTTCTCACTAGGCTCCAGCTGGTCGCGTATATAAAAAAAAATAGGCAAAAGATAACTATCTAACATTTAGATCTAGATTTATAATTATTTGCTTTGGAGTTTAAATCACCCAGAATATTTATAGTCTCGTATCATGTCATGCCAGGCTTTGATCATAAAATCTAGACCTACAATTACCCTAGATCTAGATCCAGTTAGGATTATCATCGATCTCAAAACATATAGGCCCTGGGGCTACTCGACTAGATTTAAATAATGTATCTTGACTCCCTGGGCCTCCCCCCCTCTCCCCCTTTCCCAGTAAAAAGCCGTATTAGGTTTTATCAGATGGAGATAAGAATGATCCTTCGTTGAAAACAACGACTAGGTCTGGGTGTGAAGATGGAGAGAACAAAACTTTTCGCACGAAAGTACGTGAAAGTAAAAAATTCGACGGCACCGATAACTTGGATGGTATGACTGCAATACAAATCTCGATATTCGATTTAAAAAGTTAATAACCAGACATACACGATATCAATATATTATATCGTCCAGCTTTATACTTTCGCACAGGTCGATAGTAGATACTGGATGATGGAAAAATAATGTACTCGTCGTAGAATAAAATTTTCACTATTTTTTTTATGTAAAAATTTATTTTAAATAGGCTCAACCTTACAGGATCACATGAATGTTCAAAATATACTAAATTCCGTTCACTTATGGAAAATTCTCTTCAATTTATAAATTTATAACTAATACCTACAAAATTCTAGATTTAGTTAAAAATAGAGCTTAACTAGACCGAGATTAGTATTATGAACAGTTTTCTAGGGTTAATTTAAATTTAGATCTAGATCTAAATCTCAAAGTAGGCCCAAGTAATTATGGATTCTAGAATCACATCTTTAAGAGACCTGGAAAAGCGCTATTTATCTTGAAGATATTAAGCTAGATATATTCCACATGGAATTCTGTTGGTTGAATAAGATCAGGATGAAATGACAGTACATTGTCTCAAAAATTCATGTGCAATTTACGTGGACATGCCTGACTCAGGAACTATCAATGGGAAATATGAGATTGAGAAGTTTGATCTAACTCCCGGCAAATAATTCTTTATTCGCTTCTAATCTATGGTATCTGATATGTTGCTCACTCAGTATAGGCGGAAAGCGCTCCAGTTGCCACAAGAAGAGAACTAACAAAAAGCAAAAAAAAAAGGCAACGTTGAACGGTGCAACACATTAGAAGTGGCACAAAGAGTGCTCCGCTATTGAACACCGCTCGCTCAACTAAACGCCAGACAATCGCATTTAATTTAATATCGATAACTAATTTAAACTTGAATACCGTAAAAAGTGAAATATTGGGGAAAAAAAGTGTTCGATAATACTGTATGAAAACCACAAGGCAAAAAGATCAGAACTAAGCGGGCTAAATCAAAACCGTGACGTAAAGTCCTAATGGTCAAGCCCGCTTCCCGTAATTTTGACGGAATCGCCCGTTGGCATAATAAATTACGGCGAAACCGTATTGTTGGCAGGTCTGACTATTATTTGTTTTTCCTCCATTTTTCCGACCTCGATGGTCGATTTCCTACCATTTCCGACTCTTCCAACCTGACAATCGAATTTCCGACTTTTATCCGACTTTTCCGACTTGCTGGACACCCTGACAATGCTGCTGGCTTTCAGTCTGTGAAAGCACCTTGTAGCGCTCGGTCACTTTTGATTATTTTAAGCTGTACTCTTTACATTCAGTGAAATCAGTTTCAATTTAGACAATATGGCATTTTCTCTTTCAAGTCAAAACCCTTTGAAGCGAAAAAACAAAAGCCTAAGCATTGAAAATAAAATCAAATTGCTTGAAGTGGTGGATAAAAAAGTTTTGCCTAAGAAGGAAATTGCTTTGAAGTTTGGAATTCACAGTCGTCCCCTTTGTATAAGTGTAACATTCCTGATCTGTCATCCACATTTTTCTCCTCTTTTTCTCTATGTATCCTGATAATTCCAGTTAAAAAAAAATTCCTAAGGTTACATTAAAAAGCGTAATGTAACATTCACTTGAATTTAACAGAAATGGGACAAAAGGCTCACCAGAGACTTCAACATCTCTTTTGTGTCTGGATCAATTTCGATGATCTCCATCTCCAGAGCAGAAACCTGAAAGAATAGGGGAAAGAAAAATATGGTTCACTTAAAATATGAAAAACAATAAGACCTATATTTTGTGTTTTTGTCATGAATATGCCTGTGAGTGCAAGCAATAAACTATAAATTTCACAAAATTCTATAGGCAGATCAGAATAGAATATATCATGAATGAGGCAATATCTATATATCATCAGATACTGAATCATGCATAGAACTTTATATTTAGTTAAAGATGAATATCAAGCCATTTCCATCTTATTCCTAAGAAGTTTCACCAATACAATATGTTTTGATTGGCCTGTTATCATGACAGATAGACAGGCTTCCAAATCTTCAAAACTTGTTTTCTAAGCTGGAATGGTATTTATAATACTGACAAGAGCAAAGATCCTGGAACTTGAAAAGTATATAACCAAATGAGCACTCAAAACCTTTAACATTATTTTTGGGGGGAAAGGGACGGGGGTGCAGACACACCATTAAGTTTTATCTTTCATTTTATTGGTTTTGAGCCAAGAATATTCCTCTTCAAACTTAAAACTTACTATTACGAAATACAGTTAGGAGGAAAAGACTATAAAAATTATAGTTTCTTAAACAATACAATAGAAGTTACCTCAGGTACATAGTTGTCCCTTCTTTCTCTCTCCTCCTCTTGGAGCTTGATTGAGATGTTCCTCACAGGCCCTTGTTGGATTCTCTTCATAAGATGAGTGACAAATCTGAGGTTTTTAAAAAAACAATTATGCTTATGAGTTTTGACAAAAAGAGACATATATGTGAGGCAGTGTGGGATTTTTAGGCTCATGTCGGAAATTACTATTTTGAGCTACAGAGTTTCAAACATAAAAAAATTGATTTTTCAAGATTGCCCACTAATTAGCTTCTCATGAACAATCATCTATTTGTTGATCATGTCAAAAGTTTCAAAGCCCAAAAGCAACTTTAAATGAACTGCGGGGGGGGGAGTGTTTATGTGAAGATACCTGTAACTCTGCATGACAACTTTCCCTAACTTCAAACCCATTTTCTCAGTTTCTAGTGTTTATGTGAAGATACCTGTAACTCTGCATGACAACTTTCCCTAACTTCAAACCCATTTTCTCAGTTTCTAGTACCCCAATGTTGTGTTACATTTTGAGTTATATCTTATCTATATATTAAGATATTTACTAAGTGAACTGGATGAGGTCATTAATTAGTATGGCACTGTGTCAAAGAACAGTTTCATTTTCTCATCGTACATGAGCCAAAATTCTGTGATTTGACTGTGATTAAAAGATGTTTTAAAAATTGAACATTTTGACTTAATTTTGGAAAATCAATTACGAATGTATGAACACTTAAAATTGCTTCTACTAAGGCAGCAGGATCAATGGTTAGAATTATCATTTCATGAAAAGTTAAATTTCTCTAAAATTGCAAAACTTTTGAGATTTTTTAAAGTAGAGTCTACCTTAAGGTGATACAATCTTAGTGAATCTGATTCGAGGCTGGAGGAATATAATAATTCATTTCAGAAAAACTATTTGTTGATGGTATGAGAAAATTTGCAATGATGAAACCAACTCGAACATTTGAAACTTTTTCCCCCACAATATTACTCCCTGATTTCTTAAAATTAAATGGATACTTATGTTGAATACAGACTTACCCTGCAATTTTATTCCTCAGCTTCTTACTGGGAATGATTGCAATCTCTTCACATACACGCTTATTTGTATGGAAATCATTGGTCAATCTCGTGTAGTATTTCTCAATAATGACACGAGCAGCTTTTTTCACTGTCTTTGTTCTGACACGTGCCTTCAAAAGAAAAAGAGGAACAAATTTAATAATAATGCAAAAAGGCCACAGTCTTAGAAACAGTAATAGCCTAGGTGTAGGCCTTAGGTTTAAGAGTATCTGCATTCCTAATTTTAATGTCATCCATAATATCCACAAAAACAAGGTTCTTGGTGGCTAAGCACAACTATTATTAATAATTTTGACAAAGAGTTAGGCTGGAGTCAATAGATTTCATTAACTTTATAGCTTTTTTGTGGAGACTTTTTCACAAATTTCAGCATTGAAATCTTGAAAAAAATTCTAAGATAAACAGGTAGGAAAGGCTTCTGAATGGGTATGATACCTCAATCAGCATCATACTAGTACTAAAAAGGGCTTCGTTTGAAAAGACTAATGAGCTGAGAGCACTCTCAATTCAAATTTTCAACAAGCAAATATTTGCCAAAGAGAACTTAATAATGCCTGAAGTAAGTGTAAATCATTTTCTAACGATGGATAACCAATAAAAAATAAGACCTCAATAGGTACGGTACATCTAGAGAACAATCTTGATTCAAATTTTCAACAGGCAAATACCTGCCATATAGAACTTATTAATGCCTCAACTTAAGTAAGTGTAAACAATTTTCTAACAATGAATTACCAACAAAAAAAAACCCTATGGTTTCATATATCTTTATATCTGTGTTTAGCGTATCAAATTCATTAAGAAAAATAAAATTTTAAAGCTTAGAGTAAATTGGGCCAATAACTGCAAATTTACCAAAAAGTTAAGGGTTAATAAAAAAAAAATGAAATGATTAAATGGGCCTGAATATGAAGATCTAGATCAAGGGTAGGACTATGTTGTTTGGTAACCTATATTATTAAGATATAATAAAGAATATATGATGCTACAGTTTGTCTTTTCTTTTGTTGGTAATTCATTGTTAGAAAATGATTTGCACTTAGTCTACTTAAAACATCCGTATGGCCTGATCAAACGAAGCTCTCATTAATAATTATGATGGAGGGACAGTAGGCCTAACCATTCAAAAGTCGGTATTTTTTTACCTGTACACCCAACTCGCATTGGCATTTAAAGTGATGTTTTTCTGTTAGATTTCAATGTGCTGAGTACGAATTTGAAGGTTTTATTCGCCACAAATAAATAGTTTTTGAAATATATGACTTTTTATTTTGGATTATTTCTTCTTTCTTAACCTATTTAAGCGTATTGATTTACTCGAGGTAGGTGCCTTTTTGCATGTTAATTACTTCCGTCTTTTGCGCATGCGTATTACTTTCTTTTTAATTACTCTTTGCGCATGTGCAACGTCTTACAATTACCCATGCGCATGCGGAATTAAAGGTGCGTCTTTTGTCTCATTTCATTGTCATTACTCATTGGCTCAACAGCTGAAGTGTTTTGATCGTGATCGTGATTTTCTTCATGGCTGCTTGTGATAAGTGTTCTTTTGATTATTTTCAAGTTATTGCTGAATTTTATAAAATAGTGATACGGAGGTGTTCGAAGCAGCAGAGACGGAGTAAAGGTAAGAGCTGTATTTATTACTCTTTTTTTCTTTTTTACTGTGTGCTGTTTCTTGTCTTTTCGGTTCATCTTGACCTGGATTTGATCGTATTATCAAGTGAAAGACGCTTTATGTCGGGCCCTCCCCAAAAAAAATTTTTTTTTATTTATCTTGTTAAAATTCCATAAAATTGCGCCTTTATAGTATTACGTAATCGGGACTACTTTCACTTATAATGCGATCACGGTCAAGGTCAACCGGAAAGACAAGAAACAGCACTCTTGTGAGTGTGGGTGTAGAAGTAAAAATTTACCCAAAAGTCCTCCTAACTTAAGTGCTTTAAAGTTACAGGCTTTGTCTAGATCTAGGCGTATAGTTTCTTCCTGCTTAGCAGGTGAGATGACCGATTTCTAAATGAGAACCATTCTACACATTTTCCCTTTCACATGACGTGATCTAGATCTAAATCTAGATTAAGAAAATTTTACTCCTACTGTCCAAGTGACTTAAAAATAGGCCTACAATTCAGATGTGTGAACTTTTCGGTATTATTGCAGTTATTGGCCCAACTCACCCCTAGCTTTAAATTGTATTTTTCTGTATTATTGCAGATATTGGCCCAACTCACCCTAAGCTTTTGTATTTTTCTTAAAGAATTTGATATGCGGAACATGAATATGAATGTTTTATTGCTCACAAATAAATAGGCCTACTTTTCAAGGTATAAGCATCTTTGCGTTTTTCTAAATTACTATTGATTTAAGTTCAAGTTTCGATTTCGTGGGGAAACCTTCAGAGGTGAAGCCTTAGTACGTGGGTTGGGCAGATATTTGCAATTTTATCAATTAGGGCCTATTCTATCACCGGAAAGAGTTCCTATTACTTTAAGTAAGGACTAATTTACACACCAAAGGGGGCTTCGTTTGATCGGGACCATAGAAAAAGATTGGGCTTGTTTTTGCTCGGGGTTACACAAAGAAGAAAAATTAATTTATTTCAGTTCTGTCTCTTTCTTATCTTCACTATAGGGATGCTACTGTTTCTTCTATGTAAAAAACCGTCCATACCTAAAAGGTACTCTTTCCCTATCACCTTTGCTTCCAGGTAAATTTTGAGATAACGGCAGTTAACACCGCTAATTTAACTGAAATTGTTACCGATTATAGATCCAGATCTTCTACAGCTCGACTTGAATAAACTATAGATTAAGTTTACTTATGCTTAAACAAACACTTCTAGGGAGGTCAAAAGACAAAAGTATTGTGGATTCATTAACTCTACATCTTCAATTTATCTGAATAATATTTAAACATTTGATTTCCAAATTTTCAGGTGGATTTTCACCTGATTTATTTGATATTCCGGTACTATAAAATGTTTATTTACCTACCATTTTGGAAGTGTAGCGGAAAAGGAAATTCCATAACTTCGCAAGAGTTATCGTTAATGATTCTTAAAGAAGTGGTATATGTGTAGGTAAGCCGACAAATAGTTAACCTAAGTTTTTTTTGTTTTGTTTTTTTTTTTTGGGGGGGGAGGGGTACTTTCCAGTAGGCGTTGGTACTGCGATGTACCATTATCTCAAATCTTCTGGAAATGTTAAAATCAAGGATGAAGGAGGCCAAATACTTGTACATTAAGTTATACGTGTGTAACAAAGATAATTATCAGAAAATAAAACTACATGTTTACTCGTTCCTATAATTATAAATGCAACTTTGTTTTCATTCTACGCTTTCTTTTCTTTTTTTTTTCTTTTCTTTTTTTTTGGGGGGAGGGGGTGGGGTTATGAAAATGTGACAAGTTTCTGTTTATATCAAATTTAGTCGTCACACAACATTGTATATTAAAAAAATTTGGAATTTAAAAAATAATCATAACGTTGTTTTTAATTGAACCTTTGTGCACGTAGAAGCACAATTTGATCTTAAATTAAAAATGTCACTCTACAAGTACCCTCTTAAAGACCATCAAATCTACAATAGAAACGATCAGGGTCTGTGTTTGGTTTCAATGGAATGATGAACTAATGAAGGTCGAATGACAAAAACGCATTCTGGGTCTATGTTGCTTTTTTTTTCAAATGGTCACCGCTTTTTCAACGCACCATGTTGCGCGCTGCATTGTATTTGCAGTGGATCACATCAGCACCACATTACGGTCTCGGTAAAGATGTAGCCTAAACCAGATGATGACTACATGGAGAAAGGCGCCCTGATTTGGTTTTCTTTTTTTCTTTTTCTTTTTTTTTCTTTTGCTTAAGATTTCGACTCCATTTATTACAGAATGTTTATTTGGGCGACATATGTGAGAAGAGTTTAATTATCTCATTGTTCTGACAATTAAAAGCATTGTGGCACCGGAGGCTGTAAATTAATTTGTTATTTTTGTGAAAACTGCTTTTGTTCAGTGTAGATGTCTTCACCACCTGTTCATTTGAGTGGATATGCATGCTTGCTTGTAGAATAGATTTTGAATTTGAATCGCTTGTTAGTGGTAAGAGGTGATGATCTTATTTAATCTTGACTGGTTTGCTTACTGACGATATAACTGAATAGTTTTCAATAAAAGTATCTTTGTATATATATATATATATATATTGAAGCAGTAAATAGTAAATAGGCCTAAATCTAGTACTCGAGGAAGAAGATTAGTCAATTGAAATTAGTTATGTTACGCATTTTCTGCAAATCAAACAAACACACACTCACTCACCAACTCAGAGCTATATATATATATATTATATATATGTGTGTGTGTGTGTGGTTTTACTCTTGGTTTTGAGCTACAAAAGTTTTGCTTGAATTTAAATTAAGGATTCTCAGAATTTCTTTTTTTCTTCTTTTGCCTGCATTTAAAATTCCTTTACTTTGTGATATGATTTCCGCAATACCACTGTAGAAGGCCAGCCTGGTTCCTGAGATACTTAAAACATTTTTTTTAGATCTTTACAATACTTATTTCCCATTTGAGCGTCATCTACAAAACTAGTGTAAGTAACTTTACTATCAATGCTTCAAACAGCATGAGTGATCAAAATGGAAATCTCAGGAAAATGATAAATAGATTTCTAGTGCATACTGCCATCGAAATATTCAAGACGGTGCAGCAGCAGCAGCAGCAACAATTTCTTTTTAATCATCTTTCATATCTACTAAAATCAAGGTGAAATTTCGATAACCTTCAAGACTCTAACTCCACTTGTATTATCATTTTATCCCTTATATGTTTTTTGTAGTTCGTCTTATATAGCTCTGAGTTGGTGAGTGAGTGTGTGTTTGTTTGATTTGCAGAAAATGCGTAACATAACTAATTTCAATTGACTAATCTTCTTCCTCGAGTACTAGATTTAGGCCTATTTACTGCTTCAATAATGAAATCAGTGAAGTTTTATGTACCTTAGATATGGAACTGTGCAACACACCTACGTCATTTATGGTTTTAAGCTGATCTCTTTCTTGTGAACCTAATGTGCAGGCATTGACATTTTCAGTTCTTGTGGACTTTGATGACTTGTCTAAATAAGGATTTATTGTCACTTCCAGCTTGTTGATTCATTAATACGTTTCGATCTGTCTCCTTTTCGTCCAGTTGCTTTATGAGAAACAGATTGCGTTCACTATTCCGGTTTTAAAAAGCCTTCTCCCTGGGAATCAATCTATGTGTAGCACCAGTTTGGAGAAAGGGCACTGACGCCTCTTATAATCCGCTTTGTGAAGAATCTAGATTACGCTTAATTATGATTTCTGATGCACTTGAAATGTCTCATCTGCTTGGCCTTATCTTTAATTAATTGAGAGGCTAGTGGTGTTTTAGCCTTGTGTTATGTCTATATGACATAATTATTGCATCTTTTGTGTCAGTGTGCCTCACAGACTTGGCCTAATTAATGTTATAATGCAGCAACAAAGCAAAATCCGGCTTAGACTAATTGCCTTAGTTGTAGCCCCTTCTTCCTCATAGATTGATAAATAATCTGCCTTGACTGCGTCTTCGCAGTTAGTGCAAGTTGTGCTTTAACATATTTTTAAAAGTTTATTATCATTTTTTTTTTTTAATCAATTCGTATAATAACATGCACAAGACGGTTGCATGCGGATACTTGTATCGATATAATCGTTTATCGGTTGTGAGTCCGACAGTACACAAATCAGTCTCAACGATAATTTCCTGTGAACAAAATTTTCTATCGAACTTTGAGACCGTGTAACTTAGGAGACGGAAAACTTACATGAGAAAACTATTTCTGAATACGTACTAACCTGTATATACAACACAGTTTCCATCGATGATTCAACCCGTTCAGTCTCATCATTCTTTGTAGATCTAGATCTAATTAACCAGAAACCGAAACTGAATGACAAATACTTGGACGGTTGTGTAGACAGGCATAGATCTAGAATCTTGAGATTAAATCTGCAGCTTTACATGAAAAAGAAAAAGACAGCAAAATAAGCACAGCATCGTTCTAGATCACGAAGAACTACCAGGAACTAAGTTAGAGCCCATAATTTTTAGGTCTATGA
Organism: Elysia crispata; assembly: GCA_033675545.1. Lineage (NCBI taxonomy): Eukaryota > Metazoa > Mollusca > Gastropoda > Plakobranchidae > Elysia > Elysia crispata. Next base: position 357,400 of record JAWDGP010005256.1, read on the forward strand.
GTAGGATGGACCTGAATCAGCTCAAACATTAGAATCAAATTTTAATGCAAATCTTAACCTAGATCTAAACTAGATCCGAATTAGGAATATCAACAAGATAAAATTTCTAGCCAATCTATGTTGGATAAAATAGATCTAGATCTGTAATATCTGCGTGGATCTAAGATCAGAGCTTCCATTTACAAATCAACCCAAATTTGATTGTTCAGAACTAAACACCATGTTAAAAATACCGTTGTTGCTCTTTGTTTGTATTTTCCACATAACTATTTTTTCTGCCGGTGTGAGTAGTGAAGTGTCTAATGGAAAATATTCTAATCATAATGTTCACCGAAAACGACTTAGGAATCTGGTTAATCTTCCTGAAAGTGCGAACAGTATGCTGAGATCAAGTGGTCGTCACACAAGATCTACAAACGGTGACAAGGCAACTGATAACAGTGCCTCAAAAGATAAAAAAATTGCTGTCAGCAAATTCCAGTTCATGAACTCTGAAAATGCAGATCATGTCTTTGTGAACATTTTAGGGGAAAACTCAACACAGGTACGGATTTTAAAAAAAATTAAATTTGTATTTTCTCCTATTGTATTAATAACGATACCTTTTTCAAAGACACTGCAAACCAAACCCAATATCTAGAGAGCTGTATACGCATTGCCATTATTGCTGAACATTTGCTCAAACCAGAAACTATTAGTTGCACAATTTTCTTTTCCAAATTCCATGATAAACATTTGAACAGCAGTGGGTAAGATCAATTTAATTCATATAATCATTGCAGTTCAATATTATTGATAAGGAGATCTATTGTTTTGTAATATAAAGAATGTATCAATTTAATACTATATTGCTTAGTTCATACAATTGTTTCTTCTCAAGTTCAAATCTTTGTAATGGGCAGTAGAACAACACTTTCATCATCTCATTCCCAAGATCTTCATAGGTCATTGAATAATTTTGTATCACAACTGTTAGAGAGTTGTGAAAGAGCTATGAGTTCATACTCAGAAACTCCTGGTTGAACTTATCAAAGACTTGGCCTTCAAAATAAACACTTTGCTATCTTGATTTTTTTTTCTGCCTTCACCCTTTAGACATTAGACTATAGAGGAAGTAAAAATGTGAGAACTGTGATCTTTCTTGAGAAATTAAGCTATTCAGACTTGTTTGTGAGAGAGTTTTAGAGAGAAAGGTGACTAGCACAATGTGAAATATTTATAGAGGTAGAGAGCATTTTATGTCACAAAATGTAAACATGGGAGCAGTAACTTTATCTATAAGTCCTGAGTCATTAAAAATAAATCATGGCTTTTTTTTTCAAGGCCTTAATAAGTCTCTTTTTAATTACTGTCTGTCATTCAGGTCTTCAAAACAAACACTGATATTAAACAGAAGTTCTAACCATTTTTAAAAAGACTTACAAGGTCATATTAAATGATTGATAGTTAACTTTGAATTTAATTTAATTTTTTTCAGCTTTTTAGAAGTTTGTATGAAGGTTAATATGAAGTATAAATAATCTTTCCTGTTCAAGAGGAGAACATGAAATTATATTTTTACTGACGTTACACCTTTTTTTTTTTCCACTCTTTAAGATTTGATCTTTTCAAATTTTTTTTTACCAGAAAATATTCATCTTGATGGTCAATTTTGATTTTTCTAAAGGATGGGCCAGTGTCAAAAAAAGCACTCTTTGGTGGTATGTTTTGATGCTTCTAATTTTATTATTATTATTTTTTTTTATTCAGTCTTTTAAGTGGCTGTACAGAATACATGCATGTCCAAGGGTATCAATTGTTTCTTACAACAACTAAAAAGAGGAAATTCTTACAATTTGGTCATGTTTCTTAAAAAACAAACAAAACAATTTTCCACTTGTGATACTTTTGTTTTTTTCTCCCCCTTTGTTGATAATGTCATACATACTTGATTTTTGTAATGCAATACATTCAAGTCATTCTTCTTTTCTCTGTTTTGTCATGAATTTTATGGATGTGAAAGTTTGTCTTCATATTAGAAATAATTTAGAATTATTTTTTATGGCAGCTCAGAAGACCATGGTGAATCTTTCCATATACGGAACTTCTTACAGGATGCCAAAATATCCTTTATGCAGACATTCACATCCAATCCACAGAAGGTGATTTATAGGATAAGATTTACTTTTATGTGACAAAGGGGTAAGGAATGAGATCATAACTTTAGAAGGCTTGGTGTGTTTCTTTATCAAGTCAATAGAAGTGATAATTATTATTTTTTTTTTAATCATTTAACAGAGATGGAGGATAGGGAAAAAAATTTTTATGCCTCATACAGGAAATGTATGTTTAAAAAAATGTTAAATTACCATATGATTTTAATTACTTAATTTTTTTTTAGAGTGTTGTAAATGTCAATTTTACTTTAAGTATTTTTTTCCTCATCAGAAGCTCAAAAGTGAATTTGTTTTGCTACAAATTCCTGCATCTCTTTGAGTCTGGAAATTTTGGCAGCATTCTGTCTGGCTGCAACTTTGATAGTGGTTGCAGTGGAAGAAACGTTTTTAATAATTTGTTTGAAACTCAGACGTTATAATCGTAAAAAGGAAAAATGCATTTATTCAACAGCTTACGAAACTACATTTCTCTTTCAATTGGCAATAAAGTAATGATTTTATGAGGCATGCAGCTTTTCTATCCTTTACCTTAATTGACACTAAGATTTGATTTGCATCATTATAAAATGAAGTACCTTTTTCTCAGATGATATTAACAGATGCTGAAAACAAGATGATTTACACTACAGAGGATGGACTTGTTCACAATTCATCCCACAGTGTTCCTGTTGAACCAGACCTTTTGATACCCCACCCATCCAATGAAACTAAACTTTTAATCTACGGTTTTACGGAGCAAAAGGTTTAAATTTTTTAGTTGTAGTTTTTTAACTGAATGGGGTTGTTTCTTTGTTATTTTGAAGTCTCTTTGAATCTCATTAGTCAGCTTTTGCCGAATAATCAAGTGATCATTAGAAGATTGAGTACCAAAGTTTTAAAGGATTATTCTTTTTACTGTCATTTGGTTATTTTTTGCACATGTTCACATAATTTCTAAAGGGATGAAACAGGATGTCATGTTATCAAATTGTCCCTGTATGGACTATGATATTCAAAAAAGAAGAAGTGATCTAAGAAAGAAAGTTATTGGAGAAACTTGTTGCAATGCTATAGCATAAGACTTAAATGTACATTATTTGATCCATTGTGCCTACATCAAATTCTTGTTTTCATTTTTAAGGATTAACTAAAAAAAAATTCTCTTCTGAGAAAAAGTCTTGCTTGCAATGCTTTTGGTCAGCTTTTGATTTACCTCAAAAATATTTCATGTCTAATTTGATTTTGAGAGTTAAGAATTCAGATAATTTTATCTTATTCATATGTATCAATGATTCATAAATAAATAAAACTGGAAGCAATTGCTGTATAAATCGTGTAAAAATCAAAACAATGTCAGTTTTTGAAAAATTAGAGGATAGTACAAGCTTTAAAAATATTATAGAAGAAAACTTTAAGGAACTAAGAGAGGAAAAATTTATTTTTCAAGAAGCTGCACTGCAACTGTATTAGCAGTAATGTTTTCTAATAAAGTGTTTTCAAGATTATAATTGTGTATTTTCATCAGCTTTATGGGTCTGAGAATTTTGGTGAGACTTGGACATTAGTTGCTGAAAATGTGATCACTCCATTTTATTGGTGAGTAAGTTTTAAAAAAATTCTTTTCTAAAAGAAGGGCATGTGTTATGTTTGAATGGTTTTATGTTTTAATGTGGACCTCTGCCGAATTAATGTGGGGTACTTTTGATATAGAGCAATAGATTTATGAAATCTTCATCTGTAGTATAAAATGTATCACTGTTTGAAAAATGGCTGTTTTAAGTTTTATTTTCATCACAATAATTTGAAAATGTCTGTTATATTGAAACATGGTTTCCTCATTTGGTAGGAAGCAATGCAAGGAGAAAAAAATGTTCATGTTGCTAAAAGTCAATTGTTTCTTGAATCTCTCATCACATTTCTTTGGAGAAGCAAAGGAAATGATAATGAACTCAATATCTACGTTAAAATGAATCAATAAAAACCATTTGAAGTTCACTAAACAAAATAGTTTAAAAACTTGTTTACAGGGGCCATTCTGATTTTGATGCAAGTGAAGATGTAGTCCACATGCAAATTGAAGGAGAAAGTAAGTTTTCTTTTTTCTTTTCTTACATTGGAATTTAGTAAAAATGTATTTGTTGTGCTGTAAATTGTACTTTGAAAATGAAACAATCAATCAGGTGCCCTGCTCTTTAACGTAAGCGATCAAGACCTTCAATGCATCTCTAACCCTCATTGCTTTTAGTGCTTCTGTTACTTGTCCTACATTGATTTTGCCACTAGTCCATCCAACATCTTTACTTGCTGATTTTTTCTGCTGCCTTCAATAGTAACAGTTGTCACAAGGTGTTCTTATTTCTTTTTTTTCATCACATTGCCAAAAAAGGTTGCCTGGCATTTGCATATTCTGTTAATGAGTGATCTTGTTGTGTCTGCTTCTCATATCACTGTTTCCTTTGATGTCTTTGCAGTCCATGACATTTGTAACATTCTCCGTAGGAACCCAATCTCTGTTGCCTACAGTTTGTTTTTTAGCTGTTTGAAATTGTCCAGACCTCGCATTCAACAGAATGGGTTCAATATAGCACTCCGGGGCTCTTCTTGTGTAGATGGAAGTGTTGTGCATTATTTGTTAGTACTGATTTCAAACTTTGGAAACTCTTTTTTGCTTGTCCTATTCTGGATGCAATTTCAGTGTTGTTGCATCCATCACTTGATATTAAAGTACCCAAGTACTTGAATTGATCTCTTTGCTTGAGTTTATTCCTACAGATAGAGGTGTTGGATACTCATTGTTTTGACTGAAGACATTAATTCTATCTTTTTGCTGTTCAACTCCAACCTTTTCTTTCTGCTTTCTCCTTCAACAATGTCTTATAATGGTTGCAAGTCTTCTTTACTATCTGGAATTATTCAGTGTCATCAGCATATCTCAAGTTTTTACGTTGTGTCTTCCCACTTCAATTACAGGGTATCCTTAGAGGTTTCACATAATCAGCTCACTGTACAGAGAGAAAATTTCTAGGGAAATCACACATCCATGTCTGACACCTTCATTTTTTGTTAAATGAGCATCAACTCACATTCCTGCTGTCTATTCACAGTTGCGTGTTAAATGCTAACTTTCCGGATAAATCCAGAAATCTTGATTTTGTCTGAGTTCAGTATGATCCTTGCTAAAAAGACCAGAATTCATCTTATAAAAGTCACATCCTGCATCAATCCAAGACCCTCATGTGCAATAAGCTTCTCTTCACCATTAATTTATGGTTGTTAACTAACCTGTGCTTATATGCATGAGTTCTTATAAATCTTGAAATGTTCTTGTTTCGTTTCTAGCTTGCCACTTTCCGTTTCATTATATGGTTCTTCAGTAGTAATTTTTTAAGAGACATTCATGTCTCTGATCATCACACAAAATCTGCACTTAATGAAGAGACGGGCTCAAGGGACCACTTTCAATGAAAGAAAAGGCAATATTGATGAGGAAAATGGTGTAAAAAACGGGTGAAAATGGGTCTGAAGACCTAGATCTTGTCACAGTCAAAAGAGATGGAAGAAACTGAATGTTGGATCTATCAATTAAAACTATGTAAATCCACCCTCTTATTCAAAGGCTGGACCTGGTGTTTCAAGAATTTTGATTTTAAATTCCATAAAGTTTGTGTTAGTTTGTGTTCATTCACAGAAAGAACCATTTTTCCTCCCTTTATTTTTATCTGTTCCAATAAAGAATTCTTTTTATTTTTTTATTTTTTTTTAAATAACTGGTCAAGTACCTTTATTAGTAATTTTTCCACTTTTATACTTAAGAGATAACTAGATTTGGTACCTATTGGTAATCAATGTGTAAAACATTTCACTGAAACAGTACATATATTGTTTTTTGTTGTTTTTTTTTTCTCTCTGTCATTATTTTTATACCTTTTATTTTCTTTGTTACTTTGTATGATTTTGAGAATAGTCATGGCTTTGAGTCACTTAGTCTCCAGTCTCTTGCTTGGACAATTTGAGGTGTGGGAAAAGTTAAGGATTTTTTTTTCAAAGTCACTTGGCACCTCTAGATAAAAAAAAAGGGGAACAAAAATCACATGGTCATATATGCTATACTAATTATACTAAAAAAATGTAAAAGGAAAAGCATACTCATCAGATTCATATTGAAAATTCTCTACTTGTTGTCTCATCTTGTCTTTTTAATAGTCCCTTCACAAGCTTTTTACAAAGCATGCCTTCTCCCTGGATGTCAGCCTGTGTCAGGAGATTTGCAGGTTTTGGAGAAAGCAGGACTCTTCATGGCAGGGACTCTCATGGTGCACAATGAGTTCATATTTGTGCAGGTTCGATGAAACATTACATTTCGATTTAGTAGGATAGAATCCTTTTGTAAAAGAGCTTTGAATCTTTTTTAACCTTTTGATTTATCATCAGAGTTGGAATTTTAGTTTGATTGAAACATCTTAAAATGCCACTGATGATAATGCAAAGTTTGATGGCATGTGTCTTTTATTGTCTGTAGACATTTAGTTTTATGGTTATCAATTTCATCATGTTATGAAGATTTTAAGAGAGACCGAAACTATTCATGACAATTTACACACAAGTTTCACATGTGTATTTTTAAAATAATTTGATTTAATTAAAATATGCGCAGACATAGAGATAATGAAGTTTTTTTTTCTTTTTCCACACACTTAAAGAAAGTATATGCAATGTCGTAAAATTCAGATATGAACCTGATATCATGGTCTATTTTTAATGCAAGCTTTTAGGCAAACTAGTTACATTAAAATGAACAAAAATTGTCTCTTTTAAATTTCAGAAAGAAAATCAGATAAGATCTGAGAGCTTCCTAATGGTGTCTTACAGGAGAGGCCTTTTCAACAGAGCTCAGTTTCCAACTAATGATATAACAAATGTGAGTAGTCTACAGATATCTATCACACCATTAATTCTTTTTGCAAACACATTATGTTATGTAAAAAAACTTCTTTATTTACCAATATAGCACATTTAAGTTGTATAAATATTATGTTGGAGAGGTTGACAAACATATGAATTGCAAAACTCCTACAACAACAAAAAATCTGCCCGGATACCAGTTGATTAAGATTCAATTGTCTGAGACCAATGTTTGCCATGACATTTTTTATTTTGATCGAAAAATTTTATGAAAGCTTACAAAGAATTTGTTAAAACCAATGCTTTTAAGATCATTCATTTTATATTAACAAGGATGTGCACTTTTTGGTAGAATTAAATTTCTGATATTTTTTTGATAGGACGTAATAAATGCAAAGAATTATTTTTTGATTTGTCAGTCAAATGTAGAAAGTGAAATGCTCTGAGATAATTAAGCTGAAGAGTTTTGACAGTTTTAAAGATACTGATGAAAAATTACTAAGAGGGATTAAGATCTCTTAATTTTTTTTTCATCAGGCTTTCTTGACAATACTTTAAAATCATGTTAAGATTTAACTGTCTTTCAAAAGAAGATGAAAAACATTTTGCTGTTTTTTTTTTCCCATCTAGAACTTTCAGATTTTAAACGTTGATGATCATCAAGTGTTTGTGGCAGTTCACCATGGGGACACTGTTAATTTATATCTGTCTGATGAGACTGGGCAGTATTATGTTCTCAGCCTTGCAGATGTCTTTCATGACGAAAAGCCTGATTGGTTTGAAATTGATTTTGCAGAGGTATGTGAAGAGAAAAAAAAAGTAAGTTATATTATACTTGACATGAGCTGCTAAGAAAATGCAATTATTTCATGGGCATTTTTGTTAATTTTCAAGAATTTTTTTATGAAGGTGCAGGTACTACTTTGTGCATAATATTTTATTTTTTATTCAACCCTGATAAAATATAAAGTTGTATCAATGAAAAGAATTGTCATGAAGCAGATAGAATTGAAAAGCAAAAAAACAGAAGTAATGATTGTCAGTTGAAACTAGTGTCCACAGTCACTATCTTTATCAACGGGAATAAACTCGAGCAAAGGGATCATATGTTTAATATCAAGTGATTGATGCAACAACACTGAAATCGCATCAAAAATAGCACAAACAAAAGAGTTTTCAAAGAATAAAATTAATACTAATAAATAAACACATCTCGGTACACACCAGAAGAACCCTGGAGTGCTATATTGAGCCCATTCTGATATATGGAGACAGCAGAAATGTACTTATTGAGAATGCTGCGAATCTCATGGATTGAAAAGAAATTAAACAGTATTATGAGAAGCCAACACAACAAAGTCACCCATGAATAGAACACGTAAACATCAAGTAACCTTTTTTGGCCATATGATGAGAGGAGGGGAACTATAACATCTTGGGACAACTGGAGTAATTGAAGGAAAAGCAGCAAGGGATGGACTAACAAAATGGATAAAAGTAGGACTAGTGACAAATGCACTGAATATGACGAGGGATAGAAATGCATGGAAGGTCATGATCGCCTACGCTAAAGAGCACGGCAGGTTATTGGTTGGTTGATTGAATATCCTACTACTGGAAAATCCACTAGACTTCTTTTTTCACCCTCTTTTAGGGCAAAAAATTTACATTTTTAATGTTACTGAAAAAAATCTGGATATGGGCTTGCATGGGATATAGAGTTTGAAAATCATGATAGAAGATTATGACTCGCATTTATTTTTGTTTTTTTTCCTCACAATTTGAATTGAATGTCAGACACATTTTTTTGCTCTAGGTGAAAGGAATGAATTGGACTTACCTGGCAAATAAAATATTGAAACGTGACTCACTGAAGCCTGACTTTGTTCAAACTTATGTGTCATACGATAAAGGAGGCAACTGGGCTCCTTTGTTTGTCAACCAAAGTTGTTTAAAGGTATTTATGCAAATATTATGGTTACCTTGTTGATATGATTAAGTCAGCTGTGATATTTCTTGTGTAAGGAAGAGAAAATGACAAAAATTGTTCATAATTTACAAAAGAGGAAAATGTTTTTTTGGCTAAAAAAAGAACAACAAAGAAATTTAAACAATTTTCTAAATTTTACCAAAAACCAATTATTTTATTTCATCAAGTTTTATTCTTTAACTCTCTCTTATCAGAATGTGTTACACTCAAGATTCTTTGTACTTTTCTTTTGTTATGATCCTTTTGATTAAATTTTTATCTTATGAATCATTGCTTGCATTTCAAAATAGTTATTATTTCCTTCTTTCTTTTCCTTTATGCCAGATTGAAAGCTGCTCTCTTCTTTTAGAGCTGAAGTACACTTTTGAGGTGGATTCTGTGAGTTCTGCTGAAAGTGCTCCAGGCATCATCCTTGGTCATGGACTACTTGGCCAAGGCCATCAGAAACGTCAGTCATCGATTTTTGTTACAAACAATGGAGGAGCAACATGGGAACAGGTTTACATTGGGAATTTGTCTTTTGTCTTTGTAACCGTTTGCAGCTATTTTTAAATACCCAGTGATATGTTTATTTTGCACATTTTTTTGGTTAGTGTCAAATAATGTTTTCATCTCAATTTATGTCAAGATGTATATGTAGATAACGATTTTCCAGATTATGCACCTTACTTTTGTAAACATACATGGTTTATATGTTCAAAGTCATTTAAAGATTGTCTTTTTTTTATTTCTTTTTGTCATTTGAATATATTTTAGGAACTGAATACTACAAACCTATTAGATTAAACAAATAGAACCTTCATTTTTGTAAGTATACATTTCTTGAAAGGTTGCAATGTTAATTTTTTTTCTGAAAATAGGTCGGAAACATCTTTTTTTTTTGGATTCAAAAGATAAGTTGAAAAAAACCCATTTGGACAAAAAAACCATGAATCACAGACTAAAATTTCCCCATCCAAGATAAAATAGTATATTAAAAGAATATTAATTAATCAAACCCCCTTATTATTATTATCAAGCAATCCATCTGCTTGGTAGAGATTTGTAGTTGCCATACACTTTCTACCATAATTTTAAGTGTCCCTTTTTGGTCTGTCAGAAAACTGAAACAACTATTTGATTTTATTTTCAGGCCCCTTTAAACAGTACATGCTTCTTAAGAATATTGAATTATGGAGGCTTATTAACTGCAATACCAGATGAACCATGGTCTAAAACTGTTCAGTAAGTCACTAATGCTTATAATAATCAATGTTGACTGTTTATCATCTTTTATTTGATTTCTTAAATTATATATTATATTAATGACTTTGAAAAAGGTTCATTTCCAGAAAATATTTTGTACAACTTTTTAAATTTTTTTTTAAAGAAACCTTTCTTGTATCATCAGTTATGAATTATCATAAATTATGGGCAATTTTGCCATTGACTCGATAAGATATTATTAGATATCAGCAACAATTCATTTTCCATTTTCTTTCAAAGCCAGAATTGGCAATGTTGTCAACATTGTCTGTGGACTCAGAAGCAAATAAATTTCATTTTATATGTTAACTCAAAAATAGGATTTTCCAAGCGTCTCTCATCTGCAGTTATTTGCAGCTAATGATTTTTGGATATATATTCAGCCAGCAATATGTGAATCAAGTATTTCAGAAAATTACTAGTTTTAAAGGAATGCCAGTTTCAATGTGTTTTATAAAATGTTGAGATAGATTTTCTTTGTTCTTTAGCTATTCTCTAGACCAAGGCAAAAGTTGGCAAAGTCAAAAGTTTGATGAAAAAGGACTGTCAATCATTGATTGGATAGCAGTGGAGAAAACACAAGATGCTCTAGTTCAAAAGTAAGACACTGCTTTTATTTTGTCAAACAAATATGTGATCCCATTTTGATCAATAGGCAATATAATATGCTAGGTCTTTATCAAGTAATTCATTTATGATGTGCACTTTAAAAGTGAGTGAGAAAGATAATTTTTATAAACACATTCGCACTGTATTTATATATTGTTCCCCATTTTCTGATGATATTTAATACTTGGATCCTTAATTTTTTGTTCTTTTATTTTCATTCCAGATTTGGGCCATTATTTTTCAATCAGGTGCAATGCTCATTAGGGCAGGCGATCATGACCTTCCATGGATCTCTATCCCTCAATGCTTTCAGTGCTTCTGTCACGCGTCCTACTTTGAGCCACTTTGTTAGTCCATCCAACACTTTTTCAAGCTGTTTTCCCATGCTGAGTTTTCCTTCGATCTTTCCAGTTGTCTATCAATAAACTGTAAAAAGTCGGAATCTCTCTGAATCATTGGCTTTATATTCATATCTATAGCGCAAATGATCATGACTTTCGTTAATTCTTGATCTCTCAATGCTTTTAGTGCATCTGTGACACGTCCTACATTTAACCACATTTTCATAGTGAATCCATCATCTTTTCTCGATGCGTTTTCCTTCAATCATAACAGTTGTCAGATTATGTACTAGTTTCTCTCTTCTCATCACATTGCCTCAAAAGGTTGTCTGGCGTTGACATATTCTATTTATGAGTGATCTTGTCATTCCAGCTTCTTGTTGGTTGATGAGATCATGTGTTTCCAATAATAAGGTTGTTGGTATGACACCACTTGACACCCTCGTATGCTTCTGATGCCCACTCCATCGGGTCCTTCCATCCTTTCTCCTATTTTTGCACTAAAAGAGTCAAATGTCTGAAAATCAGAACCTGGAAGTAAAAGGATATAATATATTCTTAAGGATTTCTTATAATTTCATGTAGGTTTCATTTTTATTATGTGTGAAATTTTCTGATTTTAGATTTAATTTAAAAAAAAAAAGATTTAAAAAAATAATTCCGAATTCCTCCCAAAGAGACTCTTTTTGTGGGAAATTGCAATGATAGGAAACACAGCAAGTGAATGAAGAAATGTTAGATAGCTTTTTAATTCAGTATGCCCTATTTGTAATAAATTTCTATATTTGCAGTATGTTTGGCAGAGAATCAACAGAAAAGCCATGGAAATATGTGAAGTTGGACATGACATCTCTTCTTCCTAAAAAATGTGATGATGAGGATTATGAAATCTGGTCACCAAAAGATTACAATGCAGTATGATTTTTCTTTTTGAGTATTATTAAATTATGAAATGCTGTAACATTGGGAAGTTTTAAAATATTTATGAAGTTTTTACCCAATATACATATTTTTGTACCATGAGTAATTGTGTCATTTTTGTGTTGAATATTATCATTATTTATGGAATGTTTTCTATGATTATTTTGTACTAGATGCATTAAAAAAAATTAGCTCTCACTGAATAAGTTCATAATTTGACAAGCATCTCAAACCAGCAATGTTTTTATCATCCAAATTGCAAGGGTGACTCCACAAACAAATGTGTACTGGGCAGAGTTGTACAATACAATAGGCGGAAACCTGAAGCTGTTTGCAACAATGAAGAAATTTCTACTTATAAAGTTATGAACAACAGTGTTTGTTTGTGTACAAATGAGGACTATGAATGGTGAGAGAACAAAAAAGTTACAGATTAGACAATAGTGTCCTTTTATTGTGACATATTTTGAATATTCTGAAACTATCAAAGTATAAAACCAAGGTAATCATAAATCAAATAGTTTAAGTTCTTAGAATTTTTTCCATTTTGTGGTTCAGTGGTTTTGAGAAAAACAGCTTTTTTTTGTTGTTTAAAAATGAGCCCTTTGTGAAATAAAACAGTTAAATATTTGAATGAAATTGTACACATTACCTTAAATAACAGATCTTCGCTAAAATAATGATGAAAAGTGAGAATGGTTCTTAGGACATCGTATACTCAAAGAAACGATAATTTATATGATAGTACTAGTGGTCTTGATTCTGCTAAAGAGATAGAATTTGATAATAATAGAAATGACATGATAGTATTTCATCAAACATTTCTTATAGACAGGTGATACCTGTTATGCATAGCTACAGTCCCTAGATAATGCCAAGCAAATTGTCAAATCTTATTACGGTAGTGAAAAATGTCACTTTTCAGTTAAATTTGGAGATATAACTTGCCTTAAACTAATGAATTTTTGCTCATGGTTAGAAGCAATGTAGCATTCTGAACAAATATTCTTACCATTGTTACATCATTTTCTGAAGTGATTTTGGATTTGAGAAAGCTGATGATGGCTGTCGTAAAGCAGCTTGGCTGGACAGCAGCTTTGTCCCATCAGAGTGTGACAATGGAGGGGACTATTTCCAGAGCCAAGGGTAAATGTTATAAGAATGCCTTGGAATCTATCAAGTTGTGCCACTTTTATCAAGATTTAAATTTGACCTGAACCTATTTATTTTCTATGAGTTGGTCAAGCTTTAAATCATATTATTTGGTCATTTTGTTTTAGTAGAAAGTGCAAACTGAAGTTAATTCTGCAAAAATGCAATTAAATAAAAATAAATATACTCATGGAAGTTTCAAATGAATCCAATGTTAGGTGAAGCTCCTCTGTGGCTATTAAGATACAAGCAATGTAAATAAAGAATAATTTTTAATAGAACTGGTAGACTATTGTTACAAAAACTACCTGCTAACTTATCAATATATTTATGACTTATGGTGATGCTGCATAACAATGTATTAAGTGGCAATATTCTGTCACAACCATTTTCATTTCTCAAGTAGTAGGTGAATATAGGAAACAAAAAACAAAAAAATAGTATTGACAAAAAGCACATTTGTTCATATGAGAGTCATAAAGCAATGAGGTTTTAGATCTTTTTTACTTAAAGGCAGCATAATTTCTCTTTTTAGGTACAGAAAAATCCCTGCTGATGTTTGTACTGAAAATGAAGCGGATAAAAAGAAATATGATAGAAAGAGGGCTGCATGCCCATCAGCTGCACCAAAAGGGTTATCACTGATGACAGAGATGAAGACCATTCCAGTTGGCAAGCAAATTACATTTTCTCTTGAACAGGCTCGCGTGAGTGACTTTTCAAGAGATTCAACTCTTTTTATATGTCTATAGGAATAAACTTTGAAGCCTCTCTAAATTTTGGAGTGATTTAAGCAACACATTGAATGTTACATTATAAGTTGTTGTGGAGATTGATGTATGTATGTTGTGTATCATTCCTTGAGAACACCCTCTCATGATCAAGAAACCCTTTAAAAGTTTTTTTTTTTAGTTTTCATGTTTTATATGTTAAGAAATTTGATCTTTTTATATTTTTTTGAACAAATATTTGAAAACCATGAACATTAAGATCATGGTTATCTGTAATTTGTCAAACAGTTGTTCGAGTGAGATAGAAAAAAAAATATTTCAAATGAATCTATGAGATGTTATATATGTAGATTGTCATCAATCATAACATCTCATTAATTACAGGGATCAAAGTGGGATACCCAATATACCTGGGACTTTGGAGATACTTCTGAAACAGTTTCAGTTACAGGCTTCAAAAATGCTTCCCAAGAGCAGCACACTTTCCAAACCTCAGGGAGTTTCAATATTACAGTAACTGCTGAAAACAAGAAAGGAAAGGCAAAGGCCTCTTTTGCAATTCGTGTTCAAGGTATTTTTCATCAAGCAGAGAAGAGGAATTACTGGTTGGGTATTCATATTGTTTTGGGGTAGTGTTGGTCTTGGTCATTATTTTGAATTCATGGGTAAACAGTGGTTACGTGTTTCTGTACAGTCTTATCCATTACTTCTTTTGATTAAAAGCTTTCAAATATGATATGTTACATACTGTCCAAACGGTGGATTTTTTCAACTTTTACCCTCTATTTGATGGTTTTAAAGAAGAAGTAGATTTTTTTAGCCTGAAATTACACTTTAAACTTTGCTCTAGCTCTGCTCTATAATGCTTTGAAAATAATTTTTTTTTGGAATGACATCTTCTTTGGCCTTTTGTTGTTTTTTTTTTTATAGAGTGCTTTTCATCTTTGTCCTTTCAGATCGCTTGACAAAGCTTAGGATTTTGGCTCCATGGGCACTTGTTATTAATCAAGATGTGAAGATAAATGTCCTGCCCATGTCTATAAGTCAAGTTTTTCCAACAAGCTTGGATAGCATCCACTATTTATGGTCATTTGGAGACGAGGTAAAAACCTGTTTTTCAATTTCAATACTGGATTGAAATATTGGATTGGTTTTTGTATATTGGGCAACATTTTAACTTGATCAGTTGAAACTAAATAGCTTGCTTAGCAAAAAGGTTAAAAAATTGAAGTTATTTGTGAAAGAGTTTGGTTCTAAAATTTGAGACCTCTGAACAGTTAGATGCAACTTAAGCTCAATTATTCTTTTGTGTGTGTGTTTTTTTAAAACAT
Organism: Elysia crispata; assembly: GCA_033675545.1. Lineage (NCBI taxonomy): Eukaryota > Metazoa > Mollusca > Gastropoda > Plakobranchidae > Elysia > Elysia crispata. The sequence goes on from JAWDGP010005256.1 coordinate 372,757, forward strand.
CTCTTAGAATCATTTGATAATCAACTTAAAAAGGAACAAAAATTTTTTTAAATGATTGTGATTGTGCCTTAGAAGTATAAATAGAAACCATGGGTCAAATTTAACTCACTTGTCTCAGTTTAGTATACAAAGCAAGAAAGGCTATCTGGCATAAAACACATTGTCCATTACGGTGACTTACCTTAGACATTCACAGCATAAAATTTTTCTGAAGAGAAACCATTCAAGTAATCTACTTTGTCTGTCTAACACTTTAGTTAAGCCATTTTAACTAAATTGTAATGGAGCAAATCCTGAAACCCTCAACTTGTAAGTTTAGAGGCTCATCAAGACATTTTTAAATACATTTGTAATTATTGATATTAAATATTTTTAAATCATTTATGTTAATAAAGTTTCAATTGAAATAAAGAATAGGTAAGGTAAAAGGGAAATGATGTTATTATGTGATTCAGGACTTTTAACCTACTTGACTGTGTGAAATATGAAGCTAGCTTTTATACTTAAAACATATGTTTCTGTTGGTCAGATTTTTCTTATACAGATGGAATAGACAGTTAAGCCTCTCAAAGTGGTTTGATATGAAATCTCATTCTTCAAAAACTGTGGAAGTCTTAACAACTTTTATTGGATGTCTGCCTTATTTTTAGAAAATGTTTCTTCATTTATTCATTTGCATTTAAGTTAAGAGGCTCATCAAAGCATTTTTAAATTCATTTATAATTAATGATATTAAATATTTTTAAAGCATTTATGTTGGTAAAGTTTTAACTGAAATAAAGAATAGGTAAGGCACAGATTGTTATTTTGTGGTTCAGGACTTTTAACCTACCTCATTGTGTGAAATACAAAGCTAGCTTTTATACTTAAAGCAGATTTTACTGCTGGTCGGATTTTTCTTATACTGATGGAATAGACAGTTAAGCCTCTCAAAGTGGTTTGATACAAAATCTCATTCTTCAAAAACTGTGGAAGTCTTAACAACTTTTATTGGATGTCTGCCTTATTTTTAGAAAATGTTTCTTTATTTATTTATTTGCATTGCTGACAAAATTTTTCCTCTAAAAATCCCAAATAATGAAAAGTTTCAATCAAATTTTTAAGAAATTTAAAAAAAAAAAAAAAAGAGATATACTACCAAGGCTAATAATAATTTAATAATGGAAAAGTCCATCAGAAAGTTTAACAATTTATCAACATTCATTTTTATGTCAGTTTATATAACTAATTTTCTTTAATTTGATCTGTAAATTTTTTTTGGCTGCTACAATATTGCAATGTGAATGAAGACCCTATTTTTCTTCTCATCGCAAGTATGTCACACCTAGAATTTAAAAAATATTTTTTGTATGCTTATTAGCTCTGTGTTTTCTTTTGTTAGGCACCCAACAGCAGATCTTTACTTTCTTGGAATTCAAGTATGACCCACAGTTATGCAAAGGCAGGCACTTATAACATCATAATTGAAGCATCCAACTCCATCTCATCAGTGTCTGAGGAATTTGAAGTGAGAATATTTGGTAAGATGGGGACTTAATTTCTACAGAATATCCTGATTGTAGCTAATTGTTTTTTGCTATATTTATCCCATTTAGAATGAACGTTTTAAAATGCTTTAAAAAATTCAATTGTTTATTTCATTAACTTAATTTTTTTTTTGGGGGGGAAGAAAAAAAAAAGCATTTAGTTTCTCTGATTAAGTTCTGCTTTGAAACTTTAGATCTTTCTATGTTCATACAGTATCATTGAATCAACTGTTTAATGTTTTTTTGTTAGTTAGAAAATGTGTGGTTTGCTCAATGCATCCAAATCTCGATCTTTATTCAGATATTGGCTTCAATTCAAAATGTTATCATTTTAACTACCTAAGAGATAACATTTGTGAAATAAACCAAAGAGTTATTGTCTTATTAAATTCCTGAGAAAAATTATCAATAAAGGAATTGTTAAGAACATAATATTCATGCTGTCTTTGAGGTTAACTATCTAATACTATTTGGGAGGAAATTTAATTTTTTTTTATTGATCTTTGAAATTTTCCAAATTATTTTAAATAATTTGTTATCCAAATGCTTAAGGATGATTTGTATTTTATACTATGGTTTAGATGTTTTTCCTCTAAATTTGGGTATTTGACTGTTTAATTCAGTTTTTAGAACCCATGTTTGATCCATGCTTAAACTTTTGAGTTTGGGTTTTGGGGGTTGTTTCGCAAGATAAATAGCTCTAGAATTATGATCATAATATAAATTATCTTTATGCTCATGTCTTATGTAGATCTAGGACTGTCAGTGTTAAAAAAGGGTGAATTTAGAAATATTTATGTCCTTTTATGTCTTTACCAATCCTCCATAAAATGAGATCTTGCTTGTCAATAATATTATCATATAAGACTTCACATTGGTTGTAAGATATTTTGTGGGTCATTTATTTTTTGTTTTTTTTTGTTTTTTTTATAAGAGGATAAAAAATAATAATCTTATTGGATTAAATGAGTTTTGGAGGTTTAAAAGCTATTACCTTGATCATGAATGAATCGTGCATTCTGCTTTTGGTGGCAGGGTATTAATCAATTGTTTTTTTAATCAAAAATTGATTTGCCTTTAAAATTAATTTGTTTTGTTCAGTAAGAATTTAGACTTTTGGTCACCACAATGAAAATTCATTGTTTCAATGCTTGGTATGGCCTGATTTGATGCCATATTTAGCTAATCAAATGATCCAATATGTGAAGCAGAGTAGAGCTGGAAAAATGTGGCTCTCATATAAAACTAGTTATGGTTTAAACACACCATGGAACATTTTTCTTGATCTCAGGTTGTACTCTTTACTATGAGGCCAATATGCTCCTTATTTATGAATCAAACTGAATTGTGGAACTTCAAAGAAGACAATCATATCATAAGTATAAAAAAGCTGTAGCAGATGACTTTTCTTTGCGTTCTTTAACAAATTTTAGCAATTTACTTTCTGTTTGGGAAGTATTCTCTTAAATTGGATGTTTTCTCACCAGAAAGTGCAATGATCTTGGAGCTCCAATTAGAGATCACCTCCACATATTTTCTGGTGAAAAATTCTTTGATTGCTTCATTCTTGACTCAGAGTATAAGACAGCAGGTGGCACAGGTACTGATATAATTAACACTGTTGTTGGCAAGGCTTATTTCTTTGCATACTCAGTTTGATCTTTGTGAAAAGCTGTACCTTTAGCATCATTTACAAGTTAACCATGTTATATTTTGGAGAGTGCAATTTATAAATTTGTAAGTTAATATAATATAGGTGTGATCTATCATAATTTTTTGTTGTATGTTTTAGTAGATTTTGAGTTCCTTTATTTTGTTTCTCCGGCCTTCTCCTCTCCGACTAGAAGGATTTTACATTCTTTTTACGTAAAAGCACAAACTGCCATTGAATTGATATGGCAATGTTTTCAGCTAAATCTTTCAGTATATTGTTTGTTATTCATCCTGAAATGACTGTCCTGGCTGCCAGATGACTTTCGATAGACATAAAAAGAAAGTTGCAAGCCATTTAAAATTCAATGCCATGTATACAGAGAGTGTAGTGAAAGGGAAAAAAATGAACCAGCTGTATCGTAGATACTTGGCATCTATATGATCAAAATGTTCTTGATATCTGTACTCTAGAAGTGCGCAAACTGTTTCAAGATTTTATGAGCCCATTTAAAATGAAATGTAGTAACAAGTCTGAGATATACCCAAAGTTATTAAGTGTTCAAAGACTGATTTTAGAATCATTTATTCAGACATGGGTTTTAAGAGGTATTTATAAGTTGATTTTCTAAAAATTACAATAGGTCTTGTTTTTAAAGAAAGTTTGGAAAGACAGAAAAAACCAGTTAATTACATGCTTATTGGAGATTTTGAAGGATATCTTGATAACTTCTCAGATCATCTGGTTATCGATAAAAAGACACACACTTGAAAAGCATAAGGATTAGGAAATTATTACCTCATCTTCCAATGCCTAAAAATTTATAAAGATTCTTGATAGATTGATAGAAGCTCATTGGTGTAGTGTCATTTATCAGCATGTTATTCACGGCGTCTCAGCCATGATACTTTAGCTGCACTGCCTCTTGTAACCTGAGCCCTCGTGACCTAGCTTGACCTCGGGTGATGACCGGGTTAAAGCAGAGCCTAGAGTCTTGCTCTCTCAAATCGTGTATTAGTTAAAATTAATGATAATCTTTTTTTATTTCCTACCCTGCCAACTTAACTTGTACCTAAATGAAATATTTATATATGAAAGAAGAGAAGCAGCTGTGTTGTAGGAACAAAAAACTACAGAACTGAGATGCATAGTTTTATTATAGATTACCCGTAAACAGGGCACTTTTTCTACAGAATTAATGACGAAATTGATAACTAAATCTTGCAATTATAACAAAACCTGCCGATGAAAGTTTTAGAAATTTAGATGTGTAATAGACAACATATTCAACATTAAACTCACCAAAAATTAGGCTGTTGACACAAAAAGTTTCTGAGTTATTCCAGGAAACAGTACTTGGGGTGTAATTATACTCCGTTATTTGGCACAGATTTACAGGATGTTTGTGTTGAGAGTTTCCTGCTTACAATTTTCGAATGATATGCATCCTTTTTAGGATGGTGTGAAAATAAATAAAAATATCTTATCATAGTCGCGATTGTTTAATGAATAAATTAGTAAGTCAGGTGCGATGGGATTATATATGTATATATATATAAATAAGTTAATCAGGCGCGATGGTTGAATAAATAAATAAATGTACAGGATAAAATAAATACATATATCACAGTCAGTTGTCTTCGCATCGAAGAGCTGGAGCAATTTGCAATAAATGGGCAGACAAAATATGTTTCAATCTGTCTAGTTCGTTTGGGATGCCAAAGGCCCGTTCTCTCTCTAATTTCGATATTGCCTGATGGCTCAGCTCTGTTCCTTGCTCTCCCAGGAGCCCCAAGCCGAATGTATGTTGTCTAATGTATGGGATGCAATGTCTCTCTAATAGATGCTGTTTGGGGATTACTTTTTGGGGAAATGTTTTTCTGTAGATGGACATGTAGGTGTCTATAGAAGATTGAATGTCTGGTAAATAACTGTGTTCAATGGGTTTTGTGTGAGAAATTGCTTTGTGAACATTGCTGAGAGCTGCGTTTAAACTGTTGAAATGTAACTGAACTAAGTGTGCTTCGTCAACTATGATTGGATCGTATGTGCATGCTTGAGTCTGTGTGACTATCTTATTTGTGAGGTCCCTGTAGACACTGGGGTGTAAGTATTTATGGCAGTGGTTCCCTACAAATGACCTGCTGTGGTAAGCCTGAGGTGTGATCTTGTGTTTGTTAAGGACTGGATCTAGTGATGATGCAATTGGCCCTGCTCTCGGTTTGAGTTCTTTGTGTGTCAAAAATGAAATAAGTCTTTCTGTCTTTTGTATCTGTTGTGTGTATTTATCTATTTCCTCCTGCGTCTCACTAAAAACTAAGCAGCCCTCCTCAAATCGCAATCTCTCTTCAAGCTCCAGATATTCTTTCCACTGTGAGCCATACTCTTTTAAAGTCTTGCCTAAAGGTAACAAATATGTTTCTGATTGACAAGCTATATTTTTATCTAACCTGTGTGCTGCATCCTCAAGAAACTTATGGTGCCTTAAGACAATGCCTAACAGAATATGTAAATACGGAGGGCTGACCCTATCTAAAGCTATGCCAACCAATGGTGCATACAGTGAGTTGTGATGCTTTCCCACTTCTTTTTTCTCCCCCTCTGTTTCTGTTCTAAAAGCTAAATTGTCGGCGTGTAAGCTTTCCAGTGATCGAGGTTGGGAGTGGTCACTAGCATTGTGCATTTCACGCCGTGGCATCAGGCACCACAAGCATGGATAAGTGCCTTGAGGTCCCGAGAGGCCATATATTTTGCACAAAAACTCATAGTCACCATTCAGAAAGACTTTTATAGCTTTGCCTTTCCATGAATGTGACTGCAGTGCAGTCAGATCATCTCCTAACCCACCCTCTAGAAATCTAACCATGTTAGCATGTGTGTCCCTAACTGAGGCTATCCCTATTACAATTGTGTTTCTGTAAGCATTGGGTTTGTCTGTATTTGCTACCTGTAATGTGAATTTTAATGAATTTTTTCCATGATCACCCCCTATTTTAATCCATATTTCATCTTCTGGTATGTGCCCCATGTGCCATGTAAGCATGTTTTGTGCCTCATATGAATTGAGCAGATAATCTACAAATTTCGACAAGTTAGCGATCCTGCCAAAAGGTGCGTTATGTTCTTTGTTTTGTTCATCTAAAAATATTTTTCTTTTCACTTCAATAAAATTTGCCACTATTTCTTTTGAAAGGTTCCTAACTGAATGTTCGTTCTCTAAATAAACCCCTACTTTCTTTAACAATCTTCCATGTTTTCTTCCCTGTCGCCAACTCATCCCTAGCGCCTCTTTCATGACTAATGTGTGTTGTTTTGAAATCTTTAGTTTTTGTCTAACCCCAGCTTTTTTTAGTATGTCTTGTCGACGTGTTGCAGGTATTCTTTTCAATTCTGTGGCTAACTGTGTGTCTGTTGAACTGCCTGATACCCCTGCTACATATGATCTGACATTAGCTAAAATCCTAGCCCTCTTTCTCTTTGTGGGTGTCCTTACTGTAGTTGTGTGTTTTCTTGGAGCTATCACTCTCTGCAACACCAATGGCTGACCTTTTGTCTTGCATCTAACAACCTGTTTTTTGGGGTCACTATACAGCTTCCTCCTAACTAAGTGCGTGTTGAGTTTTTCCTCTTCTTTAGTGAGAGGTGTATCGTGTGATTGGCTGAGAGACTGGCTAAATGTACTATCGTTTTTAAACATAGGCAATGTTGAAGTATCTGTTGTTATTTTTTGTTTGTTGGAGGAATGTGTTGGGGTAGATTTTGCTACAGGGACTGGAGGTATGTTGAAAGGTGAAAATTCAACTAGTGGGTTGGGTACAGGCTGAGACTGGTTTAATATGGAAATGTTTGTGTCTGATAGAGTAGATGTCATTTGACGAAGGTGATCGAGGACTGTTTCACTTGCGTCTATACTGGAATGCAGTGAGTGTTCTAAGGAATGTGAGGAATGAGTAGCAAAGCTTGTGCTGGCTTGACTTGTGTCTGTGATGGCATCAATTGAATCTGGTAGTGTGCAACTTGTTGATTCTATGCCTAAATCAATATTTACAGCTACTGGTGTGTTTTGATGTGATGTAGTGTGTGTCTCTCGGCATGTGGCGCTCCTGATCATTGAGCTACTGCACCCACTCTCTCTTCTCTTGATGCAGCCTACTGTCAAACCCATTCTATGGGTGCAAATTTTACAGGTGTTAGCTTTGTGCCCATCTACAAATGGGCACCATTTGTCTTTATTTAAGCTGTACACCGCACGGGCATTTTGAATAGAAATGTCACTGTATCTCTTTTTTAGAGTCTTTATGCTTGAGTAGCACTTGACACACAGGTACTGTGAATGAGTGTCTTCAATGTCATTTTTAATGTTCAGATCGTAAATTAAGAAAATATCTCCAGAATGCGCGGAACACAAGTGACTCCTACTATTGTGCTTTTGCTGTTTTCTCGTCACACGCAATCTAGCACATATACGACACAGATCGTTAACATTATTTATATGAGTTTCTCTGGAATCTTCCATAGTTGGTAAAAGCCTTTATTTTAAAAGTTAAATTAGTTTATAAGATATGCTGTCAACAGAAAAAAAATTATATCTTCGTAAAGCTATAATTTTGAATTTTCCTATGGCCGAGAAACAAAGTTTATTCATCGTGTGGAATTTTTATAATTAGCCTTACAACTTACTTAATTATGTTTTCAATATTCAGTTAAAAAAAAATATACTCCTAATTCATGAACATCTCACACTCACAATAATTAAGTTAGAATTATCAGATTTTCACGAATATATTGAGGAAAAACAGGGAATTGTGGAGAAAAAACAAATATAATCCAGTCTTGAGCGGTTGCAAAGCAAGAACTGATTAAAATGTCGAAAAATAACATGGTTTTATTCATACCCGGCCGAGACATGCAGCACCGAGCTATAACAGTCGGGCGGTGCACCTGACCTCAGGTCACCTGTCAAGGCGGCACTGATTTATGGCAGTAGGGCCATCTCTAGCGCTCAACTAAAGTAGAGCGAAGAAATAGAATTTGCTACGCCGTGTATTGCATTATTGCTAGGAGTCTCTTTGCTATGTTATGGAAAGAAAAATTAATTTCTGTGTTATCACTTGGCTTCCCCAAATTTCCATTTGTTCAGACATATGGGAGAAAGCAAGTTTGATCCAAGACAGTGCAATGGATGATAATATGTCCAATAACTCTCCTCCATAAATCAATGTAATTTTCCATGAACTCAAACTCATTGTAGTAATGGTGACATACATTCTTTGAGAAGTTCCCTAAAGAATCTCATATGGTATAAGCGAAACTCACATTGAAACCACAGACTTTATTTACCTATGCATTTTGCTGGCTATTGTATCTTCTTGTCATTCTTGTGTCATAGGTTTGTCATAAGTGATGTTCTTATTGGTAATTCCTTGCTGCCATGCTGACCAATCTGTATTGGTCATTATGGAGATTTCTCATAGAAATACATACTGACTTTTGTATGACTTTCAATTTGCAGCTAAAAATGATATTTCTTCCATGCCTGTTTTAACTTACTTTCAACAAAACTGACTTTGATAAAATAATCTTTCTCATGAAATTCTCCTGTATATATGTCATGGAATGCAAAGAAAACACAATTATACAAAGCTAGATTCATCAAAAGGTCTGAAATTAATTAAAATTTGCAAAACAGAGTTTTTGTTTTAGGTCCTATTCAGTAACAATACAGGCAGTGCAGAGAGACACAATGAGAACATTTTCTTTCATGATCAGTACCGCAAGATTTTTATGTTGCCATTTTTACATTTTACTTCAGCAATAAATGTTGTAAGGTAATAGAAATAGATCAGACGTAAAAGGGTGAGATTGAAAATATTCTTGTTTATTTTCTTTGTGGTAAAAGCACTTATATGAATATATAATTCATATGATTATCTGGAATGTGGTTAAAAATTATCTGTATTCTTAAAAATAATTATCCATTCATCTTCATAAATCTAAATAACCTTTGAAGCATCACAATTAGCAAAGGCAGCTAAAACTAACTTGAAAAAAAGTGTGCTTTGTTTTTTTGTCTGGATCTGAAAAATTCCTTACAAGGTATTGCCAAACATTTCTATGAGTGCCCCAAAGCAGTCCTTTAACAAGCTTCACTCTAGAACACAGACAAGATCTTTTTCTGACATACTAATTATTTAAGTGTAGCGAGCAACTGTGCATAAAGAGCTTTTCCAATTAAGACAATAATCCTCCAGCACCACCAGGATTTGAACTCTGAAGTTCTGCTGTGAAAATAGTGTCTACCATTGTACCTACAAGAAATTTAAAAAAAAAGGTTTTTAATATTGACATAATTTATTAATGACCAGTTTGTAATTTTAAATCTCATTTTAATCATTTTCTTCAGGAACTTGGGCTTCATATGGATCGTCTGGTAGCAATATCATCAAGTAATCAATCAGTGGCATACCTGTATTTGTTTCCAACACAGAGAGAAAATGAGATGTCTGTCACACAAGTAATAATTAAAGGCTTTGAAACATTTCTTTCAGTTTGATAAATTTATTGTCACCTTTCAAATTTGCTTCAGTGTTGTTAAATGTATGCTCTGTTCACTGCAAAGCTTATTTTAATAATGATATTTTTATTTAATGTTGCAAAAGATATATAAATGGATATAAATAGTTTGTATTTTATAAAACTACTTCATATAGACTTATCAGAGGATGTCGACTTTTTTGTATTCTTTTGATTCCAGATCAGAGATAAGATCATTGAACAGGCTAACAAAGGTCTGCTTGCTTTTGATCTCTTCAATTCTCATCTAAGTTCAAAAGATCTCATAAAGATTGTTTCTGCTAAAGAACTTTCAGGTATTTATTTCAATTTATATTGGCCGATATCATTTTAAAACTTCTATACCCATATTTCATTTATCTTGGTATTTTATTTAAACTGTTAGTTAGTGGGAAAGGAGTTGATAGTAAATATTAAACCTTTAGGCAATAATATTTAAAAGTATGAACTGAAACTACCAAAATTCATGCTGCAAAAAGGTTTTATATCGGTGTTACTGCTTAATGTGATAAGACATGCCAAAAAAAACAAAACATTGATGAGGTTTGATAGGTTGAAAAGAAAATGGGAAGGATGGGAAATATGTGAGAGAGCTGGTGACTTTAAATGTAAGTCACGTCTGCCAATTTCCAGGAACTGGGCTTTATAAAAATAGGTTAAAAAATGGAAGGAAAACTATAACTAGGATTTTCTTAAACAATCTGTTGGTTGCAGACTTTGATTGACCATATCTGCTTCTAATAGGAATTTTGTCTTCTAATAGGAATTTTGTAAAGCTACAAATGTGCTTTCTTTTTTTTGAATATGTAAATAAGCTCCTTACGCTAAAAATTGAATTAAGATTGAAAATCTCCAGCTCGCTCACATATTCAGATAACCTTCAGTGATGATCATATACAGGACATTATTGTAAATTAGATGAAAGATGTGCAAGCATGATTGAGAACCAACTTAGTAATATTTGAGCATTTAGTCAACAAACAAAATAAATATCTATGATGAAGTTTCACCAAGCTATTTCACTAACTTGCTTAACCAAGGGGTGATGTTTACTAAGAGTAAGTTAAAATTATGACTAGTCACATGTTTTCTCAGTAGGCAAAATTGCGCTAGTTGAGCTGCATCTATACTCTATGAAGGATTGGTAACACAACCAAGGAATTTCTTTGAAAGTGCCTTATCAGATTTTAGAGATTTTCAACTACCCAAGGCAATGATGTGAAATATTATTGGAGCTGCCTAAATTTTAGATTGCTCAATGACACAAAGCATTGTAATTTGACCTGCAGTTCCAGCATACAGCTTGATGCAAAATGTATGATATAGCCTATAGAACTCAAGTTTATTGTAAATCTTTAAATGATGTACATTGCAGTCTATTCAGTTTCTGAGACCAACCAAATTACCTCTAAAATTTCATCTATTTTGATACAGTAATTAAATGCATAGAATAAATAACTATATTCTAAAAATAAAATATCTTGGTTTGAAATGGGATTTTCTTAGTTCAAAGCCAGATGGTCAAAAAGAAAGAAAACTGGAAGCTTATTTACAATTTCACTTTACTTCCTTGTGTTAAAAAAAATGCTAGTAATGTGAATTTCTGGATTAAAGTAAAGTTCACACAATCTTGATCAATGAGTGACCCATGAATATGTTGCTAAACAAGTTTTAATATTTTCGAACTGTCTCTTTAAAAAAATATTTGATATTCTACTATTTCTAGATTTCTTTCATTATTTCTTCTTTTAGGTCCCCCTGAAGCCACTGACAAAAAGTCTGGTCCAAACTTGACACCTGTCTTCATAGCTGTTCCCATGCTTGCTGCAGTCTTTATAAGTTTAGCTGTTTTAGGTGTTTGTTTTTACAGGTAAGATTTTGTTTTTATTAATTCTTTAAATACCTCTGTATACAGGATTCATTATTGCATTCTTCTGTTGCCCAGTTTTTTTTTCGTTTAAAATAATATCTCTCTTAATATGTGAAAGTGATGGCTGTCTCAATTTTACTAATCAAGCAATAACTAACATCTGAACAGGAGTTATCCCTTCTGTTTCACTTCTTCCAGGCTTTGATTGTTTTCAATTTTACCTATGTCCATTTGCAGTTTGTTTTATTTTTGTTGTGTGTGTGTGTTTTTTTTTTTTTTGCATCAAGCTTGGTCAGTATATCAATAAGTAAAGAAATGAGCCAGTGAATGAATAGATATTTGGGATGTTTATAACTCACATTCCTATTAATTTGTCAGAAAGCTCATTTGGCTGTTAGATAAGCAATAATGAGTCTCTGTATTGGATCTCAGGCTAGATTATTAGATCCCATCCAACTGGCTCTGATTTTGGTTCAGTAGGAAACTGCCATCAATGTACAGGACTTTTCAAGAAACTATGGGGATGTAAAATTATCCAAAGAACGAAATCAAACTCTTTATAAATAACAAATAATCATCAAGATCATCTTACTAATGTTTAATTAATATTCAAACGGGGCTTTTCAAATTTTAAACTTGACTTCTTTTTCTTTCAACTTATCTTTTCTGTGTGAATTTTTAGTGATATTTGTTCCAAATGATACAAAAAAAAAAAAACAGTTGAATGGTTCAGAAGTTGTAACAAAAAGTTTTTTTTTCCCAAAGGCAGGTAATTTGTGCCATCTAAAAAAAGCAAAAATAGATCACTGTATGAGTCAATGGCAAGCTAGCTTGTAAGACATTAGTGAAGTCAAATTTTCAGTAGTTTAAATTAAACATTAACAATATTGTTGATGTTTGACTGAAGTGACCCATACTGCATTTTAACAGGCTAATTGCTGTTTGAAATGATTGCAACACAGTCTCTTTAAGAATAAAATAGAACAAAATAGGCACTGTTTTGCTTTGCCTAAATAGATATAAGTTTCATTTTGATGACCATGTATAATTTGCCATTATTTTCATTTGCCCTTGTTGCCATTTCTTAGAAGAAAAAGAAGATCTGGGGCTCGATACAGTTTGTTTGAGACCCAGGATGAATCGGACACAATGCTGGATGATGAAGATGTGGCTCCCCTTAACATGAATCTTGAAATCAGTGGCGGAGCAAGCACCATAGATGACTCTCTTATTGACAGTGGTAAGCTTGACAATTATTCTGATATTTGATTGTTGCAGATTTTATGTGTAACAATTCTACATGATCACACTTCTCTTGAAAAGGTTCCCAAAAATTTTTTTTTCTTTTAAGAGCAAAGCAAAAGGTGCCAAAACAACAATAGGCCTCCTGCTAAAGCCACCATAGACACTACAACTTTGCGGCCTTACAAGATTTTTTTTTTCTGCACAGCATCTCAAGTACATGTTTTTCTTTTAACGACATTCAATTTAAATATGTTTCTCGTGGGACCGTTCTCGCAGGGATATGAGCCACATTCTGCTCTAAAATTTCATATCTCCCTCAGCATCATAGAAAACTAGCTGGAGTCAATACACATTTTATGGAACATAGCCTAGGAAACAATCAGAGCAGAATTTGTGGAGTTACATTTCTAAAAAATAAAACAGCTACCAGTATCTAATTCCATAATGCTATTAAATTAAGGGCAGTGTTTCCTTGCTAAATGTAGTCAGATGTGTTAGAGAACATCCTTGGTATTTTTTTTTCTCTAGAATATTTTATTTCCTATTTGCAGATTTTATATTTTTTTTTTTCTGACTCAAGTTTGATTTGGAAGCATCGTTGGTTTTGATAAGTTCTGATTCCTTAATGCAAGTGTTATTGCATCATGTGCTAGCAAAATTTAAAGCAGAGCTTAGCATAACTGATTGCTTAATCCCATTTCTTCTTCACATAGGATGAACTAAATTTGTATTTAATTCAAACTTGATTCTAATCCATTTATTTCTCAAACAAATGCCAACAAATCTCAATCTAGAATGTTTGTGTTAAGCTTGCTTAGATCAAGGATATCTAAAATCTAGATTAGATAATCATAACCAACATTTAACATGGATTCTAAAAATTATGATGTCAGTCAAATGAGATTTTAAAACTGTCAAAATTAGAAGAAGAATCTAGTTAACTAAGAAAAAAAGTTAGAAAATATGTCGAATTTTCTTCAAAGCTTTGAAAGCTGTGCAGTAAATAATAAAAATAAGTTTGTATTCAATGCTTCACATTTCTATTAGATAGGAGGCTCTGAATGTGCTAAGGTGAGTATTCTTTACTGCTATCTTGTAAGGATTTATAGTTTTTATAAAAGGGAAATAACTGTAAAACTGTAAAAAAAAAAAAATTCAAATCTAATAGCCATGCTCTTGAAGAGAATGTATTTTTAGCCCTTCAAGATTCAAAATGATTGTTTGAAGAAAGATCAGCTGTAGATCATGTGCCAGTGAATTCTTCAAAATTTTTGTTTGAATGTAAATTTGCAGATTCTTCTTCTTGGTAATTATGTGAAGGTGATATATGAACTGGAGAAGTCTTATAACCAGTATATTTGATTTTTCTCCTCTTAATAGCAGGATGGATATGATCTTTACAGGAGAGGTGATCCTTTTAAACAAAGGTTCTCTTAAATATCTTTATACCATTGTTCTACAAGTATTGCGAAAATTAAATTTGTTTTTGTTATTTTCAACTAACTGTTGCTCAGCCTTTTGTTTTCTAATATTAAATGTTCATAGCAACAATATTTAAGTAAGTATACAGTCCAGGAAAATTATGCATTTCTCAAATGTACACACACACACACATATATATATGATATGTTTAGTTGATTGAAATACATGATGAAGTGGTAGAACACTCTTAATTTACAATGTTAGGAGTTAGCGCTTGAGGCCTTGTTACTGTCAGAAGCAGAAGTAATGTTAATTAGTGAGCAAGTGATTACACTTGATATTGAGACAAGGAAAGAAATGAAGGTAAAGAGAAAATCAAAACAGATTTGCATTCATCATCCATATATCTTATTTTTGTTTGATTTGTTGTTTGTCTCTTTAATTCTTGCTCTCTCAGTTTGTGGTCAAATCATATGTGCTGTTTTTTTGTCTTGGTTTTTTTTTTCAAACTTCTTTTGTCTTGGAAAAATCTAGAATGTCATAGGGATATGTTAAGAAAATGATTTTTACTCTATATGACAGATATTAGAGACTGTATGATTTTGCTGCATGTCTAATTTTGAAATGATCTGACATTATTTTTAAAATTATTCTGCCCACAGTTTTAAAATACCACCTGTTAAGCTCAAACCTATAAAATAAAAGAAAATGTATAGAGCCAATAGAATATGTCTTAAAAGACAACAGCAGAGCATGCATTGCTTGAGCAGTGTCATAAGGAATTTTTTTTTTTAATGTCTTGAAAATGAAACTCATTACATGGAGAAAAATTACTTTTTGTGAAAATAATATCCAGCTTGAAACTATCTTAGAATGTATTAACAATGTTACTCTTGTTACATTATAGATTTTAATTTGCAAAGAAATCAGTACAGTACCTATCTTAAGCACAAGTAAAGTTTTAAAAAATCCTATTGCAGAGTTTTCTACAAACTGCTTATGGTACTTTTTCACATATCTACATAGAAATACCTTTTTGTTTTTGTGAATGCCCACTCTAAAATGTACCAAACTATTCATTTGTAAAACTTTTAAAAATCTTCTGCTTCTTTTTTATCTTTTTAAAAATGAATCTCTTTGTATTTTAGGTCGCAATTGCTTGGTGATGGAGACCGGAGGAGGAATTGGTGGAAGTGAAGAAGTTTGTTAATCCTGAGACGAAATTGCTCATCTTGATTTATGGTCTTTCATAATTTGTATTTGCAATGTTTTTATTATATTTACAATTACATGTTCATGCTACACTCTGTTTATGAATACTTTGGTTGTGCCAATTTTTATTTTCATTCATGTCTAGTTGATGTTTTTAGCAGAAGCTTTTTTTTTTTTTTTGTAACAGTTTGCATAATCAGAGCATTATATCTCCCTTTATAGAGCTATTGTTGAAAAAATTGGTCTTTTGTATATAGTAACAGGTTGTGGGTTATAATTTTTTTGTATGATGGCTCTTTCATTTGGTATCCGTTTATTATATCTTTTTTTTTTTATTTCATCTTCTTTTTTTTGTAATTGGAAATTCCTTCATGGGCAGTTAATCTTGACTTTGGATGAATGACAAAAAAATCAGGTTGCATCATAAAAATGTTAAGTGACTGCATTTTTTTCACTTGTCATTTATCTTTTTCAATGGATTTAACGGACATAAAATGATTTTTACATATTTTATGGTAAGAAAAGTTCAATTTACTTAAAACCAATGACAAAAAAGAAGGAAGAGCATTATTTTCTTTTCTTCATCATATTTTACATCTTAAAGTATTTGTAAAAGATGTGAGCTTTAGATTTACTCTGCACATTATCAAGAAGAAAAATTCGAAGCAAAGAAAATTAAACAGTGGGAATCTACCTTCACTTAAACCAGACATATAAAACTATGAAAAAAATCATAATATTCATTGGTAGTGTTTTGGTTGGAGTCTGAAATTGATCCCACCTGGGACTTAAAAGTCATATTGATTTAATATTGATAATTAGGACTAAAAAAATGTTTGCTTTCTCTTACATAATTTTAAGCACTGATGTAAGTCATACATTGAATTAGCTATCACATTTCATGATGTTTCTTGCAGTTTGTGAGATATCTTTATCAAAAGATAAGTCTGTGGAATATTGGTTTAAAACAAATTTCAAAGCATATATTTTGGCTAGAAACAGAAATACAAATACTTTTCACAGACGTATTAAAGAGAGTACATGCTTCTCTAGATCAAATATCATGTGATTTTAAATAGGTTTATGAAACTTGTGCAGTGATCATAAATCATGTTAGTAGATTTCATCAATTTAGAACAAGTTAAAAGTTGAGCAGTGTACTGTAGGAACATGTGTCCTTTGATTTATGTAGTGACCAGTTAATTGACCACGTAAAAATATCTTGTGTAGCTGTCATCTCAGGTACTCTCATAGAAAACAGCTTAAGTTTTCTTGCAACCCATGAACTGGCTTGCGGCAAGTGATGATAGCATTGAAAAATTTCATGTTTTTGGTTTTTATTTGCTCCTGTTGTAAAATCTGTAAAATTAAATTATAATCTCATCAGGAAAATTAGCTTGTCATTAACAACTCTCATTGAGGAAGGATAATTTCACTTTATTTTAAATTATATTATCTTACCCTTCATTGTTTGTTTCACGAGGGGATCTACGAAAAAGTTATATAACTTTTATATATATGTGCCAGATTTCCTTTTTGGTTTAAGCTACAGTGTTTCTTGAGTGACACTGACAGGCACTGTTTTGTTCAGGGTGAAGCTATGAATGTGTAAAAGATAGATAATGGTCAGTGGAATTCTCTGTGTTAGTTTTCTCAGTCAGTTTAATTCTTTTTTCTTTTTTGGTATGAGGTAGGGTGGGGTATAGGCTTTCGTGACAAAAAAAAAACGAACAAAATTGACTGAACCAAACAAAGCAGTATTTATTAAAGTATTGAGTAGTTTTCATCCATGACCTTTATTTATATCCAAAGTGCCATAGTGTTTTACATTTCTTCTCTGACAAAAAATATCATTAATTTAAATGTATATTTCAACTTAATGTGCTTTATGACTTTCGAAACATGTCTGAGGTAGCCAAGGTAATCAGAAATAAGATGAAATTTGGACTGATTAAATCTTTTGCACCATTTGAAATAGATTGTAATGTTCAGTTCAAGTTAACTGCATCAAGTTTATATCTTGCGTAGAGGTATTGTTACTTAGAACAATGCTATTCCTTAGCAGATGCTTTGGTGCTTATGATGCTTAATTAATGTGTGTTCGGAAGATACATGTCTCTGTAAAGAGGTATTTGAAAATTATCAGTCACTTCCCTTTAGGTTAGGTAAAAGTTAAGGATAAAGTTCTTTTCTTGTTATAGTGAACCATGTCCATGGAGGATAGATTGTGCCACTATAGTTATGACTACATACATGTTTTTTTTTCGTTTGTTATAGTTATGAGTGGGGATGTGGGTTTTGAGAGGGATGGCAGAGGAATACTAAGACTAATAATGTGCAGAAGACCCAGACTAGGTCCATGCAAATTCAGTGCATATGAGCACAAGGTCAATAAAGCTCAGTGTGGCTCAGTTAGCTCCATTAACAACTGCAGGTTTAGATATAAGCCAAAGACACTCCAAATGTTTATGGGTGAGGCAGAGAAGTAGCAATCTGATCCTTTTGCTGTTACCCACATTTCTCTTGTCATCAGCTCTACATGTGCATTATGACCTTAGGCTCTCTTTTTTTTTTTGTCCCTAGCCCGTCTCACTAATTTTTTTTTCTTGAAGTGGAGCCGCCTCACTGCCCAAAAAAAAATGATTTTCTTCTGAAAGCAAGCTTTCTGATCCCTTTATTTTTTTAAGGTACTAGCAATCTATCTCACAGCAGGCTTCATGGTGATGTAGCTTTTTTTTAGAGTATACTGGTAATATAGTAGAAATTTATTGTTATTCTTTTTCTTTTTTTTTTTCTACTGCTGACTCAAATGGACTGGTTGCTAGACTTAGTATAAATATAAATTTTGTGATTTTAATGTCATGAAGGCTGTAACTGGGTTTTATTTTTTTTTAATATTATAATTATTGTGATATTTTGAAACAAATTGTTGCTCCTTTAAAGCTTGGTAAGGGTGGAATGCCATATGTCTGTGACTTAGAAGGTTTAGGACTGTGGAAATGAAGTAATTTAATAGTTAAAATCTTGAAATCGAGGTTGACATATAATATATACATATTTTATTAAATAGTTGCTGGCAGAGCTTGTAACAACTGGAGAATATATTGAAATGATTTGCTCAATGAATGCAAGATTAGGTGTGTATCAAATTTCAAAAGAGAATGCATTTTGTTTTAGCAAAGGCCCTTGAAATCAATTTTAGTTCTCAAGTCCACACCTTGCATGCAAATCATAATGTCACAACCGTGATCCTGCCAGTCAGTCACTTGTATATATCGATCCTTTTTTTTTCCCTTTCTACTGATTAGTTAGGGCTGCAGCTGTCAGGTAAGCTTTGAAGAGTAAAATGTTTTTAGATGGCTATGGAGAACTTATCCTTAGACCAAACTAAAAGAGAGAAGAAAAAAAACATTGCAACTTCAGTAAATCGGATTATCAAAAACAAATTTCACTTAGTATACACAATGATCTGATTTGTTTCATTGTTTTGAATGTGAGACATCTGTCTTATTTGGACTTGTTTTAGGGCACATTTAAAAAAAATCTTTTGAAATATGAAATACTGAATATTCTCAATAGTTTTTCAAAATAGATTTAATACAGTGAGGTAAAGTTTCAATTAAAGAGCTTTGACATTATTGATAGCAAAGCAGCAGCTTTTTGATTTATTCAATCAAGGTATATAAATAAGATTGCATTGTTTGTTTTCTTTGTGATTTAAAATATAGCTGTATTTGCTGGAAAACTGTTTATCTCCTATTTTTTATTATTATTATTATTTTTTTTTTTTTTTGGGGGGGGGGGGAGGGGTGTCAATATTCTTATTTTTTAATAGCACTCACAATCCAGACGATATTGCTTAATTTAAAATTTTTTTTCATAAGGTGTCCAACTGTTGGTGAGTTCTAAAGATAAAATGTAGGTTTCAGATACTGTAAACCTTTAGTTTTGCAGGCAATACATTAAGGATGTATGAGAAAGGTAAAACATTCGTTTAAAATAAAAAATATTCTTATATTTTTAGGCAAAATGGCATCAAGTTATATGTTGCATATAATTAAAGTTTTCTTTACAATTTAATAATAATTATGTTACATATAGTAGAAATTTTCTTTACAATTTGATAATAATTATGTTACATATAATTAAAATTTTCTTTACAATTTAATTATAAGTATGTTATTCAATTGATTGATATTGTATTCTTTTTTTATATAAATATTCTTTGAGCTGAAATTTAAGTAATTTTTTAAACAGCTTTTGCTTTCTTTTTGTTAGTAAGTTTTCAATATTCATATTCTGTGTTATATTTATGATTGTCAAGAATCATTAATTTCCAAGATATTCATCTTTAAAACAAAGAACAGATCAATAGACCTTAAATCATAGATAAAAGTTTACTACTGTTTATGTCAGTCAGTTTGTCTGTCTGTCACTCTTTCTGTTCTTTCTTTGTGTGTCTGTCTGTCTCTCTGTCTGTCTCTCTCTCTCTCTCTCTCTCTCTCTCTCTCTCTCTCTCTCTCTCTCTCTCTCTCTCTCTCTCTCTCTCTCTCTCTCTCTCTCTCTCTCTCTCTCTCTCTCTCTCTCTCTCTCTCTCTCTCTCTCTCTCTCTCTCTCTCGCTCCCTTTTTTTTTTTTTTACAAGCATAAACAAGACAGATCATGACACAACAATCAAAAACATAAAAGATGACATTCTTCAGAATTGTTTTTTTCTTTTTTCCTGTTCATGAGAGTTAAAATCTACCAATCTATCAAAAGGAATATATTATGATTTGAATATATATATATATATATATATATATATATATATATATATATAGGTAGATAGATAGATAGATAGATATTGTACTTCGTTTTGTAAAACATTTTTTTTCTTCATGATCCTACCACCTATTCTTTGACTCTTAAGTTCTCTTACAAACTTCTCATTTAACTGTGCCGTGGAAAAAATCTGCAAGTGCTTTCTTTTGTTCCCTCAGACAGGTGCTTAAAGGAAATGGGATATAATAAGATCAAAAAAGATTTCGAGTCTTATTTTAAGTCAAGTCATCTGAATTTATTTCTCGTGCATCCATTCTCGAGTTGACTGTTTGAAAGTTAAAAAGAAATCATTTTTGTAACCTTTCTGAAATATTTTTTGAAGTATTTCTTTAGAAATTGTCAAGATTTAATGGAATAGGTACAATGGAACATTCAGGAAAATGCATTGTTATGAAAACCAGCAGTTGATAAGTGAAATTATACATGTATTATTTTACATGAAGTGCCATATGAATAGAGTTGCCACTCTTCATTTCTACAGGGTAAAAGCATTTAATAGAGGGCACACTTTAAATTTTTTTTGCTGTTGTAATACATTGACTCATTTGTAGATATGTCTTGGAATCAATTCAAATGAGTCTGATGCTTGATTATATTGTAATTGGTACTGTAGACTTTTGAAATTTTTTTTTTACTTCTCTTTTAAAAGAAGCAAAAATGCCATTGATTATTCCAAAAAAGAAAAATGCAAGCCATTTAAAAATGAAAAAAAAGTGCACTTTAATGATTGTTAATATATTTATGAATTTTACAGGAGAACCATATGTCCTGTTTAAATTTGGTGCAAGACAATTGTTCGTTTAGGCTTTTTTTTTTTCTTTTTTGAGTGTCTCAAGATTATTGATATTTTTTTTCTTTGCACCCTGAATCTCCTAAATTACCAGTTTTGTTTTGTTACACAAAAAACAGTTATGTTTGAGAAAGAATGACAGACTTGCCATTTGATGTTTTATTTTGCTTTATGCCATTATGTTGTTTCAGCTCAAGTAATGTAATAGTTACTCAGTTGTTGGTTTTTGTTTTTTGTTTTTTGCTCTATTTTTATAATTGGCATAATGGATTGTTGATATTATCGCAGATTGCCTCAGAAATAAATTTTGTGGCCATATAATAGTTATTTTTCATCATTGCAGATGTTTATTTTTGTCTCACACTAATACTAGGGGGGATTGTTTTAAGTATATAATTATAAATATAATTTGAGGGAAGTGTTTGAAATCGTCTGCTCAAAATAATTATTGTTATCAAATTAAAGTTTTAACATAATTAAAATGTACCAGTCAAAAGATAAATCAGCTTTGCAACGGTGGAAAATACTTTGCTGCTGCAATAATAATCATCATATAGAACTAAAATTAGTAATCACAGCTTAAAAAGTTATAATAACTACAGTTATAGTTCAGAAGAAAGTTGGTAGTAAGTGTGAGAAGACAGTAGTTTAGAATGATATAACTTTAAAGCCTGCTCATGATCCTAGTAAAGTTTACAGAACTGGTGGTCCTGTCAACTGCTACCCAGGAGAAGCATAGACTAACAGTCCTAGAAAAAAGTAGGGGTTGGAAGTTATAAGGCCAAGACATGAGAGAGTTCTGTAAAATTATAGAATTGCACGTATAGACTTATATCGGAGCTTTAGTTTAATCAATAAGAAATGAACACACTTACTCTTGTGCTGATGATGCATAAAAGTAAATCTAGCACTGGAGATATTTCTGGTATATTTTCTAAAGAGCGAAAATGAAAATTGATTTCTAAATGCTAAAAGATGATATATCATACAATTATATTGCAAGGTAACCTATATTGCAACCCTCAAAATGTATAAGAATGTGTATGGCCAGAAAAAAAGTAACTTTTTGGGATGCGTTGACAACTTTGTAGAGGACCTCTTTTGCAGGTTAATTTGAAGAAATGTGATACAAGTGTAAAAAAGAAACATCATAAATTATAAGTTTGACATCCAATTATATTACTTCATTAAAATTTAGTTTTAAAAAAAAAAGGGAAGTAAAACAGTGATTCTTCCAAACAAATCTTTACTACTTTTTTTAATATAAAAAAAGAAAGAAATCAGCAGCACACATTCATATTTTTTTTCCGTTCCTAAAAATAAAAGTTGTAGTAATCCGGCAACCATTTTTATTCAACGATCGTTTTTTTTTCTGTTTTTTTTTTTTATTTGTCTATTTAACTTTCAAGTTGTGCCGTCGCAGAAGATTTCAATTTTCATCACCCAGCTCGGAATGGCGTACAACACCATGATTATTGCTTAGACAGCCGCTTCTATTATGGCTACTATTACTCCTCCTCCTCCTTCTCTTACTACTACTACTACTACTACTACTACTACTACTACTACTACTACTACTACTACTACTACTACTACTACTACTACTACTACTACTACTACTACTACTGCTACTACTACTACTACTATTGCTATCACTGCCAATATTGCTGCCGCCACTACTACTACTACTACTACTACTACTACTACTACTACTACTATTACTACCACTTTTGCTACTACTAAGTAGTAGTAGTAGTAGTAGCAGCAGCAGCAGTAGCAGTATTGATAGTAGTAGTACTTTCAAGTTGTGCCGTCGCAAAAGATTTGCTAAATAACCAATAGTAAATCTGACGATATGAACGATTGAAATGTTTAAATTAGTATCAATTTTCAACACCCAGCTCGAAATGGCGCACAACACCATGATTATTGTTTAGACAGCCGCTTCTATTACTCCTCCTCCTCCTCCTTTTACTACTACCACTACCACTACCACCACTACCACTACCACCACTACTACTACTACTACTACTACTACTACTACTACTACTACTACTACTACTACTACTCATATTACTGCTGCAGAAAAATTCAGCGAGATGTGTTAGACTTTCTAATTTAACCCTCTTAAATCTGGGTTCTCATAATACCAGTTAGTACACCAATTGAGATTTAAAAAAAAACAAAACAAAAAAAACTGAGGTAGATTTTACAGTTTATCACTTTAAATTTATGTGCATAATGTGTTCCTATAATTGGGGCTACATGACTCCCTTTCCTTTTGTCTCCAATATGCATCACATTCGAGTCATTGGGTGAGGGAAACTAAAGGTTGAGTAAGTTACGCGAAACCGCAAGTTGCCTCTTTAAATTTAATAATCTTCAATATGTGTCCAATTTTTTTTTTTAATTTGTTGTTGTTGTTTAGCTTGCCAGTAGATTACAGTTAATCTGCTTCAGGTGAAAACATAGCCTGTCGGCGTCTGAAATCAAAACTATAACTAATTTTTTTCATCGATACGTCTGTTAAAAAGAAGGAACTGTGCATGCGGAATAACCGGTAGCGAAGATAGCATACGATTCTCAGTCTATGTCACTTTCAGTTCAGACTCCTTTGCAAAAGGCACAAATGTGTTTGTTGAGTGGTAAATTTTCTAGGTTTGGCAAATGTACAAGTTTTTAGTTTGATGAAAAGGGAAGGGCGAAACTTGTAAGAGAGGGGATTTTTTTTTTCAATATAATTCCTTTATAACCCCTGACTATTAATAAAATTCCGTCTCATATCACCTGTTGTGATTGACAGTATACAATGGGTTCCACTGTTATTATATTTCATGTTAATTGCTTGAAATGACTCCCGATTCTTTGGTGCTGCTATTGATTTAAACAAATAAAAGTAAGAAACAGAAAACGTCTCAATTATTATCGATTATATTCAAGTTTCTCTTTGTAATCTTTTCTTTTTTATTTTTTTATAATAATTTTTAACTCTTATGTAACTGCCTATTTTAAGACTTCTTACTTTATTTTTTTTTTTATCCCCTCATAAAGATTAACTGAAACAAGAAAAAGGCAAAGAAAGGTTAATCTTAACGACACAGTGTATTTTTTTTTTTTTTTTTTAAATATCGTTTTCCAAAAGTTTTCAATGATATCTAGAATCTTTACCTTTGCTTATGTTTGATGAATTAACAGGTCTTTTCTGAATTCTCTGAATCTCTCAATGCTTTCTGTCTTTCTCTCTGTGTCTCAGTCTGTCTCTACCTGTCTCTATGTTTCTCTGTCTGTCTGCCTCTATCTGTCTCTCTGTTTCTCTGTCTGTCTGTCTCTATCTGTCTCTCTGTTTCTCTGTCTGTCTGTCTGTCTGTCTATCTGTCTGTCTGACTGTCTGTCTGTCTGTATCTCTCTCTCTCTCTCTCTCTCTCTCTCTCTCTCTCTCTCTCTCTCTCTCTCTCCCCTCTCTTTCTGTAGACAACTTAAAAAATATACGGCATAGATTCGAGAAAACAAGGAGTTTGAATATAAAAAAAAACAACAACCATAATTTATGGCCGCCAAATTATTCTTGCCACCACTCACAGACACATACACACACAGAATACGTGTATGTTTTTCATTTTATTTTTTCACATGCATTGTATACTGTTGAGGGATCCTTGATGCACCCAGTTGGGAAAAACAAAACAAAAAAAAAAAAAAAAAGAAACACTTGTCTAAGTTTATGAAAGGAAATCAAGTCCCATGAAATTATTCAGTAAACTATTCATGCAAATCTGAAATAGAACGGGTTTATACTGTTGTATGTCGGCTTAAACGGTGCTTGGTAAAGTTTGCGCATCAACCCTCTCAACCGGCAGCACACGCAGTGCACATGAAGATTTATAAATTGCGCTACTCTTTTTGCCGGAAATTAGAAAAAGAACAGGCTAAAGTAATATAATTATGCGATAATAATAAATACAATGAAGTGAAATAATATGCAGAACATTTACCAGTAAGTGACAATGGCTAAAGGCAAAAAAGATGAGCAATGCACCTGCTGAAAAAGTGCATGATTAGATTTAATAAGAGTAGAGATGGGAAAATGGGTAGATGATAAAGGATAAAGAGTTTGATCAAAACACACATTCCAGAATGCCTTTATATTATTTATCATTTTTTTTCCAGATTTCTTAAACATTTTACAGCTCCAGCCTTGCAACCAAATTTTTTAATAACCAGAAGTTAGTGTGCATATAGCAGGCATACAATTACCAGAAACTTTAACAAAGCCTGTATGTTTTTATGCCTTGATGCAAGATGATATATTCAACATAAGGAATTAAATAGCGTATTTTCTTTCAGGTAACAAGGAGAAATACACGCCGTGAGAATTTATTCGTGTAGCACGAAGGAATACACGCTTCCTCAAATCTCCCATGGTTATGGCCAGACCCCAATGCAATTAAAATCCCAGCGCAGATTAAAAACTAAAAGGTTTGGAGAAAATCTATACTAGAAACGACGAGGGGTTCAATTACTGAAGTTCTGAGAAGGAAATACTTTTGGAGATAGAAACTGAATAATATCGCACACTAATATAGAATCTACGAGAGCTTCTATAAGAATGATTAGATAGTTTTGCAAAATCGAAACGTATTTGTAGTTTCTTTTAAACATTCATTATTACGTAAATTTAAATAAATTTGCAGCTAATAATTCACACAAGGCTGTGCATCATTAGGTCCCTTTTTTAGGGGGGGGGGAGGTGTTTGGAATTCAAATAATAAACTTCTAATAAGCTTTGCAAAGGGTCTTAAAAGGAGCTGGAAAGTACAGAACTAGTTGATTTCCCACAGTCCATATGATTGGTGGTAATTAATATGATTGCATGACATCCCAGAGTCACCGGAGAACACTGGTATTAATTAATAAGCATTCGCCCCTATAGGCTTCTACTCAGTAAATATTTTTTAAATCCTAGGACTAAATAAATTAAAAATAAAAAATATACGATCACGGATCTGTTAGGCCCAATGGGCATTCGAGAAACGAAACAGCGGTAATGAATTTTAATCTAGTGTCGTAGATCTTATGGTTTCAAGACGAGGAAAAAAAGCATTTTTCCCTATTTCCTTTCCAAAATTTTATTAAAGAATCAAAGTTGCCAACTAACTTCGTGAAATACAAATAAGCTAGTTCAACCCAAATTATAATGTAGACCAACGCCAAGCCATCTGCAGATAGAACCACACATTTGGATTGAATCAGTAGATCAGTCTTTAATTGAAATTGAGTAGTTATCTCGCAAAAAATCAGTACTTTCCATGTAACTGTTCCTAAAGTCATGTTAAGTATTATATTTTCTTCTCAATCACCCCTCTATTAAATTCCAGCTTTTTGCCGACTCTTTTTGAAACTTACACACTACATTAAATTTTGTTCAGTAATTACACGGGGATTCCTTTTGTAACAAAATATTTTAGAGTGGAAAATTACTAAATTGATCTCTCGTCCCAGAAGTTGACAGGTTAGCAACCCTTAGCCACTTCGTTTTGCCTGACAGTCTTTTTGTAGGCCTCAAAGTACGCGGTCACTCTTTCATATATCTATATATCGATATTATATATAAGACATCCATGATCGTAAAAAATTGCCAAACGATATTCCCCACCTAGCACAATCAATAGGCACATCCCGCTATACTAAAATAAAATACTTTTCTCTTCTTAATACCCACTTTTCATGTTATGCTTCATCTTAGGCCTAACCGCGAATGAGTGAACTTTGCAAACATTGGTTAGTCTGAATGATAAATAACAACAACAACAATAACAAAACATTAACAAAAAAAAAAAAAAAGCAATTATTACAGTCATACAAACAAAGACCAAAGCAAACAAGTTGCCATCTTCAACTGAATATTATTTTGCTTCTGTGTTTTTGGTTGGTTTTGATTGTTTAATATAGTCTTCCCATAACAATATGATCTGAGCTGTTTTCTGAATATCAAACAAATCTTTGTCAGACAGGATGAAGCTTTAAATATAAGAGGTCCCAAACTTATCCATAGACGACTTGAGAATCGAACGTGCGAATTGTCTTTTTACATATCAGGACGAACATTTTAACTACAATAACCACCGGCAATCCCACTGTTTTAAATGGAAAAAAATCGGCACGTGCTTTGTGGGTGCTATAAAAAAATCCATAATTTGGAAATATAGCTTTTTATTTCATTTGCTACATATTTGTTTGTGATCTGAGAGAAGATCATATGAATATATAATACATATCTTTTACAAAGACGATAAGCCTAGCCATAAAAACCAGATATCGCCTTTGATACCTACTCATATCGATGGTGAAAGTAAAATCACAACTTATGTGAAAAGCAAAGCCTTCCTACTGGATGGCTCTAATTTACGGCATTGGTACTGATCTAGGCCGAGTGTCGCTTAGATTAATGCCCTGCACAAACCTAAATCGTTGACCACAACAACCACCAATGTTTAGAACACTCATAGACGGATTTCATTCTATTTGGTCACCCCCAGCTGATGCCTTAGATACAGACAGGGTACCAATTGGATCTAAAAGAAAGAACAACACACCAGACCGGTACTTGTGCGAACCTTCTTATTGGACATCCTTTCAAATTTCGTTTTTCTTTTTACCAAACTAGCTATCGGTATTGGGTAATTTAGAAACTAGATTAAAAAATATAATCTAGATGTAGCTCCGGATTATATGACACTACATCTAGAAGTCTAGATTAAATATAAAATCTAGATAAGCTCCCAGCTCGTGGCATTTGTTACATTAGGAACTAGATCTAGATAGAAGCTTGAACCTTAGTTTCTAATGTCAGATCTGTATAACTGGATCTATGGTATGCCTTTGGGCAATATCTAGACCCAGGTCAGCATTAGATGCTATCAAAGCAGTTCATTCTAAACAGTGTGATTCTGTAGAATCTTTCAATTTATTCTGATAGGCTAGATTTGCGCCAGTGAAGAACAGCATTATGTAATTTCTTTGATATCTAGCATATATCACTTTTTGCATTTAGAAAGGTTTGGATCTAGATCTAGATTAGGTCCTTGTTTGACTTGTTTGTTGAACTTGAAGTTCTTCAACTTGTGTTTACAATCTTATCGATACACGACTATGAGTACAAAAGGTAAGGCTCAAGATTGAGATTCACCTGTAAATAGGTTTGAATGTGGGCATTTGAAGTTGTATCAGCCTTAGTTAAGGTGAGAGTACTGAGAGTGGCACAGGGTAAGAAAGCAATTTTATATTTTTAATCCAATGGACTTAAGCCAAAGGCTATGCTTATTCCCAACGGTAGTTGGGAATAGTAGAATTGCATTATTGCTTATAAATTCCCAACTGGTGTTGAAATTATATTTCTTTTGACTTTCAATTAGATAGTATCGATGTATAATCATTGGGAATTTATTCTATTAATCATTTCGAGGTTTATGCACTGTAAAACGTTAGTGCAGTTCATTACTTTGATAACCAATGCTGGTAGCTCACTAAAAAGACTAGCGTACATGTTTAATACGCCATAGTTTTCCAATAGTCACGACACATTAAGGTCTGACCCATTGTTGACTTGCAACAGAAATGAGTTGTAAATTGCATCTTTTATTATTGATGGATCATAAATGACACTTGACCTGATCTGGTCTTTGTGATTTTCCTTCATAGACGTTCTGTTTATATCATTAAGTTACTAACACTTTCCTTTTCTTTACAAGTGCCCAGGTCATTATTTTCATGATAAACTAACTTTCTGAACAAAACGTACTGTCTACACTTATTTAGATAGTACATTTTTTTCCCTGACTACAATCTCTGTGGGATTTGTGTGAGCATGTTGAGAGACACGTGGTTGTGTGTAGTGGGCGTGCATGATGAGAGATGCATGGTTGTGTGTATGGGAGAGTGAGTGAGAGAAGCTGCGCCTGCCCCCGTCAGGCCCAAATTATGGCTAGAAAATACAGACACCAAACTATAAACAGCCTACCAATTAATATATTGACACAAAAGCAAAGGCATTTTATGAGAGAGAGAGTGTGTGCGTCAAGCAAAAGTTAAAGTCTAAATAAAAGGACATCAACCTAATTCAGCTTAATATTAAACATCACAAGAAAAGCAAACAAAGTAAAATTCAATAATCGATTGCAGCATAAATTTACTGAATTTTGACAGCATCAACAGCAAAATGGCACAAGATGCAGAAAATCCTGAGAAATGAAACGTTCTATAGGCCTATGTATACATGAAATGTGCATTCAAGACAAATTGGAAAAACTATGCATTATTTCAAAATTGATTTGCAACGTTCAAGAGATAAAAAAGATAACAGGAAACTATTTGTGGAAAAAATTGAAGAATTCCAGCGATATTTTATCAATAATCTTAATGAAATAGGTGGAACTTGTTATGTGTTAGAGTCAAACAGTTCATTTTACTTCTCTTCGACAAAATTTCCTTTTAAAAGGTATAAAACCTGTCTTTTTTGATTCATTGCATTTGAAAATTGACTTTAAACTGAATTTACACCTAGCTAAGTAAGAAGAAATTTGTGGCTGCTATCTCAATGTAGAACTAGACTCTTGATATAGCATCAAGAGTTGAAGTTACGATAATAGCTGGATTTGGGAGACAAATTTTCACATAAAAGGAGTTATGTATGGCAGATTGAGTTTTTCAGAGGTATTGAAATATTGAAAATAGGGAAAATACGGAAAATCGGGTATCCTCATAATGTACTGAATTGAGCAAGAAAACACGAAGCCTCTATACGTTGTTAATGTAATTCAAAATTTTCACAGAACCTGCCCCAAACGTCCATTCCAGGTTCCAATGCTTAAATATAGATTGTTCGAAAATGGCCTTATGGAACATAGATGGGTCATGTGACTAGAGAACACTGCTTAGGAATAGACACTGCGTTAGCCAAAAGCATTTCAGTAAAGACCAGTTACTATTTTGTCATACAAGTCTATTACAAGTAGGTTTGCTCACCTCCGAGTAGTGTGTAGGAGTACTTTTGAGTGGTTTGGATAAATTTGGATTCTTTACCTGGGGTAAATTTAGTTTAAAATCCTGGATCCAGTGCACAAGATTATGATAATGGCTGTAAAGAATACTATGAAAAATTTTATTGATTCAATTTCTAGAGGGACTTTAGTATGAGTGTTATTATCAGTATCAATTTTTACGTATACCTTGAATCCTGAGAATCATCACATTTCGAAACTTTTTTTTTTAAAGTAGGTTAGTTTGTTTACTTTGAAGTCAAAGTCATGAAATTAATTGCATTGACTTTGTACATCTTAAGAATAGTCTAAATCACATATTTGTCACTTTCATTTAAGCAGATTGAGTTTAATTCTTTATTATAAATTATATATGTTCTTTACTAAGGTACTTTCTTAAAATTTTGAAACCAGTTTTCATTATGCAAGTTGAATGATGTATAATTTATGATGCAACTAGTGGTCTGTTTTATTTATAAAACTAAAAGGTCAAGCAAACCTTCACATATTATTGTTTAAAAAGTCCCCAAAATAGTGTTCAAAGAAAGTCACATGTAAACAAGTTGTATTCTTTATCGGATGTTAAGTAACCATCTTATTGTGATTCATGGAACTATGGAAAACGAAAAGGAGTACCTGTGGATGTATGGTTAGAGCACCTTCCCTCATTAAGTGATATAAACAAGAACTTTCTTTACAAGTTAAAGGCCTACACTCAAGTTAGATAAGTCTAGAACTAATCCTTACAGTTTCACCTTGCATAAAAGGTTTAAATTTGAAATGCAAAAAGGTCTAAGATCACCATCTTACAAACAGGCAAATTCCAACAGAGAAAATAACAAAAATATACTTATTACCTTCTGCCTTTGTGTTTCACTGTCCATGGTGTCATGCAATAAATTAAACCCTAATCTTAAAATTTAGGTTTCAAGCTTAACCAAATCAATAAATTGCAGCAGTTTATAGATAAAAGATAAATGTGTAGCGACGCCACAAAATGAGAGGTTTTGCAGCAGACCACTACTTGGGAAAATGTTATATTCCACAAAAAAGATGAATATCCTCTCTATTTAATGTGCTTTTACTCCTGAAACAATGTGAAAATTAAAAATAAGAGCAGTATGATTATTATGATGAAAACGCAAATTTCAAGCTTTCTTTATGAAATTACATTGACCCTAGAATTTCTCTGTTGCTAAACCTCTCATTTCATGGTGTTGCTACACAAATGTATTCAAAGATTGGGAGTTTGCATCCATAAGTAAAACAACAACAACCCAAAACAAGGTTTCTTTATTGGATAATGTCAAAGAGACCTAATCAATGTTTCAAATTAAGCTTCAAAGATAGTGACCACAAGACCAGCTAATAGTATGTTGGTCTAATGATTTATTTTCTAAAGTTTAAAAACTAAATTGGTAAAAGTTGATTGGGTGAAGAAGATTAAGACTTACTTAATAGGCACAATATTATAGGTTCTAAATGTAAAACCCCAAAACATCAACTGTAACTGTAAGCTTCTGTAAATATTTACTTACACAGAATACATGACAGATTCCATGAAATGGGCTTCTGAACCAGTCTTCAACACCGTTATAAATCACAATAGATTATGTATGCTTTATTGTTTTATCAAATTTCTCCAATTGCTTGTAGAATTCAAAGCTTGTCAAGCTAAAAAATTATTTGAATTGGAAGAGAAAACAAGTTTTTGTCTTATCTGAATTTAATTTTACACTTTTTCTTTCTTTTTTTTTTTGTGCAATGTTTCAAATTAATCTTCATTTAAAAGTAGATGGTCACAAAACCTGCTATGCTTGACAAGTTTCTATATTTATTTACACAGATTCCACGAAATGGGCTTCTGGGCCAACCTTGAATCTATATTTTGAATTATCACATTGATTATTCTTTTTTTTTTTTTAGATTTCTTGTAAAATTCAAAGCTTGTCAAGCCAACTATTTTTTTTTTACTTAATCTAAATTAAAATTTACCTTTTAGTACCCCGTGGCTCATCTCTGCATCTGCAACAGTATGTAACCAAAGAAAAAAGAAAAGACACAGAGCATTGCTTCTTGTGGATAGGTTTATTTCAACTGTTTTTATAAGTCAAATTTCAATGGTCTTTATTTATTTTAATTTTATTTTTTGTAATCAATTTTTATAGGTAATGCTTATAGAAATGGTTAAATTTCTTTCATAATTCATATTTAGTAAAGTATCAACTTTTTTAAGTGGTGATATGAACCAATTTTTTAAAGTTTCAAAAAATGAAACTATGTAAAACGTGTCATTGTTGGTGAAAGTCAGTTTCTCAGGAGAAGCCAAAAACTGGTGCAGTTGGTGCGCTCAACTCCTTTGCGCCTTGTCCCTACATTGAATCAAATTGAAAGTTCTAACCTAGTAAATCAAGTTTCTTTGCCCTGGTTGTTAGGCTGCTCTGATTATTAAGCCATGAACTGCTATTGGGAATATTTTGAAAGATTAACTTGTAGGTCAATGAGATTATTGGAAACATCATTTAATACTATTAATATTATGGATAATGAATGATTTTATATATGCATTATAGGTATAAAATTTGGCAATGGACGCTGATAAGTATTAAACAGTGAAATTGTTATTAAGATTTAAAAAATTAAATGCAAGGAAAAAGCGAGGATAGATGACATACAAGTTAAGGACTTTCAAATTTGCCACTCAGTTTTAAAACACAAGTTGAGCTCTTTACTAATACTATACTTAAAATCATTGTTTCCATTGGTAAAATCTGTCTGACTGATACGGTAGTGTATCTTAGCAAGACTTTAAGATTTTCATGGTGCGGGGAAATGTTACCAATTATTTATGCATAATTGTCAGTTTTTAAAACTTCGGTCTCTTATATTTTAAACCTAAGTGGTTTTTCAATATTCTTCACTTTTTCATAATTTTTTTTTAACTCAGGTGTGATGAAAATGGAAAGAGAAGGAAACTAGACAGTCATTCCTCATGTAAGCAAAAAGTATTATCTGAAATAGATACCTTAAAAATAAAATTATATTTATTCATTGAGAGAATGAAAAACTTTTAGACCCAAGATGACAATTAAACATAAGATGTTGGGTCATATCAGCTTGATTTGTATAAATGCACAATTATATAAAGACCCATTTAGTGTATTTCAACTACATAAGTGCGATCTGGAGATCTCTATGAGTATTACGCAAAATATCTAAATTTTAAATTTTAAGTTATCTTACTTGCAATGGATTTAGAGTGTCTTATTATATAAAGTTGATTTAATTGATCAATATTTAAGAAAAAGACTCCCTTTCAATACATCAGAATTGGAAGTGTATTTTTTAAATGAGCAAATTAACTCTCCCACCTTTTTTTTGTTTATCTAGCTATATCTGACTATATCAGACATTCTGTAACAAGGATGGCAAACTGGATTAGACCTAAGTCAAAGCCTTTCTCTGAAGATTTTAAAACAAGACCTCGACACCGAGTTGAACTTAGTGGAAGAATTTCTTCATCACAAGAAAATGGCAGCCATAGAAATACAAATCACATTCCTCGAATGAATGGCGAAGGGACTCAGGTATTTCTTTGATATCATCCTAAATTTGAAGTCTTATGTAATAATTTCATCTTGCAACCAGAGTCAATAAGACTACCTTTTTTAAAGAAGAAAAAATACATTCATATCAGTGCGGACACACAGGTCGTTTTCTTTTGTGACATGGATAGAGAGAGGTTTTTTTTAAATTGAACAATCCAGTTTATTTTTTTTTAAAGAATTTGAGCTTCAGACACACAAGTTTTGCTTGCAAGTACTAATTTCAGTTGGTTTATTTGTCTTTCTCACATTAATCAATTTTGATTTATAGAATGTAAACATATAGCTTTTCTTATTGTAAAAAAGTAATTAATATAACATTTAAAAAAATGTTACCAGAGAAACTTTTTATCATATACATGTAAGCATATTAATGTCCTCTTATTGCCACATAAAATCTCCATCTATCTCTCTGACTCTCTGTATTTCTCTTTCACTTTCACTCCTCCCTTATCTCTCTCTGTGTTCATTATTTTGAGAATTTTTTTGTATCCCTCTCTTTATACTATTTCTATCATTTTTACGCTTTTTGTTTTACTGCAGAATCACATAACTGATTTCTCTGAAGGCCTATCCAAACTGAATGGTAAGTACTTTTTTTCCTTATGTGTTCATAGCATTATGGGTGCTACATTTCTGGAATACTTTGGCTTACCAGATTGGTATATATTTGGCCTAATTCAGAGTTATAGAGCTCCTATCGATAGAAAAATTTTATATCAAAAAGTCATTCATGATATTTTAGGGAAAGAATCGCAATTCCTCATGTGCTTTCTATCCAGGAAATTTTGAATACTGGTACCTAAAAGCAGATCCATCAGATACTGTTATTTAAAGAAATAAGTCAGCAAGCTCACACATTTGAGATAGGTCTTAAGTTAGAAACAAGTTCGGCTTGCCTTGGCCGAGGTTTAGGTCTAGTCTTAGCTACATTTTAAATGAAATCTAATTCATATATATACGTTTTCATTAATTGTCCATGGAGCCAGCCAAATTTCGGCATGGGGCTGGGAGAAATATTTCTGAAACTTGATAGATTTATTAATCTGGTTCGATCTGAATCAGTACATTGTGCATTAGTTACTCTTTGTTTTTAAGAAGGCTATTACATTTAGTGTGACATGATAGCTTTTTCGGAAATCGGCAAATTTGAACACTACTGGAAAACTTTGGATACCAAAAATAACTTCTTTTCTAGTATTTTCAACTAAATCTAAATATTTTTATATTCCTCTTGTTCTTAAGAAAATTTTCAATATCTAGTTAAAACTGGTTACTTTAGCTCTCAATGAATTCTCTCATTACTCATCATGATCTCTCTCTCTCTCATTTTTTCACTGATATGTTCAAAACTGAAAGTGACTCTTAGAAAAAAAAAAGCATCGGAAGGATCTCTCAAAACCAATGTATATATGTAATTTTTCTTTTTTTTTTTTAAATGTATGTTTATTCCTCGTACATTTGCATCCTTTACATCTGTCTGTCGGGCTGTCTCTCTCACATAGCCTGCCTATTTCATTCCTCCTGATGTCTCTGCTTCCTCCCTCTTTATCGAAGAGCATTGATGGCGTGTGGTAGAGTGCCTGCCTATTATAGACAAGGAACCTTCTTTGGGTGTTCTGGACGCCCTGATGAACATTGAGGGATGTCGTTTGAGCCCTTTATCCTCAGTTGATTTTAGAGCCTCATCTTTTCTGTTCTGTCCTATCAATCAATGATTCAAAGTTTAATATGATAAAAGATTTGAGATCATTAAGATTCTGTGATGGAGTTCTATGTATATGATTCAGCTAGACTCCATTTCCCCTCTTCTTGTCTAAGAGATACAGTCTGAATCCAAAACCCCCGGATCATCTTATATTGCCTTATGTTTTAATGCAAAACTTAGACAGAGCTGCTGATATTCAGATTTTAAATGTCATAGTCATGGAAGCACTTAATTGAGCATGAATTATAAACTTATTTAATGAAGGGCATGTACCTATTAGGAGAAAGAATCTTCTTTTTTTTTTTGATGTAATGATTTGTTTGTGAGTATGCCAAAGTGTGGATTGTTGGTTAAGAGCATGGGTTATTAATTAATTTGTAAAGGAAAGATACCTATGAGAAGAATTGAATTTTTTTTTTTGTAATGACTTAATTGTGAGCTTGCCAAAGAGTGGATTGTTGGGTAAGTTGTTATTATTTGATGTGTATTGCTGATCCAATTCCAAGATGTGGAGGACTTGGGGATATGTGTTTTGATACTCTGTCACCAGTTAAAGTCTTGTTAATTATTTTTGTTTTAGTTTAAAAACATAAGAAATGTTGAAAACCCTGGGATTTAATTACATTGTTATCTACATTTCAGAGACCACTATATATTCCTGCTATTCATTAATTTATTTTGTATTTATTTTATAGAAACTCCCTTGCGTGGCCTAAATATACAAAAGGAAAGAGAATTTGAGAATTCCAGTTTCACCAGAAGACCATCCGAGAGCTCCATGTATGGACACAGGAAACAGTCCACAGCAAATGAGGTTGAATAACTTTGAGTACTAACTGTAATCTTGAAAATGATAATGATGACTTTTGGAGAGGCTTAACTTTAAATCAAAATTCTTTCTTTTATTTTCGTCATAAAATTATATACAATTAATTTTATTGAGAATAAGAATATACATGTTTTTGATGTCTCAGCTAACGGATTCTGGTCAGAGGGATTTAGAACATCTAGTCACACTTGTTTGCTTCATATTGGTGGGTATATCAGTAAATTTCTAAAGCAATATGATGGCTTTATTTTCTGTCTCTTAGTTAAACAACACTGTTATATGTTCTTTCTTATAGTTGCTTTAAATCATCATGCAAAGTTAAAAAAAAAGGTATTGCCAATCACCATTACATATCTATATTGATGCTCTTATATCATTCTGACAGTTAAAAGATATTAAGGGTAATACATGATATTTCTAAAAATGTAATTTGAAGTCTTAATAATACAGAGGTGCCTACCCCAATCTATGCCTTTCAGGGAAACCACCCACCAAAATCAGGGACAAAGCGAAATCAGTTTTTGCTCATTTCACTTAGAGCACTGATAAAATCAACCATATAGCTAATGGAAACAAATAAGCTAGGACTTAAGTATAAATGGAATAATAATAATACCTGGGATGTGAACAGGACACATAATTTTTTACTGAACTTTTTAAAATCAGTCGCTGGTAGCGGCCCAGGCAGGAGCATTCTCTCTCTCTATCCCCCCCCAAGTTTAAACAAAATTGGATTGACCAAAGACTTAAGAGCCATGGTTGTGGAGCATTTTTTCTTTCTGATTTAGCTCCTTTTTTTTGTGCTCGGACTAAGTAAGAGTTTGAATGACCAGTTGTAGACTGTGTCCCCCAAATGTTAGTTGTTACTGCTTTCTGTACATGTATTTTATTGGCTCAACTGAGGTGACATAAAAATTTACTCATCAGAGTGTACATAAAGTCCTATATTCTGGTTTAAATATTGAGCGCTGCTTTCCTTATCTTTTCTTTTAAAGACATTTGAGCTGAATATGATAAATATCGATTAGGTCTAGGACGTCTCACTAGGCCCCGCCTGGCCATGTAAAAAAAAAATAACAATCTAACATTTAGATCTAGACTCATAATTATTTACCTTGGAATGAAAATCACCTTTTTTTCTGAGAAAAAAAAATAAAAAAAATAATTATAAATGAAAACCACGTACAAGATCAAGATCTATAATAATAGTCTCATGTCATACCTAGTTTTGATTATCTATCCAGATCTATATCTAGCTCTACCGGTATTTAGGATTTCCCATTCGATCTTAATACTCCGCAAGATTTAGAATGTATCTTGACGAAAAGAAACTGCCTAGTCCCATTAACCATTATCAGATGAAGAGAACAATTGTTTTTGGACGAACAAATAGAACAACTCGATGGGACCGAAATGGTGGACAGTTTCAACTATGATACAGATCTCGATATTGGAATTGAAAATTAAATAATAAATGAAAATACATGTTATCGATTTAACATATATCACCCAGTTTTATACCTTCACATAGGTTGATACTCAATGACGGAAAAGTATCGTTCTCGTCGTAGAATTAAAATTTTTCACTATTTTTTTTTTCGTAGGCTTGTTGGTTCACACTAATAAACCCGAAACAAAAAAGAAAATAACAGATAAGAATTGTTTACTTTGGGTAGTCTACGTGCTGAAATAAAATGAAAAAATCCAGGATTTTGCGGGTAAATCCGGGTTTCCGGGATACAACAATAAATCCGGGAGTTTCCCGGATTTGCCGGGACCATAGGCACCTCTGAATAATATATTCATATAGTCATATTATTTAGCCTATATATGCATGGAATGTTTTAACAAATGAATAATTTAGACCTACAGACTCAATTTTTAAAAGACAGTCATAAATCAGCGTTTCACGTGACTTTATTTAGTTTTTTTTTTCATATGAAATTGTTGTCTAATGCAGAGTATGCGCCTACGGGAAAGAGAGCAATATCGCCAGCTGTTGCAACTTCAAAGTCAACGGTCTCCATGGCAGGTGTATGTCCCCTTAAACCCTCCTGGTGAAACATCTTCAACTATTTCTTCAGTTAGTGATGTCCCTCATAGGTATTTCAGACCTCAGAATTCTAATAATGGGTATGGGTTTTCTTTTTTATTTTAAAATTTTAAAATATTGTAGTGAATCTATTCCCAGCTATCTATCACAATCATACAAATTGACATTCTGATTATTCTTTAAGAGAAAGAAAACAGTAAAAAATAATATATGTTTATTGTTATATATTCTGTTACTTTTAAATGTGGTTATATATGGATCTAATGTCTTTCTAATACTGTCGTGGTTGTGAAAACATGGTTTTGTGGTCTTTTTTTCACTTGCCTATTTCTCTGCAATAGGTTTAAATGCATATTAATGTCTACACTATCTTATTTAGGTATCTCCAATCTCATATGGAAGTTGCAGAGGAACTGAAAAAATCTGCCATGTCATCACTGCTGAGAAAACAGCGTTCTAGGTTAGGTTTAACAGAGACTCCTTCCTCGCCCTTTTCAAATGCAAGGCAAGCAACTGTCTCTCATGTAAAACCACAAATTGCACAGCAGCAACACTTGAGGCTTAACCAAGGCAGCAACTTTTCTCTTGTAAGATCACCCAGATATAGAGGAGTTTCAATATCCAATAGATATCTAGTCACAAAGGATGAAGAAAGGAGCAAGGATCTGTCAAAATTTGGAGGTAATATGAATAATCATGGAGACACACACAAGGCAAAAAACAAAATGAATGGAGATGTTGATTGGAGAGAAGTGCATAGCCCCCTGGAGATGGAAGACACAATTGTTATTGATGATGATGATGAAGATGAAAAAATTGAACAGAGAGTGCCCCCATTAAAATCATCGCACATTGGTCCACAAGATCGCTTTTCTGTAGGTCAGTTGCTCCAAATCTTGTACATTTTTCCTTGTAGAAGAAAAAGAAAAGGAAAGCAAAACTACACAGTGTTAAGTTAATATTGTGTAAACAATTTTTCTGTTAATAGGAAGTGAAGGAGAAATTAAAATAGAATACCCTTGAATTGAAATATTTTGACTGGACAAGATTTATAAAATATCTATTTCTTATCAATCAAAGTGTATGTTAAGCCCTTGAATGATTATAATTACTTGTAATTTTGTACCAAATAAGCCAGTTTCAAAGAACCTATCTCTTTTTTTTTTTCCAATGGATATTGAACCTTCTTGTTAAATGCAGTTTGCCCTGTTTTGTATAAACATTCTTTGCCTCAAATGATGGTCTTGGCTTTTGTTACTTTTCAGAATCCAGCAGATTTCAAGCATGTTACAAAAAGTAAGTGTTTGATTACGTTTTTGATTTGACTCCTCTTTGTCCATTCAATTGTCTTTCCTAAAATTAAAAAAAAAAAATTTTAATAACGAAGGGGTTAAAAGGCCTAAATGGGAAAGTAAAATTGAAAAACAGAAAAAATTGCACAGGTAATTCCTTTCATTTTTAATGAAGGCAAAAAATTATATACCTTGAGATTATGTGTTTCCATAAACTAAATATTTCCTTCAATAGAACACTAATTTGTTTCTTCTTATTAAAAGGTGTCAAGCATACAGCCAAGAAAAAGAAAGACGTAGAACTGAAATAGAGGAGGAAGAAATGAAAGCAAAAGCATACGAGGAAAAGGTAAGATGTTATGAAAAATTTAATATATATTCTCTTGTTTTATTATATATTGTTAATTTTTATCAAAGATCCAGTGGAAAAATTGTAATTTTTTTTTACCTTTTAACTTTGATGAGAATATGATTTTTTTTTGTTATTTGTTTTAGTTCATCAACCAGTGCATTTCATACGTGATCATTGAGTAATATTAGGTATTAATTTTTAAAAGTTTATGTTTATCTTTCATTGCAGAGGCATGTTCAGACACTGAATCTAGAAAGACAGGTAAGTTTTTCTTTCTATAGGTAATAAAATATACCTCCATCCACTTCTGAATTGTTTCAAACCTTTTTTTCAATGATTGCACTTCTGTATCTAAAAATTGTAATTTTATTTTAACCATTTCTTATTTTAATCAAAAATTTCTGTGCAGCAAAAAAATTAGAGCTCTGCTTTTAAACACAGTGGAAGTACATTTTTTTTTTTTTGTTATTAAGATTTCCACAACTTTCATGATTTGAAATCTTTCTTTGACAGATTATTATCTATTTGGTTAGAAATACTTCTTCTAGGAGCCCCAGCTCATATTTTTAAGCTGCTCCAAATTGACTAGCAAGAAGTTGGATACCTTATTTATCTTGGTTCTACAGATGAAATATCAAATGAAAATTTTTGATGAGCTTCCGGAAGTGACAGCAGATATATTTGTGGAAGAAGAGGAGGAAGAGGAGGAACATTTACCTGGTAATATTTATTTATCATTTTCGGTTTTGCCTTTTCTTTATATCTCTTGATGTTTTGGGCAAAGAAAATATTAGGTAGAACAAAGATTGTGTTAAGTTTCACAATCCCTAACAAACGCTTCTCATCCATTTTGCTGCCTGTAACATTTGAGGAACACTATATCACTAGCATTTTTTTTTTTTTTGCATTTCATGAAATGTGTTAAGTTTGAATATGTCAGTAGGAAATTATATGAGTTTTGTGCTGTTTGCGGGTTTACAAAGATGCCAATAAAGCACATGTGCATGTTCCTGAATAAGATATTTCAAACTTATATACTACCTTTTATACTGATACACCGACAGGAATTAAAGTTTAAGAAAAAGAGGAAATTGCTGATACAGCCCAACAATTTAAAAAAATCATTTACTCCTTATTCACGACTTGTTTTCTTTATTCTATAGTTTTTTAATTATTCCCTTTATGTTAGTGTAACATAATTGTATGAATTAATTAATGTTGACTATTACAGAGTTAAGTGATGAAATGCTGGATGTTGTGAAAGCAGCCTTGCGTCCTGGAAACCCCAATGATGTGCTGTCAGATGCCTTCCGATTACAATTAACACGCAGAGACATGGCTACATTAGCAGGTCTGAACTGGTTAAATGATGAGGTGAGTTTCTTTCATCTATACAAATATTTATCTCAATGAATATGATTTTGATAATATCAATGCTTTTCTGCAGTCCTCTTTTCTTTATAGGTTGTTTTTTTAAATAATTAATTTAATAATGTAAAAGCTTTTGGTTTTGAAGACAAGGGTTTATATTTATGAATTTAAAATGCTGACTAAAGTGAGATATTAGGCCACTAAAATCTTCGCTTATGGGCTTTTTTTAAAGTAATCTTTTTGCTAATTGTTTGTAATTCAAGTTTTTATTTTAAATCCAATGTTTCTTCAAATATTTTCAAAGGATTGCAGGCCATCCTTTACATACTTTTCCTTTTGGAACAGGTCATCAATTTCTACATGAACATGCTGACAGAAAGAGGGGAGAAAGAAGGCCAGGCCAAAGTTTATGCCTTCAATACATTTTTCTACCCAAAAATCATCTCTGGTGGACATTCTGCAGTGAAGCGTTGGACCAAAAAAGTGGACATCTTCTCTGTACATTTCATCTTAATTCCGGTGCATCTGGGCATGCATTGGTGTCTTTGTGTGCGTACAAAACTTGTTCCATAATCCAATTACTTAAATTTTTCATCTTGTTGAAAAGTGGCATTTATTATTCTTTTTCTTTTTCCATATATCCACCTAAATGGATGGAAACAAGCTCTGTCTTTCAAATTGTAACAGTTCTTGGAATTGTTACACAACAACCACGGTAGTCCACATTTTTAAAAGCTATGATCCCATAATACATAATTCACTTCTAATTTGTCTCTCACCTTTCTTTTCTCCTTTTTTTTTTGTTGAGAGAGGGGAAGGTGTTTCGTTTTTTATGTCCCTTTGTTTTCATCTCTTTTGGCACACACTCATTGAAACTGCTTTCTAATGTATAATTTGTTGAGTTAACTTTGTGTGTAATCTGAAATTGTTTGAAATTGTTTTGCTGCCAAACTTTGTTGCATAAGACATAGGCCTATATAGATGTGTCTACCTTTCACAAAAAACTGTTCAGTTTTGTACATATTGTCTGTGGATCAACATAACATTTGCATATTTTTTTTTTTCATTTTCAGGTTGTTGACATGGCAAAAAAAATTATCACATATTATGATTCTATGGGTGCAGAAAATAACCAATGCCTTCAAGCAGTGTTGTAAGTTGATTTTTAACTTGACTTAAAGAAGTTAGAAAATAAAGCAAAGTTACTCAACTTCTGTTCAATTTAGATATTTTCATTGACAATTTGGTACATGAGAAAGTTCTAAATAAAATGTTGAACTGGTAAAAAAATATGCCAAGGCTCAATGTTTATGCAGTTTAGCTTCTTTTTTTCCCCTTTGCTCCATATTTTTATCATATGCACTTCATTAAAATAATTTTTTTTTCAATAAATATTTTTAGCAAGCTTGTATAAGAAGACACTATGTAACAGAATTTTGAATATTATGTAAATTTAAGAGCTATTTGTTAAAATGACATTTATAGTGACTTTTCTCTAGGAAAAAAAATGTGTTACGTGACTAACATGAACTATTCAACCAACTATGATTCATTAATTGTGTTTTTGCATATATACATTATTTAAAAATTTAGATACCTACAACTATCTTCAACAATCTATGAGATTGTTTAACATGAACTTTATGTGATCAAAAGATTAGTAGATAAAAACTTTTATAACTGCAAGTTTGATCTCTTACTGTTGTCATCACTCCATTATTTTGCTATCCTTGAGGTGCTTAGTTGGCATACTTCTTCATTGCCTCAACTAGCTTTTTAATGTGAAGATGAAGAAGCTCTATCGATATTATTCCTGTTAAAAAGGTCAGATTGCTGTAGGAATTGCTACAACATAGATATGGTGTCTTGTGGC
The DNA here is from genome assembly GCA_033675545.1 of Elysia crispata. NCBI lineage: Eukaryota > Metazoa > Mollusca > Gastropoda > Plakobranchidae > Elysia > Elysia crispata. Next base: position 415,987 of record JAWDGP010005256.1, read on the forward strand.
CCCATGTGATTCATCATCAATATTGGCAGCTATTTTTTTATTAATTGCATTTAAAATAGATTAGCCTCTTTGCGTCACAATAGGCAATCCTGTTCTGTTATGTTTATGTGGTTCTTAACAAGACATATTAACTGATCATGGGCATGAATTTTTAAAATGCATTTTTGTGGGTTTTTTTTTAAGTATACTTGCTCTTAAAAATGACAATGTTGGCCTATATAACTTGATCAGAATTGTGTCATTAAGTTATTAGTAAAAAGTATGTAGAAGTTCAATATCATTTAATGTAAACCAAGGGAGCTAAAAGGCTCATTATCATTCTGTGTAGTTATTTATCCACATCTTCATAAATTAGTTATGGCTATAAAAGATTTGAGATCATGCAACTTCTGTTGACACATCGATCTTTTTTGGGAATATCATACCCATTCTATCCTTCCCTCTCTCTCCCTTCATTCTAGACATGGGATTTGTCTTTCCTGTAGACATTAGGATAGGTGTCCACGATGTAAGTCAGGCTTATATGCCACTATTTGTACATATTGTAAGATTGATTGTAACTGAATTACTCCCCCTCCCCCCTTTTTCCCCCATTTTATTTTTTTAACTAAACAGGAATTATATTAACGATGAGAGCATTGCCAAGAAACAGACTCCAATCAAAAGATCAGAATGGACATTGGTCAATGCAGAAGTGAGTTTTTTTTATTATCTTTTTTTTTTTTAATTTAAATTTGAAAACAATTATTTGTTTTAAAATTAATTTTGTTATTTCTAAAGTTTCACATTTTTCTATCTATTCATTTACTTTGTAATTATATATAGATGATAAATTTAGTCATCTCCTTTTCTCAAGCTAAACAAGGTTGCAAAAAAGATCAAAGGATTAGCAATTAATTGTTAAGGTTAATTTATTTTTGTGTCTTCCATGATTGATACTAATAATACTCATCACTTGTAATAGAATGGGGTATCTATATTATGAAAAAAAAATAATGATCTATTATTAAAAGAATGATTTTGATTTGGTTCAAGATTATTGACATTTTTTTTTCCATTAGGACAATCCTCAACAGATGAATGGCAGTGATTGTGGAATGTTTATGTGTAAATATGCAGAATACATCACAAGGCAGAAAGACTTAAGTTTTACACAAGTAAGATGAATGGCTTTTGCCTTTTTTTTTTTTTTTTTTTTATAATTCCTTTGCACTTATTTGGTTAAATAGGAATGCTAACAAACTGAATTTTTGTTAGGTAAAATGCCACAAGAGTGCAAGATAGTATTGTTTTAAGTTTCAGCACCATTATAAATGGATTTTAAATGAACAAAAAAAAAGAAGAAAGAAAGCCTCATTAGATAATCACTTATTTGTAAATTTAGTTTGGAATCTTAGATCCTATGACAACTTAGTTGTGATCAAATTTAAAAACACTGTAGATTGAAGGTCATTTTTTTTAACCTAATATTAATTTTTATTTTAATCCAGATTGATCTCCTCATACTGCAACGAACCTAAATTACTTGTTAACAAAGTAATATCAATGCCTTTACTTAAATCTTCTTTCTCATCCTGTTTTGTTAATCAATGCAAAGGAAAGATTAAAAAAACAAAACAAAGATGTTGCTTAGCAACTGATCAAATGTCCCCAAAATTATGCAAAGCTCTAGTTTTACCAGGCAGTCCATGATCATATGCCAACCCTGTTACGAATGATTGCAAGAGTTTTAACAAAAGGTTGGTTAATGATATAATGCTCTGATAGATCTTGCAAAATTATCTAGCTGCTTTACAGATTTTCTCTCTAATATTTAGTGTAGTTCAACCCCACTGAACTTTTTTTTTTCCAGGAGGATATGCCATACTTCCGAAAGAGGATGGTCTATGAAATAATGAGCAAAAAACTTCTGCAATGATATATATTGTTTACATGCCAATCATCATTCATTTTGTTGTCCATTGTTAACGACTGCATATTGTATCACCCACCACGCCCAAGCATTTTTGTTTATTATTAAATTAAATCTGTTGTTTGTTGGTACTTGAGATGTACATACAAGTGTGAGAGGTGCACAAGTGATCAGAATATGTTGCTGTGTGTCTGGTAATTTATACATTAACATTAAAAATTTAGTTGTATTCTAGATTTTTATTCTTTTGACACTTATTTCCTTCATTACAGATGTTATAGGTTGGCTTCAATCTTGTATTACAGTGATCTTTTTGGGATTTGAATTTGTATTTTTATACAATATCTTAGCTTCTTAAACCAAACATCCATTGTAACATCTCCAATATTAATTACTTTATATTGACTTCTTGCAGAGCAGATTTTGATAATCTTTAAAAAAAAAATGGATTCATTAGAGTCTTCATCCATATGATGAGATCAATGTCTCAACTTCAGTAGTAGCAAGATGAGATTGATGCAGGCTTCGGAATAATGGGTGCTGTCATGGTATGACATTTTTTTTTTTGCTTTATAGTCGTTGTACTCTAAAAACATGCTTAGGATGGAGAGGCAAATGTGATCATTTGAGCACAATAAATATAAACTTGCTGAAAAAAGATAACTTCACTATTTTACAGAGTGTGCTCCTCTATACCTACACAAAAAAGAGTGTAGAGTAAGGAGATAGGTGACTAGCCTCTTCTATGAGTTTTTAAGATGGATGCAATAAAACTTTCGGCTGTGGTAGGCTGGGTTTGCAAAAGACAAAGAAGATTGTAATGGTGCCATGTGGCCTTTTCTTTGCCTCTTTCATCAACTTGGGAAACAAATTTAGAGGTCAATTTTAGAAAATCTCTTATTCCCTATTGTTATAAGCTCTTGTTGAGCTCTATAAACTCACAAACTGTAAAGTCTTACCCTACTCTAGTTCTCATGAACACCATAATAGAGCATTTATTGTGGTTGCATTAGCCTTGGTATTCTGACCAGTCCTTTAAGCAACTTAAAATACTCATGAAGAATTATACAGAGACAATCCAACCCTCTCATCAAAACCTAGATGCACTTTGAAAACAGATTCTGTTTAAGACCCCAGCACAGTTATCTGCTTGCTCCTTAATTTTGTTGTTTGATTTGAGAATTGATCAAACATAAAAAAGAGAGAAAAATAGATAATTGCAGTGGCATTACCTACTGTGATTGCAGACAGTTTAATACATCAAGGAAAATAATTGAATTTATTTTTGGTTCTTCCATTTTTTTTTTAATTATGAAACTAAGTTTTAGCCAAGCTCTTATTGGTCACTTGGAAACTGTCAATCTTATGTTACATGTTATCAATAGATTCATGTAGCGTCAATTACCATTTACAGACTTGCATGCGCTTAATCTATAAATCCTTACTGACTGAAGATTTTATAAGATTAATGTGTGCCTTTTCACATCCTGTAGCTTGGAAAGCTTTATATAGTCTACCTGTGTTTAAGCATCCATTTGGTTGTGCTTTGTTAAGTAAAATGCTTTTCTTGGCAATTGAAAATCAATGACATATTTTTGAAAAAAAAAATTGTTTGAATGATTCGTAAATTAAGACAAAATAAAATGCATCATAATGCCTTTTTTAGAGGCCAAACATGTGTTAACAGTAAAAGGGAAGCAATCTGGCATTTACTAATAATTATTATTATTGAGACACCAAAGTGAAGGCAATGGCACATCAGTTTTACCACGCCTGAGATATTGAGCTTCAACACTTCCCATCGCCATGTCTCCGAATGCACCTGTTATCTAATGGCCCAGATCTAAGTTCTATAAGTCACTGATAGCCTGTAGTTGATTGTCAACCTACCTCTCCCAATCTCCACATCCTGCCCATTATCTCACTAGCTGCTCAGCAGCAATATTTCACCACTGCATTTATCCAGATTCCACTCTTCAGTTGATAAAGTGCCAGGACCTTTCACACAGTAGACCTAATAGTAAAACACAGGATTCATCCCAAACCCTTTCTCTTTCATTCTCCCCACCTGCACAGTAGCGAGTCCCACCTGCACAGTAGCAATGGACTCGCTTCTGTTAGAAAAATTGTTTTCTTTTTATCCCCTCTTGTTTTGTTTTTGACGAGACAGTATTTGCTGTATGTACAACAAAGAAATATGCTATTTCTATTAGCATGAGAAGTACAGGTTTGAATACAACTTTTTACCTGACAAGTTGTATGTTAAATAATCTTTTATCTTTTCCAGAACCAACATTGTTGCAGCAAGTCTAAATTAGCTAAAAAATAAGCGTAAATGCTTCTTGCTGGCAAGTAAAGCATGAAATGTATAAAGCATTCTGTTAATGGTAGATTTTTTTTTTATATTGTTATTTATTTTTTTGTTTCATTGCATTTTTTCCTTCATGATTGAGGCAATTTGACAGGAATGCTGACATTCACTAGTAACTTAAAAACTTTCTTAGCCACTTACACATATTGTTAATTGATTTAAAATGTAACCTTATTCCATAACTTTTTACTTGAAGTTAATGTGAAGAAATTTCAAGTTAAACTAGTTAAGAGTTTATTTTTTTCTTTTCTTTTAATTTTGTTATTCTGATCAATCTAGAATCTCTTTCTACTTTGTTTACATGGGTACCTTAAATCCATAGATCAAAGCTAATTTATTTGAAACTCTTAACTGCCTTGATAAAATTTTAAAGTTTTTCGTTTTAATCTTTATGAAAAATTTGAGCCACAGAGAGAGCAGTTTACAGTTTATGGGATAAGAGACCAGATTTTATCTGAAGTATAGTTTAGATCTTGATTTGCAGAATATTACAAGAAATTGAAAGATCGAGAGAGAGATCTTATTTTTCTATTTTGGATAGTTTCAATAATGTTAATTTGCATTCATCCTAATTTCACACACTTCATACATTCTTGTAAATATTGTAACATTTAGAAAATCTGTCAATCACCAGTCACCTGCTCATGTTAACTTTTGTAAAACCCAGTATTTCGATTTCCCGCAAAGTTTAATCGAATACACAAGCTACATCACAGAGGGTATGCTTTGAATTTAATTGATAAAGTATTTGAAGATAGACACATGTGAACTTGATTTGACAAGGTAAGAGCCCTTTTCTATTTTTTTATAAACCAATACTTGACACCTGACCCACCTATTTCTAGTGATTGATTAGGACGTTTGATTAAGATTAATGTTGTAAAGCTGTTACTGAATTTTTTTTCTTGTCTAGCGTTCCCTTAAAAAAAAGAAATTCTGTTACAAACCTGGCAGACATTAAGGAGGGGGCACTATTTTGAAAAAAATAAAATGCAAACAAATCTGTCGCCTAGGTTTGTACAAATGTCAATTTATATCCAGGATTAGTGCCAAAGGGCTTGCAATTCTTTTTGATTTAATGCTTCAAAAAGCTTAAAATGGGAATATTTTTTTTTTTGCTTCTGTTGTCATCTAAAAAAATTTGCTCTACACTTATACAAAATTCCCCACATGAAACATGCAACAAGGGTTTTATGAAAACACATGACTATAATTTTGTGTTATAACCTAAAAAAAAAAAAAGAAGCAAGCGTTATGTGCAACAGTTTTGTGATGTGGGTACAAAGAAGTCATTTGATAATCATGATGCCATGAAAAGATTTTCTTGAAAGTAGTGCAGGTTGGTCTTAAATATGTCTCAAGTTGTTTATGTTTGCGAGACAAGTACTTGAAATCTCCACAGAAACTTGTGAGCTCATTTTTCTTTTCTTTTTTGTTTGTGTGTTAAGCTCTGTTTTTTTTTTGCATGCATCAAATATTCTTTTTTTTTTTTTTTTTAATTCATTTCTTTTAAAAAGTCCTACCTCAATACAAAGTTGAAAGCAGTGATCATCCAATTTTTATGTCTCCCTCACATATGCAAACTCTTGACTTGTTTGTTATATGGACAGTTGCACAAAAAATTTTTATTTATGTGACAGGTTGTTGTAAACAAATTCATAGATTTTGTAAGGATTTGCCATAAGTGTTTCATGTATGGAAGTACATACACAAATATTTACTAGCTTTGTGAAAGATTAGAATGAAGAACATACAATATAAGGATGATGTGAGCGTTGGAGGAGTTGTAATTGGAAGGGATGTGGGGGTCAGGGTGGGACAAAAGGCTGTGCAGAAGTGTTTGATTGTTATTGTTATTTGGAGGTAATTGCAATATGAACGTGTTCCTTTTGCTTGTTCGGATTTTTGAGGATGAATGCTGTAAGATATGTTTGGATTGAGAAATAAAACCTTACTTGATACTTTGTTTAATCTGGTTTTTATTTTTTCTTTGAGCTAATACATTGGCCTACCATATATTAATTATGTCTTAATGATTTCAAACTGAACTCAACTGAGGAAGAAATACATGTATGGGCTTGAGCATGAGCAGCAAAATTAATGAAGTCATATTGTATTCGACTAATTTGTAATTCATGTATCACTTTTGGAAAAAAAAATGATAGTAAAAAAAGAGATCTTCTTAGTTTTAGGTGGGGAAAATTAAAGTATTGAAAATAATAATAAAAAAAAATTAACAAGGCAATTTAAAATTAATAAAGATGGCAATCCTAAAACCGTGAAATAATCAAAAGTAAACTGACAAGTCCAGTTTTATTAGTATATAGATGATAGCAATGTTTTACATGCATTGGCATAGATTTTGAAACCTTAGGTCTTTCTTTTTTTTTAACGAACCTAGAATAAAACTATACAACATGTACCACTTTATTCTCCTAACGCTTAATTCATGACATTTTTACCTAAGGCTACTTTTTGCTCATGTTAAAGTCATGCCTCAATACATTCTCCCTGTGAGACGGTATTTCTCACTTTATTTTATTTTCTACCTGGCTTTCCTCCAATTTCTTCTCACTTCTTCCTTTACTTCTAAATTTTAGTGTATGCTGTTATGTTTTTTATGTTCATCCTACATTTAACCAACTTTGTTTTCTTTCTTTATAAAACTTGAATTCCATCTCTATAAATCTTCTTCCTCACTTTCAGCTCTTTCGTTTTATTTGCTTTGTTTTTTCTGACTCAAAAAAATGAACAGTGAAGCTGCTTTTAGAGGTTTCGGTAGAGACCTATAGCTTATCTTACTCCTAGTTTCAGTTGTGCCAATTCAGATAAACCAGATACATAACTGGGCATTTTACAGGTCTATTGAAGGCTTTTTACTTACATCTTAAGCTATTATATTCATTTACACATAAATGAAATGATGTGAAATTCGATTGAAGGGCCTTTTCTAAAGATATAAATTGGACTCTGGCTTTAAGTTTGAATGTTACGCCCTACCAACCACAAGGCTCCCGATGCTATTTCTGCCTTAAATTCTGTTAATTTTTTCTCCTTGTCTATAATCTCTAGCTGACTAGACAGACTAGAGTAGAACTAGAACAGCCTCTCCAACTCCAAAATATTGTGAGGCAATCATCCGCAGTGCCATGTCCATCAGTTATTTAAGAGCAAAAGAGGCCTTCGTTCACTTTGTAGAAAGTAGGCTTGTAAATTCAATTACATTCGATCTTTTCCGGTGAAGTTTCGGAAGCAGACGATTTAAATGTTTTCGACATTAGACCGACCAATATCTATGCAGTTGTTATGTTTTGATAGATCAAAGTTGAGAGATTGGGTATGATACTTGGTAGGGTCATACAGCTGCCGTGTCGAATCCATTCAAACCGGTCCTATTCATAGCTCGATGAAAAGCCGTCTCCAGGTTACTGTCCTCATGATCCTGGTCTCGCCTTTTAGTATTCAAAATTGGTTTAACTTTATCTGGAGCCCAGTCTTTATTGCCGCTATTCATTGGTCTGTACTTGAACTCTAAACCTTTCTAAATACTAATTGGGTACTTTTTAGCCATTGTAAAAGAAATAAAAAATAAAAATAAAACAGCCAACGAACGAACACATAAAAAATTGAAACAGGAAAGAAACAAAATGCAAAAACGCATCACATTTTACAAGCACCTTGATTTTAATTTGTTTTTCTACAAATTAAACTGGCAGTGGTAAAATGACGGGTAATATTAGCACAATATGGTATGCTTATGAAATGTAAAAATATAAAAGTGAAAAGGCACATTGAAAGAAATGACAAAATATTATTGCAAGATTAACAAGGGCTATTTCAGACTATTGACGGGTGTCAGGAGAAATATGCCAACTGTAAATGTAATTGAAGCTGCTCCATGAAACAGTCGTTATCATTGGGGAGAACAAAAGGGAGAATGTAGGGTGTGTTCGCTGCTGGAAATGTTTATATAACATTAACAACTTTTGTGTCAGGCTCCAGTTTTGTATGTAATTTTAAACTTAATATGGACAAAGAAATACTTTCAGCACCTGGCACTGCTTGTCACATGAATGAGTGCATTCACTGCTACTCTTTCTCTTGTTTCCAATAAATCCTAATCATGTTTACAACTTGACCGCACCCATTTACTCTCTCTCTCTCTCTCTCTCTCTCTCTCTCTCTCTCTCTCTCTCTCTCTCTCTCTCTCTCTCTCTCTCTCTCTCTCTCTCTCTCTCTCTCTCTCTCTCTCTCTCTCTCTCTCTCTCTCTTTCCTCTCTCACATACACACACTTTTTCCTCATTTCTTCCTCATCTTCTCTCCTCTCTTTTCCCCGCTATCTCCCCCCTCCCCCCCCACACACACACTGTGAGTGTGTGTCTGTGTCTCCCTCCCCTCTCTGCCTATCTCTCTCATATGTACATGAGATGGAACATTTTCAGCATATCGTACTTTACATATTTTTCTCAATACAAAAACGGTAAAAAGTAAGGCTGTTCACAATAGATTTAACCTTAAAAACTACTCGATACCATACTCTTAAGAAACAGTGCTTCGCACAATATTACTAATGCTTGTCCACCTACCCCATTTTTATTTCAAATCGCAACAACATACACATGCTAAAACATTTTAGTCTCACACATTGAAGTATACAGAGCTTTAGGGTTTTGTTTTTTTTTAAATTTTTTTTTCATACCATTTGTTTGCACGCAATATGATGAAAGTATTTTCTGTTGAAAATTAATTCAAGTCGTTAAAACGTATATCTGTTTGTTTTTTTTACTTTGGCTGAAAAATTTACGTTTCCCAAACAGCTGCTAATGAAGGAAAAATTAACTTCCTTCGGCTTGCCCAGCCCGCTAGTTGAGATCTTTTTTTTTTTTTTTTTTTTTTTCAAATTTCTCTCCATTTTTTGTTTGTTTTTGTTTACTGTTGTAAACCTATCTCTTAACAATTCTTGTGAATCCTTATAATCCCCTGTTATCATTGATCATCTTTAAAAAAAAAAATGCATTAATTTTCCTTCTCATTTTATTTCTTTCAAATTTTTATTTTTCCCTCTCGTTTTTTTTTCTTTCAAATTCAGTGTTCCTCATCTTTCCCTTCAAGCTCCATGTTGTTAGATCTCATTTTTCCCCTCGTCTTCTTGTTTCGCGGCAAGATAAGCTTCAAATAACATTACTCTCGTTATAACGGGGCGATTAAAAAAGTCAGCTGTTTTAGGCCTGTGGCTGAGAGAAAACTTGTATGATAAAACAGTTGCCTCGTAAATTTTGAAACTATGGTTTTCACCACTATGTGATTATATTATTAAGATAAAAACCGTCCTTTAAATTGAAAAAAAGTTCACTTTTTAAAAAAATATATTTTCACACTATTGTCAATGAGACTGAGAATGGTATAAGTGGATACATGGTCAACTCAAATCTGAAACTGACCCTAATGAACGTTTTTGTTCCTTTGCGCAGTTTTTTTTTTTTTTTTTTTTTTTGAAGAACACATATTAAAAAAAAAAAAAAAAAGATCAGCCCTCTCCCGCCCCTATTTCTCAGAATAATAGTTATCACCTGTACTACTAACCTCCTCCTCCTCCTCCTCCTCCTCCTCCTCCTCCTACTACTACTACTACTACTACTACTACTACTACTACTACTACTACTACTACTACTACTACTACTACTACTACTACTACTACTACTACTACTACTACTACTACTACTACTACCACGGTTACTACTACTATTAAAAAACGCATTGTTTATATCAGTATGCGTCTCATCGCTATACATACGCAAGGTTTCTTGTTTGTTACGTGTACCAACGTAACACAAATGAGAAAAAGTTATTTTCTCATTGCACTCTGCATTTGGCGAACTATTGTCAAAAAAAAAAAAAAAGTTGCATCTCAAATTTATTAAATTAATATGAAATATATCTATTTGGCTAACTGCAGAATTAAATAACATGATGCGGCCTTTGCTGAGGTCTTTTCGTCGTAAGCAACAACACAACAACAACAACAACAACAACAACAACAACAAAACCCACCCAAACCATACAAACCAAAACGGAAAAACATCCCCTTGTATAGCCTGTTTCCATGGCCCAATGAAAGAATGCACGGTGCAAAATTCTCTAGAAGTCAAGCTCAAAACAGAGTAGGCCTACCGATATGGTTAGACAAAAATTAATGTATAAACCCTGACCTTAAAAATCGCCTCTTATCGATACATGATAAAAGTTTAAAAAAAAAAAAAGCAACATAAAAAAGTGGGGAAAAAGCCCTTTAAATGAGTCCTACATTCATGAAAAAAAAATTACGAAAAAACTTTTCAGTGATTTGTAATCTTTTACTGCAACACCCACAATGGGGCAGAAATTCATAACAATTAAAAAAAAAAAAGATTTAGATGATTGACATTTGCCCCTAATTTTGAGAGTCATAGTTGCGTTGCATTTTCTTTGAGGACATATTAGGTGTACCATACTAGAGTAATTTCTCCAAAAATTGCACAACAAAATAGCATCGCTTTATCCTTAAAAAAAGTTAAATACACGAAAACGAAATTAATAAAATGTGATAAAATTTTGAGAGGGCAAAGCTGAACTGAGATGGCAGGGAGCGCTGTAAAACCCGAAGAGAAATCAAGGAAAATAAGTGTTTTCGGTCTATCCGCATCATCTGAAGACCGAGGAAACAGAAAACTGCAGAAACGAGTCCCAAGAGCAACCTTGGCCTTTGAGTTTACCTTTTTAACAGTTCGAAGTTCACGGGTTGAACTCACATGCTGAATCGCTTCATGTTATACAATGTCGCACCTTGACTGATTCAAATCAAAACAAGCCGCTGATTTTGATGCAGATCTTAATAGATCCAGCCAGTATCAGAAGCAGACCACTCTCCATCTAAACCAGATCTTGGTCTAGATCTAAAACTGGCAAGTAATGCCAGTGATGTTTCACGATTTTATAACCTTAATTAGATCTATAGGCTATCCTGCGTCACTAATTTAATTGATTAAAGTACCGCACGCAAAATTATTGTCTTTTACCAATGCATCTAGATTAGATATAGTCTAGATAGTCTATATCAAGATTAACGAAATAAATTATGTATATAAGCCTGTGGTTTTTCGTCTATTTTGATGAAGTTTGAAGTCATTTTGACCTAGATCTAGGCCTACAAAGCAAAGTTCAAGATCTAGATTCTGTGGATCGGGGTTAAGGATTTTTTTTTTCAAGAAAATCTTATCCGAGTATATAGATCTAGATCTAGAGTCTAGATTCGGTGTTATCTTTATAATGATAGCAATTTAATTATCAGATTGTCATAGAAAAATATTGCATGAAAAATCTAGATCTAGTACCAGATCTAGATCTGTCTAGATCAAGTAGTAGTATTAGTAGTGACCTTACCGTGATCTGCCTTTTTTTTCTGGACAAAGCCTTTAGCTTAGAATGCATTTTTTCAGTCTTTAATTTGGCCTACTGGTAATGTATCTAGTGCAAACTCCTGAAAACTCAATATATAAAACTCAGAAAAAGCTCAATCAAATCACACTGTTATGAGAATATATATATAGATTCTAGATCTATATTCAGCAGCAATTAACCATAACTTTGTCAGCATTTATTATTGTGACCAATTTATTTTCAATTTATCTGTCAATAATCATCACTTACTTGCACTGATTATCTCATCAATTTAACATGTTAAGTATTATTGCAGTTATCGGCTCAACTCACTTTAGGCTTTAAAAATTGTATTTTTTCATAAGGAATAAAAATTTGATATGCTGAACATGAATATGAAAGTTTGATTCATCGCAAATAAATACTTTTCAAGATATAAGCATTTTTGAGTTGTTCTAAAATCCCATTAAACTACAAGTTTCGAATTTGTCGAGACACATTCAGTTGTTAAGCCTAATGTGAGTTGGGCGGATAGCTGCAAATTTACCACATATTTTACTCTCAATGAGATGGGAAATTTGACCATTTCAAAGGTAGAAAGATGAAAGAAAACAGAAGTGCACAGTCTATATCTGTAACTTATCTAAAACAGACATGTAAGCCTACACAATTTTGACTCCTTTGTTTCATAGATGTGAGTATTTCTTGATATTATAATATGTAATATTTTTTATCATTGTATTCAGTTATAGTTTACTTGACAAGGCCCGAAAGATCCAATGATGGGAAATTCAATTGCAAAAGATGCAGCCGTGGATTTTGGAATCCAATGGGTTGCAGGGGCTGTAGCAGCTTTGTTTCAAACCGAAAAATTTTATGACCTAACAGGTGAGTTTCGAAAATTGAGCTTATGAAGGAAATATCTTCCTTTAATTTCCTCTGATGTTATTGTTGTTTTAAAAAAATTCTACTAGTCTCTTAGGGCCATGCCTGTGATGTACAGCAAGGGAATCAAACTGGTTTCAACTATTAGGCAGAAACTTTGAGCAGAATGGTTGTAACTTAATAGAAAATTTGAGGCTCCTGTCATAATAGAACTGGTTTAATAAGACATGACCCCACCATCAGATAGCACATACCAGAACCTTTTAATGTCAAACCATAACTCTACTGACTTGCATATTTTGCAAATCCTCATTAAAACAATTGTGAGGAAACCCAGTTTATTAGGCTCTTCACAATTCACAAAGCTTTGGAACCTAGTTGGTAGGCCACAAGGAATTTAGTTCATTGTTACTGATTTTATCTCGAAACTGAGTGTCCCTACTAAAGATTGCTACATTTTCACATTTTGTTAACATTGAAGGTTTCTGTTTAGTTCTTGCATAAGCTAAACATGTGGCCTGGCCTGTGTTGTAAAGGAAGTATTAAAATTTCATCTTTCCAAATATTTTTTTTCGAAAGCCTTGGTTAAGAGGGAGTGGCAAAAAACCCCCCATAAAAACATAAGAAGTATTACTGTTTGACATCTATAAACTGCTGAATTTACCTCAAATTTACAATGTACCTGTATGTTACATCTGATTAGAACCAAAACATGAACAAAAAGAATTAACGTAAAAAATAAAAAACGACCGCACACAGCTATTTGGTACTGTGATTTTTAAATCACACACAGGCTCAACCTCTTGAACAAAACACAGCTGCTACAGTGCCACACATTGAACAAATATAAAATTGCTTCATTTATTGATTCAAGTACAAGAAAGTGTACACACACTACGCAAGACTCTATAATAAGGTGTAAACAATCACCCAACTTGGACTTATATGGACAAAGAGCACAAAATTTACAATTACTTTTAAACGTTTCATCTAAAAATTGACTTCATCAATATAGACTAATGATATTACAAATAATAGGGAATGTGATTTCTTTTTGTTGAAATATAAGTTCCGTTCAAACATCAAATTTTTCATGCATCTATTCTATAATTTCCTTTTTCACTTCAAAATATAGACCAATATTCGCAGGACGTTCTTTCTCACATATCTGAATCCAGTGAGTTTCTTTATTGAAGAGGTTGATGTCTTGTCCTGGAAGGTGATCAATGGCTATAATGTTAAAATTGTCAATAGTGTGATGCGGAAGATTAAAGTGTTTAGCTACTGATGAACCTCTGTCATTTAATATGTCAAATTTGTGGCTACTAAATCTTTTTCTAAGTGTTGTTACAGTCTTTCCAATGTATTATATACCGCATTTGTTACAGTTCATAAGGTAAACTAGGACAGGATAAGTTGTGCCTTATTTTGAAAGTTTTTTCATTCGCGAAGGACTGAAAGGATTACGCAACTGTGGTCTGTGGACAAGTTTAGCAATTTGAAATATTGCAAGATTTGAAACCTGGATTGTTGTTCCTTGAGGATATGGCGGTGTGCACTAGCGTGTCTTTCATGTTCATTGGGCGGCAGGAGGTTGTCACGGGAAGTTCAGGTGTGGCTTTCTTGCATCTTTCGAACAGATGTAGGATGGGCAGGTATTTTTTGAGGATGTTGGAAATGATAGGAAATGACATGTTGTAGGTGAGTACAAACAGAATTCTCTCGGTCTGGTTTTTATTGTTCTTGTGCCTCTTAAGCACCTGTGATCTAGGGATCTCTAAGGCTCTCTTAATGGCGGTTTTATTTCTTTTTGTGGAAATCCACATTGCCTGTGTAGTGAGCTGCGTGAGTCTGGTTGTCAGAGTTTCTTTTAAGTCGAAAGGCTAATTTGTATGGAATGCTGCTTTGGGTGTGATGTGGGTGACATGATCTGCAATGTAGTTAATTAAAAGTGTCTTTATGTTTTGAAAAAAGGTCAGTGTCAAGCTTGCTGTCATGGAGAGCTACTAACACATTTCAGAAGGGAATTTTAGATGTAGAGATCTCACTAGTAAATTTGATAGTTTTATGGAACTCATTGGCGTGGACTATGAAAGTGTCTAATGAGGAGCAGCCATCGGTCCAGATGAAGAAAATGTCGTCAATGTATCTCAACCACACCATTGGTTTTTCTGGTGAGGATTCAAACATTTTTTCCTCAAGGGCTCCCATAAAAAGGTTGGCATAACTTGAAGCCATACAGGTACCGATAGCCGTTCCGTGAGTCTGTAACCAGAACTTACCGTCAAACTCAATAAGTTGTAGGTAATAATAAGTTTGATAAGGTTACAGATGAATGTGGCTGATGGTTTGGGACATCTTCCCTTCCATTTCTCAAAAACTTCATAACAGGCGTGATACCCTCACTAAGTGGAATGTTTGTGTAAAGTTCAGTGACATCCATAGTGCATGAAATGGTGTTGGGGGAAGAGGACCTTTTTTGTTGATGTCAGGAATTTTCCTTAGGAAGTCCATATCTAGAAATAGATTCCTTAGTTCATTCATATTTCATTCTTTTGATGGGTGAAGATCACACAACGTTCTTGGACGATAAAAGATATGAAGAATTAACCAAATTTATAAAAACTTTTCTGCCTAATTCAAAGAACACAGCTGTAACCAAAATAGGAAACCTGTTCGCCTCTTGAATAAAAGATGGTGAGAAGCAAATTTTGTTGCAATTCAGTAGGACACTGTTGCTATATAAGTTATGATATTTTGAATTGCAATTGCTCGCAAAATAATAGTAGTCATATATAAAAAGGGTGAATTAGACATGGATAGATTGATTTAGTGATTAGTTAGCAATCTAAGTTTTTTTTAAAAAGACTTACACAACTTAATTCACGTCATAAAGTGAAAACTTTTACTAATACTTTTTAGCAAATTATCACCTTTAATATTTATACTTTAATGAAGAGGAATACAAAGATTATGAGAGGATTGTACCTGGCATCTTACCAGTTTATCCTGATAAGTCAGAGACACATACTAGTTATGACTAATATTCAATTTCAAAGAGCTGTTTCTAGAGAATATATTTTTTAATTCAGCTCTTAAACTAACATTATTTGATTCAATATTCTAGCCTTTTGAATTGCTTGTTTTGGAGGTGGACTAGTCATTCAGTATTTCAAAACTTAATGTGTCCCTCACTATTTTTCTGTAATATAATTTTCTTGCAGGCTTTAAACAAGGATGAATTAGTTCATATAAATTTAATCTTACCAAATCTTAACCCTCTTCTTTATTCAAACAGCGTTTTAATGGTAGTAAATATCATGTTTTATATAACTGGATTGTTTTTTCAGGCTCTTTAACATACATCACACTGACCCTGATGAGCTTGCAGTCAAATGGAACTTACCACACTCGTCAAAAAGTCAACAGTGGAATGGTACTTACCTGGGCAGCAAGGTAATAGATCTCTGTATAAAATTATAAAATCGTTTCCTACTTTAAAAAAAACTCATTCTACCAGTGATTATTTTATTTTATTTTTAATTAATTCCTTAAGACAACTATGACAATTAACAAGAATTTTATAGCTGTTTAATATGACTGGTGGAGTTTATCAATCAATGAATATAAATCCTCAAAATTGAGTTAGCCGAGAGTAAAAAAATTAAACTAAAGAGCTATTAAGCAGCATAAAAGTTGTAAAATTGATCCTGATTTAATGACTCCAATTCTTTCCTCATTTAATACTAACCTCTTTTTCTGCAGACTAGGTTTTTACCTTTTTTCTCGGATTCTTCATGATGGCAAAGATTCGCGCTTTGATAAAGTACGCCACAGACCTGGACTTTTTCTGTTCTATTGGACTATGCAGGGTATGTTCCATTTACTGTCTCTTTTTTAAAGTCAGCCATAAAATGGGTTTTTACAAAAATGTTCATATTGCCACAAACAATTTTTTTGGCTTCGACATACAAATTTCTTACCAATGTAAACGAAAAATCAATCAATTTTATCAATATGTCTATGCTTTGTTACCAGATAGAAATGTTCCTTTGCATTGCATTGCAAACAATTTTGAAGATGTAATTGCCATTTTGTGGGAATGGTTAGGCTTGTGTCTGTCAGTGTGGCAAATCTTATATTTTTATGGATTGGATAAAACCAATAGCTGGCAATGTGATGCAATGTCTTTAATGGCAGACATCATTAAGTGCTGTCTTCATCTAGAATATATTCAATCTTGAAGTCCTCTTTCGTCTGAATAATATATATGCTGCAGCCTTGTAGATTACATTCCTAGGCCATTCCTTTAAAGCCATATTCTTAATTTGGGAATATACACTGTTACATCTATCCTCTACTTGTATACTTATATATCTGTTATCTTGGCTGCTGAGCACTACAAGATTTATAATCAATTTATAAATGTTAAATTTAAATATAATCTTATTTGACCCTAAGTATTAACATTATCATCTTAATTGCTTAGTCATTAATCTAAGGAAACAGTATTGAAAGAATATAGGGTTAAACTTATAGCATTGCCCATCTTTTTTTTCTCTTATCAGTCTTGGAGTTTTTATTAGGTTTAAGTGAAGAAGAGAATTTTGATATTATAATGCAGCAGAAATTTAAACTATTTGCCTTTATTTTTTCACAAAATTGTTAAAAGTTGAGTTACCTCAGAGAAATAATATAAAATGAGGAATAGCTTTCCTGTTTTGAATACATCCTCTTTTTTTCCTGGATAATTACAAAATAAAATGATTTAATGCTAAACATGCTTCTTGTATTTCATTTCATTTCCAGGTGTTTGGGTACTTTCTACTCTTTTACCTGTCTTGATTGTGAACCACAAGAAAAACAACGCACCAGTGAACCAGCAGGATCATTTAGGCTGGGGTTTGTGGGGACTGGGATTTCTGATGGAAGTTGTAGCAGATTATCAGAAATCACAATTTAGAAGTGATCCTAGTAATGCTGTAAGTGGACATTACTTGTTTCTTATGCTGACTCTTTTGATTATCAGAAAACATATATTATTATGACTTTGGGCTTTATGGCATAGAATTAAATTATCTGAGATGTAACATATTATTTTTGCACTTATTTTTTTTTTATCGTGGCAAAATCCAATCAATTTCTCTTGCAGAGAGGTTTCTTGAAATAATTGGAGAAACAATTATTAAGTTCTTAAGTCAAAATATCTGATCTCACAAATGCACCTTGTACACCTTCATTTTCAAATTCCCACTTTCAATTTTTCATCGTTATTGATCGCTTGCTTTATCCAGGTTTTGTAAACTATCTATGGTTCTCTGAGTTAAAATAAAAAAGTACATCTACTTAAAGTGAAAAAAAGATAAAACTCTTATTCAGTGCTCATTAATTCTGTATTATGCTTAAGCCATGTTTTTTTCTTTTCAGCAAATATTTGTTTTTGATCAATTCAATGTCTGACATATTGACTTCCTTTTCTGATTTAAAACTGTAGTAAAATCTTAAGCCCTGCTCTGTATATTTTAAACATTTTCATATTTTTACTGCTGTTCCAATTTGCCACATCACTTTGAGATGAAATTACGTCTGAGAGTAGGATGTTATTAAGCAGCAGCTAAATAATAAGACTTTCAGCTTTGATGGGGTGGACTTCTAAAGAATATCTTATTAACCAGTTGAAGCTGTCATCATCTTGCATAGACATAACTGAGATAAACCCTTGTGTTTTCGATTTAAAAAATACTTTTCTTTAAAATGTTGATCTACAAGGTTCTGCTTCTCTCTAATTCTAATAATAAAAGTAGAGACATATGAGAAGACAAAAATTGAACCCACTTAAAGTAAATTTTGCAAATATGAAAATCTTATTAATTTCTGTCAAGAAGCTTATTAGAAAATAATTCATGATGCAAAGAAATTTAAGCATTGCGTTAACTTTAATTTCAAATCTTAAAGCATTTGTTTGTAAAAAGTGAGTCAAGTTAGGGCCTGTACCTAATAAAATACTTTCATGTTAGTGCATTTTGGTTCCTTGACAAACAAAGGGAGGCAATATCGCTACAACCAAAGCAGTTTTGTGCGATCACCTTCAACGCGACTTGATTTTCCAAAGGCCATAAATCAGTGTCTATACTGTTTTGCCTTGGCAGAATTAACAATCCCACTTACTTGTACTCTTGTGGATTCAGGTTTGATGCCTGCGTGGTGATAATATTGAATATAGGTCTCTGTAGTAAGTGGTCTCTTTATCTAGTGCTCTTTTACTGTTGCCAGTAGTCTGAAACACTTGTTTAAAGTTGATTTTACACTGAATCACCACTGTGTGTAAATTTCTCACAAAACACTGATTTATGGCCTGCGTACATCAGTGACATAGGGTAATTAACACTACATCTTGTAGGGGTGAGGCAAATGTTCAAAACACTTATTTTATAAATTGGAATCAATTAATTTCTTGGGAAATATATTATATATATATATCTTAAATACTTGATAAAACATTCAGCGTCATGAAGAAGTTAAAGCTTCTATCAGTCTAATAGTTATATTGTTTTACGAAACATGTCTGGAGCAACTAATTTCATTCTCACGCTTTTCAGTCCTTTGGACAGAATGGAACTAAAAAGATCATTATTATGTTCATTTTGAACATGTTGAATGATTCATGCAGATTTTTGTGAAAGCAAAGTCATGGCATGGCTAAAAGCTCTCTAAGTTTAGTTTTATAATTTAAGACAGCATGTATTTATCCTTTACTAACAGAAATCTGTATGCCTTGCAATGGTCAAAAAATATTTAAGAAATAATTTTTAGAACTCACGATTGCTTAGAAAAATATCAAAATTTTATGTGTCTGAAAAGCATTTCAAAATGAATCATCTCAAAAGTTTAAAAGACCTAGACTGTTATTTTTTATTTGTATCTTTAGTGCAATATCTTTTCAGTCAAAGATAATTCCATCAACCATGAAAATTTTCCATTATTTCTCATTTGACACTTTTGCTTTATATTTGTTTTGTCAGGGAAAGTTTATTACCTCTGGACTATGGAGCATCTCTCGTCACCCCAACTACTTTGGTGAGATTCTCATGTGGCTGGGCATCTACATTTCCTCTCGCTCAACATTCCAAGGATGGGAACATGTTGGTGTAATTTCACCAATATTTCTCACTTATCTCTTAACAAGACTGTCAGGAATTCCTCTTCTAGAGGCCGCAGCGAAGAAGAGATGGGGCACTGACCCAGCCTATCTTGCATATAAAAAGAACACAGCCTGCCTGATCCCCTTTATTTGGTAAAAAGTGTTCAGATGGACTTCACATGATTAGATTCATGTGTTATTTAAAACTTCAATTTTTGTTATTGTTGTAGCCTTTGTCCGACAGAATCATTTGACTTTTTTATGTCTTTGACAAAACATATTTTTCACCCATAAATTTTCAGACAAAATCATTGCAAAGGTTGATGTAAAGTACCATCTGTGATATAGAAACCTTTTGTAAAAGCTATGTGTTTTTGTTAAACTGATGGCTAAGGAATAAGACCTGTTTGTTTCTATTGAAAATTTGCAAAAAACACGAACTCCATCATAATGAAAATGTTTCATTTAAATCTGCTCCTTGCTAGAATTTTAAAGGCAGCTATTTTAAAGTAGCTGTATAATGTATTGATCAATCTACCATTCAATGCAGGTTTTAGAAGTTTTTTGTTACTACCTATTATATTTAATAGATAGATAATGCCTTCTCCAAATGAATTTCTTTTTTTTTCCTTCTTTCCATCCACCACTCCCACTCTAAGTCTCTCTCACTCTCAATCTTTCAGTTCCTCATTGCCTCTCTCTCTCTCTCCTTTCATGTGTCTTTTTTTGTACCATTGAGTCAATCTCACCCTCAAGCATGGTCTTTGCAATATATTGTGTCAAAAAACAACACTGAAAAAAAAATGTCATGCTGTTTTCTAAAAACTAGTTTTTTTGTAATTGTTTCAGTTAAATTCAGTCAGTGAATGTACTTGAAAGAATCGAGTGCATGTCTTGATAAATTACAAAGTGGTTCAATGAAATTTGTGCCATATTTTGCTTTTGTTTTAAAGTATATTTTTTCATGTCCATGAACACTAACATGATAGTGTGGCAATTTTAGTTTCTCATGTAAGTAGATACTTACTGAAAAAAAAAACCCAGCAACTCTCCCCCACAAAAAACCAGGGTTTTAATTTCTACATAAAAGGTTAATCCTGAGAAGAAAGTTTATTTTTTAAAACCTTCTTTTTATAGGCTTCTTTAAACTCTGTTCAGATTACTCATTTAAAAAAAAATCATGCGTCACAATTGTCTCCTATATATATATATATATATATATATATATATCATGTTGATACTTAGATAGGTTTTCAGTCCAAATTAAAAAAAAAAACAAACCCAAAAACCCATAATTTTAAATGTAATAAAGAAAATTTAATAATTTGTCTATCTTACAATTTTTGCCTATAGACATCTTGCATTTTCACTTCAGAATATTTCTTATTCCTTTTCATGAAACATGAATCAAAGAAAATGTTTTTCTCTATGATTGGGCATAACATTCGAAAGTTTGTGACTCAACCTCTGTTAGAAAGTCTATATGTGTGAAAAAAGGCCAAAATTGTTTGTAAGAAAAAAAATCAGTCACCAATAATGTTGATAATTTCTCTGTTTCTCAATAAAAATGGTCGATACTTTTAACTGGTCCATTTTTCATGTCAGGTATTTTGATGATATTGTTCTTTTTATTTTTTTTTTTCAAAATAATGCACTTTGTGATAATGCCCAAATGAAGCAAAATATAAATTATAAGCTTTAAGTGAGAAGACCTGAAAAGTGATGTGTTCTCACACTTCAAGATTAATTCTATTAGAAGGACATTTTGCTTGTTTTTCTTGAACTTTTCACTTCTCTACATATTTATACATTCTTTAACAACCATTTAGAGTGTAATTAGAATTGTCAGACAATATGTCATGCCATCTTTAACCAAAAATATATTATATTTTCACTATTTTATAAGTACATGTATTATACCTTGATGATTTTGGTGATACTTTTACTAGGGGAGACCAGAAGCAATAAACTTGAACACATTCTATAATCACAAGGTTTATACTGTCAAAGATACTTTACTTACACGATCAAGTTTTACAAACATGCTCAAGCCACGTAACTGTAGTAGACTATGTTTAACAACTTTCATTTATCACTTTTTATAATTTTTTTTAATCTTCCTTTTTTTTAGTCAAGGTGAAGTCTCAGCCTATTAAGATTTCATCTCTTTGATCTTGTAGATGTTGCCTTCATTATTCTTTACAAGTATATACACATTTTAATTTTGCATTTTGAAGTTTCTCATTTAAGCAGAGATAAAAAAAATTGAATTTCAGATGTGAAAGAAAAGCAAAATTTGATAACTACATGTATTCAAATTTCTCTTATTTTGTTTTTCTTCTTGCATAAATAAAACTGTTGATGACTCCACAGATTCCTTTTTTGTGTTTTTTATATATTTTGTTTGAAACAGACCTTTCATGAATTTAATTTGTTTTTCACATATGTTGGTGTACTGCAGACAACATAGATCTTACTGATAAAGCAGTTTAGGGACAGATAAGATTCATATGATAAAAAACCAAAGATTGTTGGTTTTATTTTTTTTTTTGCACATAAACAGCATGCCTAATTTACCTACATATTATGTGAAAGTAAATTACTGATCTAAAAAGACCACGGATACAGGCTTGTCATAAAGCTGAGAATAATAAATCTTAAAAAAATGTTACGATGTCAGGCTGTCTTGTCTTGAACATAACAATTCACATTAATGTCATGCTCTTCTATCCAACACATGCTATTACTTCCCTCCCTTCTTCATTTTTCTTTGATGTAGATGTAGACTTAGGTCTCCAACTTTAAAATAACCTACACTTGACTGGGGCACTTCGTATGTGACATTTTTTTGTCGGAAAATAAAAGAAAAAAAATCATTAAAAGGTTACAAAGACCACCACAACAAAAGTTATTGAGATTAAGACATAGGAAAAGCTGTAATTTAAAGCAAAATTTATTTACAGGTTCAAACTTTTCTCTTTTCTTACTTTCTCCCACTTCTTACAATAAACTTACAATCTTGAAAACAACTTTTCCCTAATTAATCTCTCTGTTTCACTCGTCACACTCGTACTTTTATCCCTTGTCAGCTGTGTTCCCTTCTCTTTCTTTTTTTTTAAGTTACTAAAGGCAAAAGTTATAGCAATCATTGATTTGAAACTAATGCATCATAATCATGCATCATTTATGTTTGAAGGAAGGAAACTTTTGTTTTTTCTTCATACTCTGAAGCCTATTTAAGAGTGTATTTTACAGTACATGTAGGAAAAATCTTATTCACAGCTTGTAAATACATTTTACTTCACTTAACCTTATTTTCAAGAAAACTTTTTCTCTTAGTCTTATTCAAATCATCACTTCTTTCTAGAATGATTCTGGGTTCATTTAACTCTTTAGAATCTTTCTTTTCTAGACAACAGACAAAAGTTTAGGAAACTAGTTATTGCCCTTGTTTTCATCTCAGGGGGATAAGATTTTGACTTCTAAAAAAATGTAACTTGACTTACAAATGCCAGCCACACAAGCTTAAACAGGAATAATATCCAATCCTAACCTAGCTAATCTTTAAATCCATCATTATACCCAGTGCCAGGCATTTGCTGCCACATATTTCTGGAGATGAAAAACTGTAATTTTAGTCTTGACAAAATAATTCAGATTCTAGTAGTAAGGAAGTGGTATCTTTATAATTCTTGGAATCATTTAAATTTGTTTCTCTATATGTATTTTTGTTGAAGCCGCTTCAATATTGTGAGGTTTTAAAATTTTTTTATTTAAAAGGATATTTCTTGAAAAGAACAAAAAAGAGTTTAGTTGCATCAAGTTACTAAGACCCTTTAAACAGCTAATAATTTTGTTTCCATTTTTTTACATTGTAAAGAAAAAAAAGCATTATGCACTAGTTAAAACCAAATACAAATTTCTGAGTCATTCAGACTGATAGCAAGAGATATAGGCCTATTTCAGGAAAGTTTTGTACAATCATGTGTACAACGACTGAGCTTCCCAAAGAATTTAAGGCATGGAGATAACTTTTTGCCTGAAAGCCCCTCTTAATATTCTCTCGCAATGCTCAGCAAAATTATTGTTGATGGATTTCAGTCTTGCAGATAAATATTGCTCTCCACAAGTTCAAACTCAATAATTAGCTCACATAGAAATAATCAGTCAGTGATCTTTTTGGACATTGAGCATCTGAAAACTGTCATCTGGAAAGTTTGTACTTTCAAGCAAAGGTGATGTTGGATCATCGTTGTGCGTGCTGGCATTGTGATGCACCAGAACCTCGCAAGCTGTGAAGGAGTTTGGGGTGTCGGAAGGCAAGAATTTTTGTTTCTTTGTTTTGCCCATATCCTCTTCTGAAAGCGCTGATGGAGTGCTTTTTGCTAGCAGCCCAACATCCTCTTGCTCTTCCCAGCTTTCTTCTGTAATGGAATCATTTTGCAGCTCACTGCAGTTGCCACTACTAGGCCTGTCCGCCATGATGATGATGTGCTCAGATATACTAACGCTTTTTCCTGGTGCTGCCGACCTGGAGACATTACAACGAGCATTTCGCAGTGCGGGTTTAGAGTGCGAAGAGTCATCATTTTCAACAGTATAATCAAATTCGCCTGTTACACCACTCTCAGATGGGATAGGAGAGAGATGCTGAGCGTAGGCAGCCTGGCGCAGCGTGTTGGCCACAGTGTAGGACAAACCAGACATTCCTGGTCCATCTTCTTGGTTTCCCAGGCTGCTATTAGAATCTGAGGACAGGAGAGAAGCTTTGGAATCCTTCCGCGGCACTACTTTCCGGAATTCGGGCTTCTTTCTGAGACGTTTAGAAGCCACGTAGTATTTGAGGAAAGCTTCTAAAGAACGCTTGCCTCTCTCCAACACAAACTCGATGTCCGCAGGCTCGAGGGAAAAATCAGAAGTGCCCACGTGACCCGTGTTGATGCCTACTGTCCGCTTCAGATCGCGTTCCTGGGAGAGAAAAAAAAAAGATCTGGATCATTCCTGGTTTTATCGCGACAACTGCAGAATCAAATGCCTTAAATCTTTGATTTTTCACAAGGCTTTGAAGTTTAGCATATTAAGCTTTTCTTTGAACACGATGCCAACCACTCAACAACTACTTCGTGAAAGTGAAAAGAAAAACAGTTGGTGTCGTCGGTAATTTCCATCTCCTTTCTTCCACCTTTAAGTTTGTGTAGAAATCTTAAAATTTTAAAATTATGAATTAAAGCCACCACCATAATTATAGCCTGAACATTTGTTACTTTGCCATTTCTGTCTGCAGAAGAGAGTCTGGCCAACTTCAAAAGCGTGGTAAATGTCATTTCATTAGAGACACTAATTGTAAATAAATACCAGTGTGTTCGTGTGTGTGTGTGGGTAACTTTTCTCTGGGATTTTGACGACCTCTAACTCAAAGAAAGAATCATATGCGGAGATGAAATCCCTTTACCTTTTCCCCTCATGTAATGCTGACCTTTATCGCTCCTCTTCTACCTGCCTCCTCTCGACTGTTACCTATTGATCTTGTTCTTCTTACCGCCTTTTTCATTCCTACCTCTTATACTTTCTTCTATTCTTTTTGAAAATGCGAAATCAATATCTTTGCTCATTGTCTGACTCCTCTTCATTTCCTAGTTGCCTATTTATTTCCTTCCAGCAGCGACTTTGTATGGCCTCAGACCAAAAACATACCATATAGTTATTTATTTGCATGAGCATAAGTTCAAGTTTGTCTTTCCACCAACGTATTCATCACTCATTTTAAAATATGAATATGATGATTTCTGAGAAATACAAACTGTATCGTGAGGCTCCTATTTCTACTGTCTTCCGTTACGCATCTCTTAGGGTTATACTTCACAAGGTCAATGTCCTCAAATGCTGAACATCTCATGGCTAGGACAAGAGGTCAACATTACCCTCTTATCTTGGCCAAACAGACAAACACTTGCTATGCATGAAGAGGTAAGCAACAGCCCAGTCGGTAGTCTCAGTGATTTGCACTCATACCCTTTCCCACGGAATAACACAGCATAACTCTTTAGTCTGAAAAAACATTGATCTCATATCTTCATCGCAAAATAAATAAATAAATAAATAAGTAAATGAAAAGAATACAGCTTTGTGTAATATGAAGAGAAAAATCCCAAATACACCTTAAAACATAAGATGCCAACGGTAGTTGCCACTCGAAAGACTTGAAACGGATGCGGTGTTGAAGAGCACGGCTTTTCACTACCCTTGACCCTCTTCCTGACAATCACAATAGAAGCTAAAAGAATATCTGCAGCCTCTTTCCTCTCTACATTCAATATGACGAAACCAGTCTGAGCACTTGAACGTCAAGCTGTAAATTACCTCTCATTTCTTTATTATTTTTCTGCTAATCTGAGAAACCTTACTTCTACTGCAGCAATAGTACCCATTCTATAATCCACAATTGCCATCCATACGGCCATCGCTTTCTAAACCCATACCACATTAAGGTCAGCAGCATAAACATTAGAGCTACACGTATCTCTTTCCCTTCCCCTTCCTTCTCACCCTTGCCTCCGTCCTCGATTGCTGGCCTTCTTATCACGCATATCATTACAATTATTATCATCATCATACCCATCATAAGCATTGGTATCGTAATCGCCAATAACACCAATGAATCAGATTGAAACGTTACTGTCCCCACATATTATATTTTGTCGACTCATACCTCCACGTAGACTCTCTTGACATTTGTGAGCAAGGTAGCTTGCAGAGTGTCCAGAAATGATGGCAGGTTCTTGATGTTTCGCCTTTGATATCCCAAGAAACGATTCTGCATGCTTATTCCCGTTTCCTCCATAAACTTTAAAAGTTCTTGGTAACTTATCTGTGAGGAGAAGGGATAAGCAAATAAGAAAAAAATTGATAGCATGAGTCTTCAGATATGCTAATAGACTATCGGGCTTAGTTATCTAACTGCAGTAAAAATCAAAACAACTAGATCGCTTAGACGAACACCACAACTCTGTGATAAAAACAAAAATAAATAATAGTAGAGAAATGGAGAAAACAAAAGAAGAGCGATCAACGTCTGACAAAGAAAGTATAACTTTATTTCTAATATATATATATATATATATATATATATATATACATATATATAGAATTATATGAGACGAATAAAACTTTTGAGCAAAATGAAATATGGATGAAAAATCATTAAGATCCAAAGAGCTATTATATTTTGATCCTCAGCAATTTTTTTTCGAATAAATGCGACGTGAAACCCTGAATAAAGGACAACAATTGCACAAACTCCACGGTACCCTCCGGATCGGAATGGAACTTTTGAAAAAAGATGGAGATACCGAGAGGGGCTCTAATCCCTGATTTTTTTGTGTAAGAATTACAGCTGTCTATTTCAATTAACGATTAGGCGCGTTGTAAATGTGCTGTTTCAATTGAGAGCAAGATCATCCAAAATCCACATATCGTTTATTATGTACTTTGGACATTCGCACCAATTAAGGATGGCATACATATTTATGTTTGGTTCACACAGAACACATTGAGATACCCAAATCTGAAGCTTAGAGCAAAGAGATCTTGCTTTTATTGATAGAAGATAGCATATGAATGAGAAAGAAAACACAATAAAAAAACCACTTTTATTTGTAAAAAAATCTAAAGCAATAAACACTTAAACTAAAAAAATGTTAGTTAAAAAAGTGTAAAGTTAGCTAATATAAACTGTTACAATCCTTTCTTGAGGTTTCATTGTTAACGAAAAACATTTCTGTTTATCAAAACGACAAAGAAAAGAAAGAGACTAGACCTGGAGACTTATCTGTAATGACTGGTGTTAACCAGTTAATATCCGAATCTTTCCAACTTTTGATTAAAACAAAGGTTTTTCAATTTAACTACAAATATCATGATTTATCATGTCAAAAGAATCCATTTCAGTGTCATTCCAAACTATTAGTTTTTCTCATGCATACGGCGGCTCATGACTTCACCATTCCAAGATAATGTCAAATGCATGAGCAATCTAGTATAAATCTAAATGTTAATAATCCAGTGTCGCAAAGGATGGTGTTTTCCTTCTGGGCAGCTTCGCATGCGAGTTATAAGAATTAAGCGAAGCTCAAAACACTTTTTTCGTGCACAGACCAAATGAAATGTTGCAGTTTAGGTTAACAAAAAAATTAAGATTAATCTTTCATCTACTCTTAAATGAATGTTTCGTTACGGAGCATAACGTGAAATTTGGTAAAAAGCTGTCAAAAAGTATGAAAATTGGATAAAAAACGTAATATTGTGAAACTGAATATATAAAAAAAATTAACAAAGAAAAGATAATATAAAAGAAACAGAGTTTTTTCAAAATTAAATGTTTTTCTAAGGTTTTGACATTTCAAACAGACCAGGAAGATATGCATTTATGAGTAAATTATAATATCAAAGAATTGCAACCATTAGTTCAAAACGATGAAAAAACAAAAGCAGAAAAAAAATTATGTTTGTCTATACGGAGCAAAAACATAAAAAAATAAAAGATATTAAAGAATCTATTGCCTGAGAAAAATTTGTGGAAACAATGTAAGAAAAAAAATATACAAAACAGACACTAACGTGGCAAGCTGAATCAGAAAGTATGTTCAAACCAATAACACTGCACTCTTATATAAAATCAAACCAAAATATGTCACATACGCCACGTTTAGCCTTAACCTCCGAACTGCTCTCCTTGGGTCGAGGCTAAAAATTAGAAACAATGAGGGCATTAAAAGGTGTTTGCTCTTAATTCATCTCTCATTGAGAGTGTCCTTTTCATTTCTCTTCAAAAAGTGACCGGTAGATTCTTGTTTTTTAAAAGCGACCTGTAGCATCTTTGTTATTTCTATAAAACAAAGCGATCTGTCTTGACAATGAAGAGGAAAACATTATTTGTATTTGTATATCTTTTATATAAAACTGTTAACTGGACATCTTTTTAAATACCCTCCCATTTTTTTACCAGTATAATTATTTCCTCTGAATTGTAGATAACACTCCTTTTCATGAATTACAATAAACAGTGCTAATTTTAAACAAACTTAAAAAATCTACATGTACGTGTGTTTCCCTTTTTATGCCGATCCATAAAGGCAAGCTGCTATCTATTTATTCATTTGTTTTCCTGCCTGTAAGGAATCAAACATAAGATAAAAGATTGTCCGGTTCTTATTGATATATGCATTTATGTGAACGTTTGAATTGCAATAAATAGAACTGTTTCTTAAATTTTTTTTTCAGGGTGATAAGAGGCGTTGGCTACTTTCACAAGGTACTCATCAGAGAGCAGGCAAAAAAAGTGAGATTGGCCTTAAGGCCCAAACAGCAGAAACTCTTGCACATGTCGCTGAACCATAGTGAGTGAAGCAAGCGCGCTACTTACTGAGCTGAGTGGAACCCAAATATAACTCAGATTCTGATAATACAAACTAGCAAAAATAGTGTATTCCTGCTTAAGAATCCAGTGTTTTCTTTTCTTCTCCTTTATCCAAAATAATTGGCATATTTTTATTTTTTTTATTTTTTTGCCAATCAAGCTCGAGCTAGGTAAAAATGGTTTATAAAATGGCATCGATTTTCAGCAGTTGATGTCTAATACAACACTTGTATTTCAATATGCTCAATCCGTGAATTTTCTTCAAAAGATGATAAAAACAAAGAATACACACAGACACACAAAAATAAGTATGAAAAATATAGTAATGCAGACCTATATAAGGTCACTCAAAATTCCTTTGAAAACAATCACTTCTATCCATACATATAAGAAAGAGTAGATCGATAGATAGATAAATAGATTGATAGATAGCTAAACAGAGAAATATGTAAATAGATAGAGAAAATGAATGAGAAAAAGGAGGAGAAAGAGAGACAAAAACAAAAAGAGATTGAAAAGCAGAGGAAGATATATATAGAAAGAGAGAGAGAGAGAGAGAGAGAGAGAGAGAGAGAGAGAGAGAGAGAGAGAGAGAGAGAGAGAGAGAGAGAGAGAGAGAGAGAGAGAGAGAGAGAGAGAGAGAGAGAGAGAGAGAGAGAGAGAGAGAGAGAAAAGAAAAAGAAAGAGAAAAGAAAAACGGGAGTAACCATGATTATGATTACTGATGATTTTTACCTGGCCGTTGTGATCCCTGTCCAGATATTCGAGAATAACGTCACACTCAACATCTCCAAACAAAATGAGCCTTTTGCTGCGCGGAAAGAGCTCTTGCTGGGAAAAAAAGAAGAAAAAAAAAGAAATAAAATTAACAAATCTTAAATTATTATATCCTGCCCAATACAAAGGGTCCATAGGAATACAGAAGTTGAAACAAATTTGACCATACACCGAGAACATAATATGGGCCAAGACTGTCTTCGATCTACTGGTTATTCAATTAATTGGCTGTCCACACAATTTCTTTCGAAGACTAAAGTTGTACCAAGTTGTAAATAAAAAAAGAAAACTAAAACAATCTGATTGACACAAACTGTGGTTTTCAAAAGCATAGCCTCATTTCAATACAATCTCTTTCAGGGCCAGATCTAGGAGGAAGGGGTTGATTAGGATGCTTAAGCACTCACTATCAAAAAGCGAACATATTTTCAGCACTCCCCAGCATGGGTTCCGACTAGCCAGGGAATATAAAAAAATCTCCATGAAAAAAAAAATAAAAAAAGACAATGTATCTTCTAACCCTCTTCTTGTTGATAAATAATACAAAAAGTCGTGTCTTTAAATAGCCCCAATTACTACCAAAATTCACTAATTTGCACAAATTCGCATCATTTTTTTCTTTTCAAAAAATTTTTTTTATGGGAAGATATGCTCCCAGAACCCCTAGAGAGGCGTGGCACGCGCTCCTGGTTTCGCCACTTCGATGTTTGGACCCAAAACAATTCTAAGCACATCCCCTTCAGACGATGATCCAGCCCTGTCTTAGACCAGAACACCAAGCCCGTATCCTAAGTAATTATTTCCTTTTCTTTCTTTTTTTTATCCCTCATTTGTCAAATAATTGACCGTCTCGCCTTTCAACAACAGCACGAGTGAGCCTCACTAAGTGGTGAAATATTTGATATTTGATATATAAATTTATATTCAGTTAAGGCGCAAAAGGGAACAAAAATATCTAATAGCCACTAATAATAAACACATATTTATGTAACATAATTATGATCGATGATAGGTAAATTAATCTAGGAAAAGAGAACACATCTCAGTCAAACAAGCTAACCACTCAAAACATGAACCCATTTGTCTTACCAAAAGGGTTTTAGGTTATGACGAGTGTGTTTTTCCTTGTAAAATAATTCAAGACACACGAAATACGACAAATAGTGGAAACTATTGATTGTTCTAGCTCTGTAAATCTCCACTACATTACATTAACTGGCAACTTACATCATTAAGTGCAGCCTCTAGCTCACTCCTGTCTATATTGTCGTTCTTGTCTAGGTTGTGCTTGCGTAATGCCTGTTGGAAAATACCTCCGTAATCATAAAAAATTCAGATGTTCAGATATATAACATTCTCCCAGTAAAATTTAAAATATTTTATTTATTTTTTCCGCTGACAACCCTCCCCCCCCACCCCAAAAAAATAAATAACCCCCCCCCCCCCCAAAAAAAAAAAAAAAAAAAAAATCAAAACAAAGGCTAAAAAACAAACAAACAGCAGAAGTAAAAAATAGCCGACCCCCCCTCCCCCCCACCACCACCACCAACAACAACAACCCAAAAACCAAATAAACCTAAAGGAAAACGACAACTCATGAAGCAACGGTTTTATCTCCGAAAAACCATAGACAAAGACTAGAGAATTACACAGGAGATAAAAGAGCGATCTCGAGAAGAGAAGGCAGCAAAAGAGGAAAGGGGGGGGGGAGAGAGAGAGAGAGAGAGAGAGAGAGAGAGAGAGAGAGAGAGAGAGGGTAACAGAGGAAGACAGAAAGAAACAGAGACAGATAGAGATAGACAGATAGATACACAGTTAGATAGATAGATAGATAGAGAAAGGGAGAGAGAGAGAGAGAGAGAGAGAGAGAGAGAGAGAGAGAGAGAGAGAGAGAGAGAGAGAGAGAGAGAGAGAGAGAGAGAGGAGAAGGAATGGCAACGTGCAGACTCTTTCAATCACATGCATCTAGAAAATGCCTGTAATGAGTTTTTAATAAGGCCTCTCCTACCACCCCCTTTCCTCTTTCTATCGCTTTTCGTTTATTCCTTTTTTTATACACTTCACTTTAGCATATGCCTTCTACCTCCTATTTCTTGCGGCATAAATAGCTTTCGTTACAAAATTGTGACGAAGTTAAAAAGAAAAGGGGAAATATAACTTGAAGCTCACCCGTAGAAAAGCGTTCATGGCTTTTACAAGACGCCGATGCTCCCGGTCTGTCTTTAACTGGAGTTTTTTCTTTCTTATTTTTTCCCTGCAAAAACCATGTGAGACATAAGATGAAAAATAAAAACGCAGTAAAATCTAAACTTGCCAATTAACACATAGCATAAAATAAGCAAAATGTAAATATTAGAAACAGGCATACGGTTGTTAAAATATTGGGAGGTTTTCGTTAGGACTCAATTTTTCGGTGGAATCGAATCTTAGACGTTAATGTATCACTTTCTCGACGATATCAATCCTAAAAGAGAAACGAATCCAATATGTTTAAATAAGATATAACCAACTTCCAGAGATTCGGATTCGGAATTTCATTTAAAATGCGATTCGAATGAACTTTTTCTTCTTTTTTAACAGGCTGGATTTAAAGAAAAAAAATTTAAGGAAACAAAATAAAGACATATTTAATCAGATCACCACGAAACTAACGAACCTTGCGAGTTTTGTGTTGGGCAACTCCTGTAGCTGAACTCCATGTCTGAGGTTCTCCAGTTGATATTTGAGTAGGTCTTGCTCGTTGTCAGAGTACTGGAGGGAGAAAGATCAGTCAGGTTTCTTCAGATTTGTGTTATGGCGAAGTTGTTCACTTACACTTCAAGCTCTAAATTAAGGATTTGGACCTAAGATACACATCTATTTTGCAATTAAAAGTGTGGGCTTATTTTCAATTTACTTTTCCTATAAAATTTTTGTCAATGAAAAATAATGGCATTATCCGTTCACTCGACGTACAGAGAGAGAAAAGATAGATTCAAACCTACCAACTGCATTCCCAATGTTTTCTCGTTGTATTGTCCAAATCTCTCTGTTCTCTCAAGAAGTCTAGGAATGTCTTCGAGAGGTTGAAGCTTTTCCAGGAAATTGTTCTCAGGCTCCATTGACAGCCACCAACCTTGATGAGAGTGACATAACTTTGTCAATACCCAATGTATTTCTTTTTAAGTGAAGTAGGATATTTAAGTTGCAGGCCGTTTCCACACACATTTTTTGAACGAAATCAACAAATTTGAAAGAGAAAAAATATTTGAGACTTGCACTAGCTCGACATAATCCCTTTTTAAGTTTAAACACTTAATAAAACTGTTCCCCTATTTACTCTTAAATTCTGCTACCTTCCCTAGTTACTGTAGCCCTTAAAAACAGTTGTTTTAAACTGCACTACATCTCCTGCCTATGACTTCACTAACAAGTTGTCCTTGTTAAAGAATCACTTTTAATTTTTTAGGCAAAAAAAAGAAGTATTTTCATAACAGCTTCTTTAGTGAAAAAAGCGGGTCCTTAATTATGATTACCATCAAAACAGTGGATAGGGTAGTTGCATAAGACTCCTCCATCAACAAAAACATCAGTCTGGCCATACATAGTGTGCTTAACTGCTTTGAACATCCCTGAACAAAGCAGAAAAAAAAATGAAAAACATGTCAAAATTACTAAAACTAATGTAAATCGGCAAGATGATTTGAAAAAAAAACCCCACCCCCCAAAAAAAACAACAAAAACCAAACAAACCAAAAAACAACAATAACAACAACAAAACAAAGCAAAACAAAACAACTAAAAAAACCAACCAAACAAAAGAAAAGCAACAACAGCAAAGTTAAGAACCATATCAATATACTGATTACTCTCGACAACTGTTAGCCTTGCACATTTTGCCCTCACTTTCCTCTAGAAGAAAGGGAAAATATTCTATCTGCAACCAGTTTTATCTCTTCCCTTTCTCCCTTTTTAGTATCTCCAAATTGAAAGTTCATCCCCGTCCACTATGTCTATTCGATGCATCCATCTTTAGAATTTCAAATCGATGAAAAATATATTTAAAAAGACGGGAAATAAGGGTAATTCTTATTTTATTGCTCTTTCTTCTCTGTATTACGCAACTCGAACTTACCGGGTATGCTCATTGACATGCGCACAGCCAGTCTGACGGGCATATCCGGCGTTGTCTTGGGGTGGCAGTAAAGGGAAGTCATTTGGTTAAGATTAGTGGCCACAACACAAAGCTCTCGCTGGTACATCTCGTAGACTTCTTTGAATGTTATATCAGGATCACCCGTTCTCTCAGCCAGTTTGTGACCGAACCACTTGTAGATCCGCTTACCCGGGTTCCAACCATAGGAAGTCAGGAGATTTGGAATCAAACTTAAGTAACCGAACCTGTGATCTGATTGGGAATAAGCAATAGAAAGTTGATAAAAATTCTCAGCAGAAAAAAAGGAAAAAAATATCACTGCAGAAAGAATGGAAAAGCTTGATTCGGATTTTCATTGTGCTCAAAGAAACATTAAAGTGTAAACAAATTGATGTCAGCCTATTTGTAAACTTTTTTTTTTTGCAGTGTAAGAAAAATGCTTGCTAGACGCTCGACGGTTAAAAAAAATCATGTTTAAAAAAAGGGCAATCTTTACCTACCTAGGAAAATGTTGTTAAGGTTAAGGCTGAAGAACTGCTCCAAGTCATGGGAGTTGTAGCCCACAGCCAGTAGGGCAGCAGTCATAGCTCCAGCACTGGTGCCAGCCAGCCGCTTGATCTGTGGCCAGATATTCAACTCTTCCAAAAGCTGCAAAGACACAAGAGAAAATATTGTATTGGCTGACTTTACTGATATACCTAGCTTAGTTTTCTATCAGGTTCATTCATATCCCGTTAACCACTTTTCAGAATATTCTACAAAAACTACAAAAAAGGCATGCATAGTTAGATTAGATTTGGAGACGCCCCAGTAAGTCCATACCAGCAATTAAAAAATTGAATTCTCCGTTCGAAGGGTGGTTGTCAATCGTTATTGTTTAATTCTTCTTTGCTTCATGCAGATTCAATGCCTGTCATCTTTAAAATCCCAACCACTTCCACCACACAGCACGGTCAAACAATTATAAAAATAAATAAGCTTATGCGTGGGGGCATTGAAAATGCTCATCTTACCAATATTTTTTTTCCTTTCTTTTAGTCGAAGAAACGATATTACAATTAACTCGGAAGGAAATTCCAACCATAAAGACTCGAGTTTCGAGTGCGGCGCGTTAACTATGGTATTGACTCAACTATGAAATTAGAAGCGACAGTTGATCAATATTGAGTCTCCGAGGCCGCGAGGGAGTTCTCGGATTTCAATGAAATTCTGACAGATAGCACATTAGCTTATTTTAAAAGGCTGTGGGAAATCGTGGACAAATTTAATTTTGTTTCAAAAGTTTTTCACTAGTGCGCACCAAGACACAAAACTCATAGATTTTAGATGGCACCTAGAGATAATCCATTTCTGCTGTCACAATGCAGAAGAGAGAGATGCGTTGTGACATAAAATATTTTTATTTCATGATTAAAACAGCATGTGCTATATAGATAGTGGATAGTAGCCGTGGTAAAGCTTCACCTGACAACTAATAAGAGGTGTATGACATATAAAGAGAAAGAAGCAGATACTCTGGGTAAGAAAGGTCGAACGTGGGCGCAAGGACGTGGAGTATGAGAATTAACTCACTCTTCTCCAGAAGTCATCTCTAAGAAGAATTCGTTACAGTTAAAACTCGTTCACTCAGATCG
Organism: Elysia crispata; assembly: GCA_033675545.1. NCBI lineage: Eukaryota > Metazoa > Mollusca > Gastropoda > Plakobranchidae > Elysia > Elysia crispata. The sequence goes on from JAWDGP010005256.1 coordinate 451,674, forward strand.
GAGGATTACGTTATGAGATATTGTCAGAGAATCCATCATGTACTACGGTTCTGTTTCAAATGCCCTGCATGATCATTTGAACAGGTTCAAAGTCTCTACCTTTGGGTGTCCTGTTTGTTGACAATGAGAGCTGAAAGAAAGGGATGTTGCAGCTTTACGCTCGATGTTATGAGTATCAGTATCTGTACCATAAGGCAAAGAAATGTAGTTCAACAGTGAAGATAATCTCGACTAATTTCTGGTATTTTAGAAGCATGCAGCTCTTTGACTATCAACATAAGTAAAGACAAACAATGGTGATTTCAGTCCTGAAAACCCGAAGTAATGAACTTGTAACAAAGCGATCATGAAATCTCCCCAAACGCTTTTTTTTTCTTTTGTCAGTCAGCGCTCTACAACGGGAATCAACAATCTCAGGGTCAATTACTGTAGACCAGTATGTTCTGTCTAACTTAGCACCAGCAGGCTTTTCTGCTTCCTGCATCAAAGAAACAACACTCATGGAAATACCATTTGAGGATGAGAATAATCGTTGTAGCTGCTGTAGACTTTTGAAGCCCAAGCCTTAAGAATTTTACTTCCAAGGTCTTTTCAAAGTCAAAGAAATATGGGAAAAGTGGGTCACTTTTGTTGAAATTTATCCTGTGTTTGGGTAGCTTTCCACTTGATATGATCTGTGAAGCAGATAAGTATGCCGTGGAGAAAGATAGCGGCTCTAGATCTAGTTGTCATGGTCTGATTATATCATAATATACCGACAGCTGTTGCAAATGCTAACAGTTTTCCACACACCAAAGGCCTGAAAGTTTCGGCACAAACACCTTAGG
>JAWDGP010005256.1:457500-477500 GCA_033675545.1 Elysia crispata
AATATTTTTATTTCTGCTTCGCACTTAAATTTTAACTGACCTCTTTGCCAATGCCCACCTCCCACTCAACCCTTCCCCACAATGGAAAATTGAAAGCAAAAACGGAAACATTCTAATTTCCGCCCTTTTCATATGTCTAGCAGTTTTGGACTTGGCGAATCTTCTCTGTCCATGCACTTTTCTTTTTAGAGAATTTTAAACTTGTCTTCCTGTCGCTCGTTAGCACTAAAAGAATGTAAACAAATAAAAAGATAGATAGACAGTAAGATGGAAAGAAAGATAGGACGATAGGAACTAGATTAATCAGAGCAAGGCGGAAAATAGTAAGAGAGAAAGAGAGAGAGAGAGAGAGAGAGAGAGAGAGAGAGAGAGAGAGAGAGAGAGAGAGAGAGAGAAATATATATATATATAGAGAGAGAGATTCGAAAGAAGTCAATAGCAGAAACAATGCAAAATGTCTTTTAAAAATCATACTGAGCTTCTTTATCCAGTAAATAATATAATCATTTACTATGTAAACTACATATCTGTATTATGTTCAGCACAAATGACTCACATTATATAAGTCGTTTGTGAAAATCACGATGAGATAACCATATTTACTTTGGTTTGAAGTGCAGTCCAGCATGGGCTGAGTTTAAGTCAATTGTGATTTCCAGAATAACTAAGTGAAAGATTAAGTTAATTTTTAACTTTGTCCATTAAATCTACTATCAAATTGAGTACATTAGCGAAACAGAGGAACCTTGTATTTACATCAGAAAGATAACCAACATGGATTTAGTCGATTGAAAGTGAAACAAGAGGTATTTGAAATATCCAATCAATTTAAACTTTTGTACAAGCAATAAAGTTAATGCATTTCCAAATTTTTACTTTATTAAATAAAAAGATAACGTAATCATTGAAACACATAACCATTACAGACATATGCCTTATTTTTCAGATTCATCTTACTTTTAAATAAGCGTTTGCATTGCTCACAAAAGATCTGTGCTAACATCGGGGATAGGGTTTGACAAACATTGCCTCAATTAAATTAAAAAAAAAAAACAAACCTACAGAGAAGAAAGTAAGGAAGCACGGATTGGCACAGAATGTTCAACTTACCCGCACAGCGCCACAGTAGGCGAGCCCCTTGTTGCCACCGCCCTCGAACACAAGGTTCTCGAAGGGATACTCGTACTTGCTGGGGTCCACAGAACGCGCTTTCTTGTCCTCTGTATTGAAGATGGAGAAGAAGTTACCGCGCCTGCTTAACGAGATGAACTTCCGCTTTTTGTTTCGTCTCTTAACATTGGGTCTAGAACCACTTCCCCCTTCTTTTTTGGTTATATTGTCAGTCCCGTTGGCATTATCTTCAACTCTTTGTATAGAACCTTCTCCTTTGATGCTGTTATTTCGAGAATCGTCAGTGCAATTGATCGTTGTTGAATCAGCATCTTCTTCAATTGTCGTGGAAGATTTGACGGTAGAGTTGTTATTGATTGAAGGATTAATATGTGTCGCCGAACCGTTTCCAGAATCTCTGTTACTTTCATTAGCACCGTCTCTACTTTCTGTAAAGTTCGTGCCATTGGCCATCAATGCTGTGGAGCCGCTGGTCTTCGACTGCAGGAGCGAGGCAGATGAGTTCCCTCTTCCTACCTTAGCTGCATGCTGGGAGGACTTCACCTCCGCACTGCTTCGGCGGCTGATTCTGCTCGAACTCTCGTCCAGCTGTGAGTCCACGGATACACTATCGACAACGTCCAGGCTGTCTACAGAACCGTACATGTTATCAACGCTGTCTTCTTGATCAATCTCGAGATCATCATCACTGTCGTCGATATCACTCTCTATGTGACTGTTAAAATATTTCCGTTGTGCCTCACGTATAATGAGAAGAGCTGGGCTGCTAGAGTCCAGCTTTTCCTTCGATTTCCGCCGCTCTGAACAAGGGCCGCTGCACTTATTTCCCATGATTAGTTTACACGCTGTGCTGTGTTTGAGGGTATATTTCAATCGTCTTTATAATTTTCTTCAAAGCTCCTTAGAATTTCTTTAACACTGAGATGCAAAGTACAACTTCAACAACCTGAAAACGAAATCAAGAGATAAGTAAAATTGTATTCAACCCAAGCACACATCAAGTAAACTGATTCGAGTACGGTAAGTGAAGTCTATTAACTATACAAAGCCATTCACGGCGGGTCAGAGGAAACAGTAGGCTACCGAGGCAACACTAGCAGTGCTGTTATTATTATTATTAAGATAAGCTGTGGCGATGGTATCAATGATAGTAGTGGTGGTACCGGGAACAACGGTAGTAGTATTAGTGAAAGTAGAAGCAAATGTAATAGTAGTAGTAGTAGTAGTAGTAGTAGTAGTAGTAGTAGTAGTAGTAGTAGTAGTAGTAGTAGTAGTAGTAGTAGTAGTAGTAGTAGTAGTAGTAGTAGTAGTAGTAGTAGTAGTAGTAGTAGTAGTAGTAGTAGTAGTAGTAGTAGTAGTAGTAGTAGTAGTAGTAGTAGTAGTAGTAGTAGTAGTAGTAGTAGTAGTAGTAGTAGTAGTAGTAGTAGTAGTAGTAGTAGTAGTAGTAGGAAGAGGAGGAGGAGGAGTAAACATTCTATACAAAATTTCCAAATCCATGGAATAGTAATAGAGTTTTGCTTAACTACATTTGTTTAATATTATGTTTAACTCTGATATAAAAAACAAAAACGAACTGGAATGACATTTTATACAAATGCACTAAGACCTAAGAATCGAAGATTAGCTAGAGATAACACAAGACACAACAAGGAGAACTTAAATAATTGCGCATCGCTCTGTTTTTATAACAAAAAAAAAAACCACAACATCAAATAAGAAAAATTGGAAATCTCTTGTCCTTCCCGGAGTATGCAATTAAATAACTCAGATAATGTCACACTTGTTTACAAGATAATTCATGTGCACAACAGCTATAGCGTTGTACTTTGACACTTGAATCAAAGCTGTGCTCTGCCCTAAGCGTTAGTCTAGCATACTTGAGACTTGAAAGGACTCCATGGATACTAACGAGCCTAACTTCACTCCAGAAGTCACTCTTTAAAGAGATGAACAATCTACTTGGTATCTGACTAAACCATAATTCAAAGCAAAAGCGAACTGTTGTCCTAGACATGACGAATAACGTGAAAAATGTTGTCTTTATTGTGCTCTTGTTTCTCTGTTAAGCTATAAAGTTTACCAAATTAGTCCCCAAAAGCTATGAGTATCGTTACGCTACATAACTACAGTGTGAGTCCTTGGGTATGTCTTGGAAGAGATACACTAATCTGTAAGCTGCTGTGGCTCAAAAATGGCATCGGGTCATCAAACTTTTAATCAGTCGCATGGAATCCGAAAAATAGCTTATTCTGTACATTTCAGCTCTAGTTTTAGACCTTTTAAACCTTATTAAAAGATTGTGAGTTCCCGCAAAAAGGTGCTAAGGTGCACTGCTTTGAGGATTTCATAGCTACGCTTTTATTTAAGCTTACATGATAAATAATTTAAAAAGGGATTTTTCATAAGATTTGAATTTTGGAAAAAAAATAGCTTCATGTAATTACTTTTACAGTCAACAAATTACAACTGATATGGGAAAACAATGAGGAAGAGTTGTCGGCGATCAAAATCTTGCTTAAGCTATCTGGCAATGGGATCAAATCTTATCGAATTAGCTCTATTCGTGACTTGACGGGGGCCTTATAGTCTCTATGGCTATAGATATTGCTATCAAATGGCACATTTTTCATTACCTCAGGTTTGGGAAAACAGATTCTAGTTGTGTCGAAAAAGCACAGTTCCAAAAGTTAAATAATATCAATAATTATATCAAAAGTAAAAAAAAAAAATGAAAAAGATAAAAGACATTCACGGATCGGTTGATTGCCTACAGCGTGACCGGACCATGCCGATGGTTGTTACAGTGGGTCTTAGCCGCAGACCACTCACTGTAGTCTGAATTAATTATTGTAAAGGGAACAGAGTTTGATAAATTGCGTTGAAACACTGCGAAGCCAAATGCGCGTCAATTCAAGTCTGTCAAAGACACTTTGCCAATAGCTTTATGCTAAGGCCCTTGTACCGAAATCAAAGTTTTATAATTCAATGTTCATGAAAATTGAATAAAAAATCACCGTTAAACTGCTCGACATGCGCAGCTAACGGACAGCACTACTGCAGTTTTCATGATCTGTAAAATACACAATATGTATCCGGAGTGTGAAGCTAATTTATAGAATGGTCCTGTACGGTGATATACATGTACACTGATAAAGACACATGACTATTCTGTCCTGCATGACTCGACAGACCTAGATAAGTAAATCCCTGACGTATTGCGACTGCGCATCTGCATGCCCACAACCGTCATAAGAATGTGTTACTCTTTGGAAACTAGGAAACAAAACACTTCTAGTGCACAATTAATAACATATCCGTGTTCGGTTTGAGGCGAGAATTGATTTATTTTATTTTGAATAATCTTCACATTGCGCAAATTTTAGTAATGGTGTGCGTGAGCCTGATAAACATCCTTGCACGAGATAGTATCGATGGAATTAACCGCAGTGCTAGGCTACGTCTGGGCTAATTATTAAATAGTAAAGAGATATATGAACGCTTGAGCAAACCTGTTTCTTGTTTCTATATTCGCAAGGGAAGCAATGTATGATAGATCGGAAGCAATGTATGATAGATCCAGAGAGAGAGAGAGAGAGAGAGAGAGAGAGAGAGAGAGAGAGAGAGAGAGAGAGAGAGAGAGAGAGAGAGAGAGAGAGAGAGAGAGAGAGAGAGAGAGAGAGGAAAAGAGTGTGATACATAAATTTATTAAATTGTATATAAGAGGCTTAAAAGACTGAGTAGGTAGCTGAACACTTAGATAGATAAATACGTCAACAAACAGACAGACAGATAAATAGATGGATAGATAAATAGAGCAAGTAAGAGAGTATGAGATAGAGAGACCGATAAAAAGAGAGATATTGAAGGTAAGAGAGAGCGAGAGACAGAGAGAGAAAGAGAAAGAAAAGAGAGAGAGAAGGAGAGAGACAGAGAGAGAGAGAGAGAGAGAGAGAGAGAGAGAGAGAGAGAGAGAGAGGGGGGGGAGATATGTAGGTAGATACGTGATCGAAAAAATGATGTCATGAGAATATTCAATGAAAACTATATAATAAGTAGGCTAGGTAGATAGCTAAATAAATAGATACACAGAAGGAGAGAGGGAGAGTGAGAGAGAGAGCCACAGAGAAAAAGATAGTGAGAGTGAGAGAGAGAAGCGGGAAGAGACAGAGAGAGAGAGTGAGAGAGAGACAGAGAGACACACACAGAGGGAGAGAGAGAGAGAGAGAGAGAGAGAGAGAGAGAGAGAGAGAGAGAGAGAGAGAGAGAGAGAGAGAGAGAGAGAGAGAGAGAGAGAGAGAGAGAGAGAGAGAGAGACGCTGATCTTACCAAAAAAGTTGCGTTAAAAGGAAACCGTTTCAACCTATAGTTGGGAATCGGGTTTATATTTTCTTTCTGCGTTATCTAATAGCAAGATAGCCTAGCTTAGATATGCACTACGTTGCACGTTTTAGAACATGTATTTTGAATGGAAGAATAGCATCGGCTATAAGTAAATTAAAACTAAGAGAAAAATTAATGTGCTAACATTAAAAGAATAACCACGTGAAAATTTAATCCTGATAAGAACTTTCCCGTCACGAAATCACATTTTTAACACATGAAACTAAGAATCACGTAAGTCCTTAAAACTTCACGCCTACTTTCTCCTTTGTCAGTTTGTGCATGCGCCTTGTGGGAAGCCTCTCTTTAACTAAACAGCAGCAAACATGAAAGAAAGAAGAAAAGGCTATCCTCTCGACTAAACGAAGAGACGAGCGACACCGTATGATGTAAATTGAAACAGGGATGGGATTACATCTTGATCTAAATCTGAGTTGTATAAGGTCGTGTCATGCCTCTTACTAGATCAAGTGTGTTCACAGTGATCCCTGACAATTAGGCTTTGAAAACCTCAGGAAGTCTGGCATGTTTATTCACCCGAAGCCTGGTTTTATTCACCAGCCCACTCGATGATTTATTTTAAATTCCAAAGATCCCGTGAGCTTTGATTTAACAGAGGCTTTATGTCAAAGCTCGACTACCAGCACCACCACCACCACCATCACAGGCCCACACCCGCGAGGCCACGCTTGCACTCTAAATAGACTAATCCATTCTGTGACCATCCTTAAGGCTTAACTACTCCTGCTGACGAACTGGTAAACCCAACAGTTTTTTTTCTTCTTTTCTTTTTTTCTGTTTGTTATAGTTGGAGAGAGTCGAGGGTATAGTGCGTGTTTTATTGGTGTAGATCAGTCCAGCATTTCCATCCCACTTCGACTGGGCGGACACAGAATGGTGAACTCACACTGTTCTATAAATAGTTTGTTTCCCTTTCTTTTTTCTTTGTTCATTTGAATCGAGATACAGTTCGGTTAAAATCTAAGGTTAGGGTGCACTTAAATGTTCATTTGTTGAATGATGTCATTTGCGGATACGGATTTTAGACATTTTTTTTAGACTAGATGATTTGACTTAATAAAGAAACGGAAGGGAATATTATGAAGTGAAGTACGACACAAGTACAGGAAGAGAATATCAAGGTGGCCTGACATTCACTTCGGAAATAATCGGGGATCAAGGAGAAGCATAATATAACAGAGGTATCCGATACTCGCTCTAGTCAATACATATTTTGTCTCTCCTCATTATCAAGACTGTTTTAGTTCTAAACAGATATTACAACTCAAGATAAATTTGCTTTTTATTATTTTTTTTTAAGGCTGTTAGTGTTAATATAAAAAAAAGATTATCACTTAATCTAACAGTTACGGTAGCTCGCAAATGATAAAAGCTTGATGTTATATTAGAATAAGCCGTGACTCTCTCTCTCTCTCTCTCTCTCTCTCTCTCTCTCTCTCCATCTCTATTTATCTCTCTCGCTCTTTATTTATAAGCTTTTTTTTTTTTTTTTTTTACCTTTTTTGAACGATCTAGTTAATGTATCTCTCAAACAATTACACCCAATTGTACAAAAAAGAAATACAGAAAGTTTTTTTGTACTCTTCTGTGAATGATGGAATATTTGAAGTGCATCAGAGACGATAAAGCATGATACTTTCTCCCTAATGTCGGCTCATTTTGGAGGGAAATCTCAACAGACCATTTTTAAGTGCTAGGAGTTTAGGACCTCTGGCTTGAACGGTATCGGGGAGGGGTCGAACTGCCCCGTTATTAAGTAAGTTGTGGGCGTGTATTGCCTAGGCGAGTTTTGAGTACGGAAAAGGATGAACAGGTGAATGTTTAATCTTCAGATAAGAAGCTATTTACTCAACAGAAAAGGAAATGTCAATAGGAAAGTAAAGTCTTTACAAGGGTCTTAAAGACATACACATGCATACACACACACCCAAACCATCTCATATCAGATAAATTTACAAGCTTGACGCATTAAGGTCAGCATAACAGTGTTGAGGAAACTCAACAGAAGACATAAAGCCTGAATATCATGACCTTTCATAAAAATGCGAGTTTTTTTTTGTTTTTTTTTTTGTAATACCAGTAATGCGACACAGCCCGTCATTATAACAAATATCTTCGGGTAGAGTGATTAAAATTGAGAAAAAAATAGGTTGTGAGGAATAACTTAAGAGAAATGAAGGAAGATAGAGAGAAAAGAGAATATATATATAAAAGAAAAAATAAAGATATGAATGTGTAATTAATGGAAGACTGAGAGAGTCAAAGAAACAAATAAAGATGGAAGGGAGAGAGAAAACGTAGGATGGAAGAAAGAACGAAATGAGGGTTAAATGGCAAAGTATGTTTTAGCGCATGATCTATTTGGTAGGGTATCAAATTGCTGTTGGGCTTGAATTGCGACATTATAATAATATTTTAAACCTTACGGGTCTGATGCTGAATCAACTTTCATCCTACATAATCGCACAGTAGGTTGCTTCGATCTATGCATACCATCCAAGCAGAAACAACAAGAACAAGAATATTAGTTACAACTGAAACAAAACAGCAATTAAATTATTCTAAAGCAAATAAGAAAGAAAAAACAGGACAAAATGAAAGTCATACAAAAGATAACAACAAACCAGTGACATAAATAAATCACAAAAATCACCACCACCAATACCACCACCAACAACAAAAAAAAAGAATCAACGATAACGACAGCAACAGCACCAACAGCAATAAAAACAACGACAAATTCAACAATTTCCACGGTTGCAACAAAAATATAAAACCAATGCAGCAACACCAGTGACGTGAAGCGGGTATACAGCACAAGCATAACGCTTTTTCATCCTTCATTGTCTCTCCGCCGTATTCCACTGAGGTGATCAAACGTCATTCACTCATGAAGTGCCGCCGGGAAACAATACATCTCATCATTACCTAAAGCTGCGCTCAATCTATTACGTAGTTCACATTTGACTAAACCAAAATGTGACTCAGGAATCTGAATTTATCTAACACGACAACTCTTCGCCTACATTGTATCTCAAGAGTCTGTACTAGGAAAAGTTCACGAACTTGACTGTGGACTATTGAGACCATGATTAATATGAACTGAGATTTGAAATAAAACTATTATTAGCTTTAATGTGTGCCTTCTGACTGGCCTGGGAGATTAAAAATGTGAAAACTGACATCAAGGATTTAATCGAATTCACACATTAAGATTATAAGCTTAAAGTTGCTTATCCTACCGATAAAATTTTCCACAAGCACATCAGAATTAAGAATACATTTTAAGAATATGATTCTCATTAATAAAGTGTTAGTTTTTGTATAAGCTATAACTTGATGTTAAAATCAAGCAAAGGGAATATTTAAAAACTTGGGCACTTTAATATCAAGCGATGGACGCAACAACATTGAAAATGCATAAAAATAGTGCGAGCAAAAAAAAGTTTCCAGAGAACGAAATCGGTACTGACCAATAAACACATCTTTATTCACCCAAGAAGAGCCCTGGAGTGCTATATTGAACACATTCTGATGATTGATGCGAGGCCTGGACAATTTTAAAACAATTACAAGAGAAACTGGAGGCAACAGAAATGTGGTTCTCACGGAGAATGCTACGAATCTCATGGACTGCAAAGAAATCAAACGAAACAGAGTTAAGAGAAAGAAACTAGACCATTTTGTAAAAACTGAATGATGGAAGGGAAACGCTGCAGGGGAAAACAACGTGAAAAGATGTTGGATGGACTCACAAAGTGGCTAAAAGTAGGACGGGTGACAGACGAACAGAAAGGACGAGGGATAGAGACGCGTGCAAGGTCATGATCGCCTACGCTATAGAGCAGAGCACCTGATTGAGATGCTTTGAATTTCCGAAAATACTTTAAAAAATCGGACCAGCTAAGTATTACTTTCTATTTTAGCCAATGGTTTTTCGTTATTTAGGACGCCACTCTGATTGAGAAATAAGATGCTCTCAGCTCATGAGATTTACTCACGGATGTAACATATTGAAATTCGCCAATCAAATCAGAATACGTAGAAGCCATTTTCTTGACACATAAAAATAATATTTTAGAGTTTATCCGAGCTGTTTATTTTAAGAGATGATCTTAAACAATGACGCGTCGATACTTTCCAGGTCCTTGAGATGAATTTTAAGTCAACATATTAATGCAATGAAATGACGATGCCTTTTCTCTGCAATTAAAAGGAAAAGGCCAAAAACTTCTGAGACTGGAAGGAAACAGTAATGTGCTTGGTATGTGATATAAACACTTTATCGAAGCGTGATGGATTTCATGATAACCAAACAATCCATGAGGTAAATGTCAGCAATAGTTTCTGTGAACATAACTACCGTTAGCGCTATAATAGGCTTGAATTTCCCACCATCTCTAAAAATATTGATCTTGGAGATCATTGTACCATTCTTAAGTGAGTCTTAAAGTTACATTTTACTTACCAAGAAACAAACAAAATTCTCATCCAATATTCATAAGCCAAATGCACAAGATAGTCGAAGCTCACAGCAAAAATAACGGTCTTTACCTTTAGAGATTGTGTTAATCAATAACCGAAACTAGAATGTCACCATGTTTTTTATACTCAAGTGAATACAGGCCTAACTGAGGGGGAGTTTATTCACAATCAGTCCAGAGCGCAGTATGTTGGTTGTGCCAGAATGGTTTCTTTCTATCCTCCGAGTTTAAAAAAAGAACCACTGTTACAAATAAGCCATCTTTACATTACTTGACTTGTCAGCCGAGAAAAATGTCGCACGCGGGATCCGCATGGTTGATTCCTACGCTAGCCAGAGTTGAACGTAAATATCATCTAAGTAGCTGTCTCTGTCAGAACCTGATGCAAAGTACTATTCATGCTGGAGTCGCATGTGGAAGGAAGGGATCAGCCTCCTGTGTGTCACAACTGAGCGTATTTACACCTTCCTTAAGTTAATTTTTTTGGACAATATGTGGGAGATTTAGGAGAGAAAACCACAATTTTATTGATTAAGTTGTTAGGAACTCCAAAAAGTCCATCCGAGGTTACCCTCGGAAAATGAGACTCATATAAGTTTACTGCAAAGCTACGTTGGCTATCATTGTTTTGTAAACTGTACAAAAAGAAAGATAGCCGAGTGAAAGGTTTTATAAGAACGAGTAAAACAATAACTGAATAAATCGTCCAAATCAATAATAAGGGCTGGCTCGATTGGTTGGCAGACAGCCAGCCAGATAGGTAAATAGTTAGATGGATGGACGCTTATATATATACAAATGTAAAGACTAGTATGTCTGAAAATATAAATATATATTCTGACGATATGATACCAGAGATTGATTCTAAAAATTGTAAAGATTAAATAAAAAAAGGCTATGTAGACCAAATAATGGTTTAAACAGAGGAAAATTTTACCAGTGTTCCTCAAATATATGGATCATCTGTCAACATAGTAATACCCTTTCTTGTTTCCTCTTGTTTTTAAACTTCATTTCCAACTTTTACCATTGTTGAATCGCTGCGACACATATCATTTATTGAAATATATACAATATAAACCCTGAAAAATAAAAAAAAGCTTCTCAAGACATTAAAAGGGTTAGACAGGGACAGAGGGGCGGGGGGGACGGGGAGAGAGAGAGAGAGAGAGAGAGAGAGAGAGAGAGAGAGAGAGAGAGAGAGAGAGAGAGAGAGAGAGAGAGAGAGAGAGAGAGAGAGAGAGAGAGAGAGAGAGAGAGAGAGAGAGAGAGAGAGAGAGAGAGAGAGAGAGAGAGAGAGAGAGAGAGAGAGAGAGAGAGAGAGAGAGAGAGAGATCGAATGAGAAAGAGAACAATCGAGAGTAGCTCTAGACTAAAGAAGAGAGTGAGAAATTTATCGGTTCATTGACAGATCGATAGATGAATAAAAAGAAAAAAAGATCGATAAAATAAGAGATAGATAGACAGATAGCTAGATAGAAAGAGAAGGATATATATAGAGAGAGATGGCGAGAAGAACAAATAGATTTAATTATCTTGCAGACAAACGAGGAAGGAAAGATTTAGATATAAAGATACAGGAAGCAAAAACCAGGCAAGGTCTAAAGCTGCTTAAAGCTGTACAAGTATGTCAGTCCTCACCAACGATTCATGAATGTCAAGAGGCAAAATACAACATTCTTTTAACGAAGACAATGCCGTGGCACTTGAAGCAAAACTCATACATCTATACACTTATAAATGAAAAACAACAACATAGGTAGATAGATGGACATATAGATAGATAGATAGATATTTAAAAAATAAATTAGGCCTACCTAGTACATGTTTGGTGAACGACTATATATAAATAGAAAGATATATGTATATATATATATATATATATATAGAGAGAGAGAGAGAGAGAGAGAGAGAGAGAGAGAAAGAGAGAAAGAGAGAGAGAGAGAAAGAGAAAGATAGATAGAGAGAGAGAGAGAGAGAGAGAGAGAGAGAGAGAGAGAGAGAGAGAGAGAGAGAGAGAGAGAGAGAGAGAGAGAGAGATAATCTAACGTTATAACGAAGAATCGGCTGTTAAATTAATAATTTATTATTGTTGCATGAGACTGGTTTGCTACACCGTTTCTCTTAATCTTCGTCAGTTAAAAAATAAAACCAGCTGAATCGGACAACCCGAATATAATGACCCTTTTCAAAATGGTTGGCACTCGTTTGAGCCACGGTGCTCTGGAATGTTTTGTAATTGGGTAATCTGATGAGGTATAATAATCTATGTGGGGTTAATGGTCAAGTTACTAAGGACTATATCTGCAGTGTAGGCTGGATAATGAGGGTAATTTAGCGCTACTGTTTCACTGCCATTGCCAAAGGTCCTTGGAGGACCCCCACATAGCACAGATGCCTCCCAGCAGTTCTTTACATATTACGAAATTACTTCATTGACGTTTAACCTTTCAGGCTGTGGGTCTGTCGTCAGCCTGTGCTCATTTTCCTCTTTCTTTTTTTTTTTAGCTGTCTATTCGCCTCTCTGCGTGCTGTTTTTCTTTATCTCTCTCAAATTCTCTTTTCTCTTTTTTCGTCCATAACACATTTTTTTCACTCTCTTGCAATCTCTCTCTTTCTCTGTCAACGCTACTCAATCTTTCTCTCTTCCCTTTTCGTCTCTGTCTATCTACCTATCTTTTGCTCGCAGCACCTTTTTTGCTATCTCTGCATCTGTCTCTTTCTTTCTCTCTCTCAATCTATCCCCCCCTCTCCCTCTCGGTGTTTTTATCTCTCTTTGTCCCTTCTTTGTTTTTTTTTTCCCCTCAAATACCCGGCAGAGCATTCCTTAAAAACATTCGACGTCGCCAGTTTTCAATTTCACATATTGAAAAAGAAAGTATTGATAAGGCTAAAATAGATGTATGAGAGGGAAAAAAACATCTATTGCAATGAAAAGTACCCCCAGTTTTTTTTTCTACGATTCTAGCACATTCAGAAAGAAAAGGCCTGTACAATTTATCATTGGGTTATTCAGCAAGCATTTCTCTTACTTTATTAATAATTGTTGCAGCATTTGCCGTAATCGACATTGCGTATCCATCGAGCGAATTATCGAAATAGGAAGCAATCATCTGTGTTCATTATGTTCAAACGCGTGGAATATGGTGCGATCTTACAGATCCTCTACCACCGCTACCAAACCCTAGACAGCAAAGAAATCGCAGTAAAATGAGAAAACGAGAAATGAGAGTAGAAAGCGGAGTTTTAGAAAAAAAAAAAAGGGGGGGGGGATAAAAAAAAAAAAACATGTAAAAAGAAGGAGAGAAGGCAGGAGGAAGAGAAGAGCAATCTCTGGAGGGAAAAATGGAAGTGGCCTTACAGCATAGTGTAAGTTAAGTGACAGCAATAACCTCGAGATATTGATCTAAAAATAGGGGGAAAAAAATCATTGTAAGCCAATTGTGTAGGTGGCGAAAAAAAATATTAGTCCCCCAAACAGGCAATGTTGATAAAAACAACATAAACAAGGTCGAATTAAAGAAAACAGGTTCTATAAATTACAAAAATGACAAATAGGACTGATTTCTTTTATACAGCAGAAACATTAAACTGGCCTGCTCAGCGGGAACGAATAATTTATTTTCCCAAATTGGATGATCGTTCAAGTGTAAGTGGATATTTCCAAGGGTGGAGAAGCTGCCGCTACAGTACCCGCCAAAGAAAGAGAAAGCTATTTATTTTACTTGATGCACATGCTTGACGAAATAGCGTAGGCCTGCGTGGGGTACACCAGCATCTAGGATTTTCATAAAGTGGCGCTGAAGTTCTTCAAGCTCATAAAACACAAAGAACGTTCTCTGGGACTGCACGCCTATTATCATATTTAGAATAGACGTTTATCTACCACTTAATCTTGTTCTTTGTTTAAACAGATCTTAGAACAACTCTGACACGAGAAAAGAAGACATTCATTGATATTGCTATATAGATGTATTAAGGAGACGCTAAAATGCTATGAACAAGAATTGATAAGTAAACGTAATTGAGTATTTAATTATGAGTCATTGATTATTGAAGAATAAAAAAGAGATAGATCTGCAACATAATACGAAAGCCCTGCTGAAAAAAACCCAGAAACCAGCAGCGTAACATTTAATATAAATGGCATGTAATTGATACAACTCACGGTTTTGTTATATTTGGGTTGTAAGATGTGTAAAATGAATCTGTTAAGGAATAACCACACTCTTATCCGAGACGTACTCACTTTTCCTTCCTTTCCTTTATTTTACTTCAACTTTTTCCCAAACACTTGAGAAATAAATGATAAGAGAAAACTTACATCTAAAGCTATGTAAATACATGGTCTCCTTTTGTCTCAGTGAAGGCCAGAAATGACAGACCTATAAATTTAAAGATTCCAAGTGTAGATTCCAGATCCTAGTTCACAGCACTGTAAGCACAACACTTTAACTTTCACCCCTTTGTTCAGCTTAAAGTTAAACACAAAAAGCTAAAAAAAAATTATTCTCAAACCTTCCACACACGATTAAAAAGGGACGAAGAAAGGAAAAAAGTAGCAGCCTAGCTGAACATGATTTACTGCATGGATGTATACGGAATTTTGTTGCATAAATCTCATGCTCTTGTAATTTTTGCACATTGCAGCATTTCTTCTCCTTTAGATATTCCTTTCTGACAATCTACGCTACACACCAGAATATCTTGTCTACATTCAAAGACCTCTCCATTCGAAATCAGACACCTGCCGGGATAAACGAGATATAGTTAGTCTACAATCTACACGGCACCAGCACCCAGAATCACGCCAAGCCTGACTAGCTCTGCCACACCAGACAACACTCATCGGTGCGGTCCGCACTGCTACTCTGCCGTTTGCCGGTGCCTCTTGTCAGAATCGTAAAGCTCTCTCAGTCTGCCTCGGGTTGTGAGGACAGGACAGGCGTGGCCCAGCTGAAGGCGAAAAAACGGGTGGGAATGGGTGAAAAAAGAAATAATTTGTCCTTCGTTACACTTAAAATTACACATTATTCGCATTCGTTGTACAAGGAAAGTGATGTCCAGTTTTCAAATTAAACTTTGTTTTCTTTTCCATTATTTTGCATTTCATGTAAGGAACGCCCTATAGAGAAATCACGACCGCCGAGGTGGAAAATGTTGTGGATAAGATCAAGAGAGTGGTGAGGTATATAGAAAGGGGAAAAAGAGAAACAGAGGTAATGATTCATCTTGTTTCACAAACTTCAGCAGGTCGAGATAGACTTGTTTTACCCCATTTCTATGAAGTGCTGTAATTTAGTATTTCAAAGCAAGAGATGAATCAATCCGTTTAAATCAAAACTAAGAGAACAAAGTGGTGAGGGTCACGATGACAATATAGAAGATAGGCCAGTGAACGGTGACCCCATTTTTATACAAATCAAGATACAGTGTAGTCTTCAAGGAAAGTGGATTCCACCGTTCTATTCGCCAGTTTTTGCAACAGTTAGCTTGTTGAAACGGATGACGGTGTTGTGTTGATCTGTAAAAATGTGTAGCTAGACAGAATCACAAGTTTATGCAGGGACCTACTCCTTTCACTGTAAGAGATAACTGATGACTGATAAAACTTAAGTTCAAATATGGAAAATATAAAGCCCCGAAGAATCAGGCCTAGCTGAAATAAAATTAAATATCCCACTGGAACAACTTTGCTTGTCTTTTGAACAGTCTTTTTTTGGAAGGGTTAATAAATAACTCATGAATGAAAAATAGAACTGTATCAGACTTTTCTGAAAATAAGGAAGTTGGTACAATAAGGTTATGTAGACAAATTGATTTTCAAACAGAAAGCAAACGCATTAAGACAAAATATAGGTTGAGAAACATATACATGTAACTAGAATAGACTAGGCCAACAATGAACAGCTAAACTGAGAGAGAGAGAGAGAGAGAGAGAGAGAGAGAGAGAGAGAGAGAGAGAGAGAGAGAGAGAGAGAGAGAGAGAGAGAGAGAGAGAAAGAGAGAGACGAAGAGAGAGAAAGAAAATATTAAGAGAAAAAGAGTCAGAGAGAGAAGGAGAGAAAACTTAAGTTGAGAGAATTAGAGACTGAGAGAGAAAAAGAAAGGAAGAAAACAAAGTTGTGAGAAGTAAGTATCGACACACAGAGATTATTTTTTACCGATACTCTTGTATTAGTTTATCTAAAATCCTCTGAGTTTTTTTGAATAAAGGTCTAGACCATTGACCCTAATCGAGTACTGTAACCTCTTCTTCATTTTTTAAACCACCCAGGGAAAGCGCCATGCCTGGGTAAGTATGCGCCTCCTATAGTAGTGAGAATAATGAGGTAGATAAAAGCCTGTTTGTCGACCCGCATGTCTTATTATATCTAGATCTAGATCTCAGAATTCTTCGTGTGTAACAGAGATTTGCTATATTTTTTTAGTTAAACAGAGCGATGAATTCAGGCCATACAGAGAGACCTAACCGCAACACAACGCTAAGCAATTACCCAAAGTTCATACTTTACACAGGTCACATAGGAAAGAGGACCTCATTGGCGACAGCTCTATCTCACGAGCTAATAAAAATGTCAATACGAAGTACTGGTATAGACTTCCTATAAGCACAGTTAATTTTTTTTATTTTTTTGACGGCCTGCATCGAAATAAGAGAAAAGTCCGATTTCCAAGAGTCTACACTCAGGGGGTGAGTTCAAGGTATGAAGCCCAACCTCTAAAAACAGCTCTTGTTTTCTTAATGCCTCCAACCTAGTTTGAACTGAAAAAGGCAGCCAAAAGTATTCCCTGCTCTTGCCCGGACTAAGTAGATGATTGCATGTAAAATTACTGCTACCGTATTGTGCCAGATAGGTGTTCTTCCAAGAAGGAGAGAGAGAGAGCGACAGAGAAGAGAAAGAGAAAAAGAGAGAGAAGGAGATAACCACTGCATTTTAGGACAGAGGAAAAAGAAAGAGAGACAGCTTAAATCGAAAGAAAGAGAGAAGAACAGAGAGAGAGAGAGAGAGAGAGAGAGAGAGAGAGAGAGAGAGAGAGAGAGAGAGAGAGAGAGAGAGAGAGAGGAAAGAGTTAGCTGAGAGGAAGGGAAAATAGGAGGAGGGGGGGGGGTAGCTGAAAGGACAGAAAAAAGAGAGATATAAAGAAAAGGAGAGGAAGATCTGAGAGCAGAGCGTAGAGAAAAAGAGAAAAAAAATAAGTGAGGGATAAAGAAAAAAAGAAAAGAAGAAAACGAGATAAAAAAAAGAGAGAAAGTAGGAAAGAAAGGGTGTGAGAGAGTTAGGGTTAAAGATAATAGAGTGATAGAGATATTTAGATAGATCAATAGATTAAAACCAAGAGAGATACAGAGAGAGAGAGAGAGAGAGAGAGAGAGAGAGAGAGAGAGAGAGAGAGAGAGAGAGAGAGAGAGAGAGAGAGAGAGAGTGATATCAATCACTGATAAAAAATGCTACTACATAATACAAAGAACACAAGTTTAAGAGAGTCTTTCATTCTTTAAAAGAATCACTTACACCCCCACCACACACACATATCTTCACGTACATATAGATCTTGCAATGAATCACTTTCATATTCTGGATAATGGTACACATACAATAGGAAATACCAGACTACTGAGTAATTTGCATTGAAAAGGGAGCTGTAGGCAAAGATTGGTATCTTTCGTACGATATCCTGCCTATTAGTTACAGAAGAAAAGCAAAAGCTATAATAGTAATATCAATAGAGGCTAAATAATAGTAGTAGTAGTTGTAGTAGTAGTAGTAGTAGTAGTAGTAGTAGTAGTAGTAGTAGTAGTAGTAGTAGTAGTAGTAGTAGTAGTAGTAGTAGTAGTAGTAGTAGTAGTAGTAGTACTCTTATTATTATTATTATTATTATTATTATTATTATTATTATTATTATTATTATTATTATTATTATTATTATTATTATTATTATTATTATTATTATTATTATTACTAAATAACAGTAGTTATTGTGGAAGTAATAGTACTACTAGTACTAGTAGAAGTAGTAGTAGTAGTAGTCGTTGTAGTAGAGTAGGAGTAGTTGTAGTAGTAACAGTAGTACTAATACTAGTAATAGCATTAGTAGTAGTGGTAGTAGTAATAGTTGCAGCATCAGTAGCAGCACCACCACCACCACTAGCAGTAGCAGCAGCAGTAGTAGTAGTAGTAGTAGTAGTAGTAGTAGTAGTAGTAGTAGTAGTAGTAGTAGTAGTAGTAGTAGTAGTAGTAGTAGTAGTAGTAGTAGTAGTAGTAGTAGTAGTAGTAGTAGTAGTAGTAGTAGTAGTAGTAGTAGTAGTAGTAGCAGTAGTAATAGTAGTAGTGGTAGTCGTAGCAATAGCAACAACAATTGCAGTACAAGCAGCAATAGGACTTTAGAACAACAATGGTGCTAATTTTTCTATTTGTTGTTTATACGATCAGCAAAAAAATTACTTCTCGGACTAGAAAGAGTAATAGAAGAAACATTAACATAAGTTTAGTGGCTATAAAAAAGTAAAGTAGCAATATAAGAACACTAGAAATATTTACAGACCCTGATTGAACTTCACACCTGCGAATCTGATGATTATCAACAAGTGCCGGGCTAAAGTCCAGATAACCATAATTTTGATATTTGTTTCGCAGATCAACACCGATTGATATGGATTCTGAACACATCTGGTTGAAAGATGTTTTTTGATTGGTTTAAAGACTATAATACACAATGCTACTTGCTTCACTTCCATTGTCTTCTTCTTCTTCTTCTTTTTTTTTTCCAAAGAAACTCCCGCTTGGCAGGAATGAGCACACTGAAGATGGGACTTCTCATCACATTTTTTGAGCCACTTGTTAAAAACAATAGACCCTTTACCTTGAACCTGTTGTACAGCTTGGGTGCACCATATGCCAGTAATACAGTTATTATTCATGGAGAGAAGAGAGACTGACTGTATCAGAAATGAAAAACGAGACGAATTCAGTAAGAGACAGAACAAATGAAAGACATATTCCATTCTTGATCTACTTTTCATCCACAGTTTTAGTGACTTCTTTTTTTAAGAGCGAACCATGTTCTTTAAATGTGTCCTTAATTTTACATACGTAACCTTTTGTACTGATGATCACTTTAAAGAACATAACAGTTTCATTTTATGTTCTGTTTTAAAATCTTCTAAAATATTAACATATTTTCATTACGCAATCACAATTTATATCTGCTTATTACCGTTTTTCTTTTTACAAACTTCTAAAGCACTCTAAAAAAAAAAAACGAAAAAAAAAAAAAAGCTTTAGCGCTATATGCAATGGTATCTCGAAAGTTTACTTTTCATTTTTTGCAAGTTTTTTTCGAATGAAACTTGTTTGGAGGCTAGTTTTTCAAAAAAGAGAGCTAAATGACGAGAAAGATCTAGATATTGACGTCACTAGAGTCTGGGTTCACTTTCATCAATCATCCTTTTTGGAAAAGATTATCTTGCTTTGAAGGAGGTGCAATGCATGCTATTTTGTTCTTCGCCTTTTATCTCAGGGTTGCGGCCCCTAGATAAGTAGACCTTGACATGAAAGATACTAGAAATTTGGTTGATATATCATTTAGATCTTGCTGAGCTCATGATTCTTTTACTCTTACTTTATAGCATTCATTTTGCAGAAGGAGCAACCTTCATAGTTAGGGTAATAGTATAATCAGGAGCAATAAAATTTTCTTAATTGAAAATATTTGAAACAGCAATCGTTTAATAAGTAGTTTTAGTAGTGATAGTAGTAGTAGCAGCAGTAGTAGTAATAGTAATAGTAGTAGTAGTAGTAGTAGTAGTAGTAGTGGTGGTTATGATAGTAGCAGTAATAGCAGTAGTTGTTGTAGTAGTAGTAGTAGTAGTAGTAGTAGTAGTAGTGGTAGTAGTAGTAGTAGTAGTAGTAGTAGTAGTAGTAGTAGTAGTAGTAGTAGTAGTTGTTGTTGTGGTTGTGGTGGTTGTAGTAGTAGTAGTAG
>JAWDGP010005256.1:480000-500000 GCA_033675545.1 Elysia crispata
TTCCAAATCGTGCGAGCTGAACTCGAGCAGAAGCTTTATTGAGCGTGTTTCATCCTGTGAACCATTCTTAGCGCACGAGGAGCTTGACATCGGGCCCTGGGCTCAGTGAATAACTGCTGACGGGAAAGCGATAGAAACCAGATTTAGACGGTAAGATTGACTGAAATAAATGCGGTTGGTCAAAGAAATCGAGTTGTCGATTGACTGCATGATATACAATGTGCTATCTTTACGAGTTGATAGAGGGTTGAGACAAAATTCATTTTCCCAGGCCTTGTGCGGTTTTATTTGGGTTGAATAATATAAGAAATGGAATCTTTTCTTGTTTTAGAGGCCAACCATGATGTAATCAAGTTATTGCGATGAATATCTTAGTGACGTGTTTGTTATGTTCTGTTTTTCAACAAAACAAGAAACAAACAAACAAACAAATAAAAAACAAAAACAAAAAGAAAACAAAGCAAAAATGAAAAACAAAATAAAAAAGAACCAAAAAAAAAAAAAACCCCATAAAAAACCAACACGAAACAACAACAACAACAACAACAACAACAACAACAACAACAACAACAACAACAACAACAACAGCAACAGCAGCAACAACAACGATAACAAAATAGCAAACTAATCCTGACAACAATGAGCTCTCTCTCTCTTATACATTTCTTTTACCGAAGGCAAGCTCAGACTATAAATTAACATTTATTTTTTGGATAATTCTCTTTTGCATCACGACTCAACCTCATTCAAAATGGCACGAGATCTTCATATGCCGCTTCTGTTAAACTCATTGATGTTTTCCTTTGGTTTGAACTGGCATGTAGAATTATTTGGATAACTGTTGCCTTTTTGGCGCTATAACTTACTGAAACAGACCAAATGATGGGAAACAAAAACCGAACTTATGATGTGTCTTCTTTCATTTTATTTATTTTTTTCTTGCCTAAAAACAAAATTCAAACACAAAAAAGTACGTAGTTTTGGTATTTTTTTTTTTGAGATGCGACGAGTTAAAGCTGTGATGAGCATTCAAACATTTTTTATCTGTAATTCCCCACTGCTGGCAACTTCCAAGAAATTCCCACATCCTAGTCGTGAATGACATGATTCTGTGTCTCATAGATTCTGTAAGAGAGCCCGTTTGCACAGAACAGTAAAATGTTTGATTGAGCTTGTAATCTAGACTAATTAAGCTTTGCCTACTAGTGCTTTCTCGGTGCGAACAACAAAAAAATTCCTTCTTGATGCTCCGATACTTGGAGTGGCGTGAGGAGAAAGAGTAAAAATTCTTGTGATAAAATCACCTGCCCTACGGTTGAGGCCTGAGGCGGCAGATAAACCCAACGACCAAGCATAGCTTTTACTAATCAACCATCTTGATTGGCATTCAAATTTCGCCCATTTCAGCTCCTGGCAAAACAATTTCAAGCCCTTTTTAAACTTTACCGTATCTCGGCGAGCAGCTTACTTAGAACGTCAATCAGCGAAAAAGGAGGAAAAAAATATAGTCTACTGTAATTTTAGCAAAGATGGAAATAATCAAAGGGCTCATCAAGAAAATAAATGACGTGCTCTCCTCGTATTTTTTTGCCTGCCTTCTGCTCTAGAGGAGCACCCCTCACTACCACTACCACTACCAAACACACACTTCTCATCTCTTTCTTTCTTTTTTTTCTGCTTCAATTTAACAAAGTAGTAAAGAGGACGATTAAAAAAGGAGCAACTGGGACAACAATCACCTCCAAGATATCCACAAACACTCCACCTCAGGCGGACTCAAACTGAAGGATTATCTCCACAGAATCAAGCTAACTATCATTTCAACCTTTCGGCCATTTTTTAACTAGGTGTTACAGCCCATGCCTGGGGGACTGCGCGAGACTACAACAGTTGTATAATCCCAATATTTAAAACAATTTATTTTATTATTTTTTCACACTTAAATCGAGCAAAACAAAACGAAACCAATTATTACAAGAAAATTTCAGGCAGTTTTATCTGTCCAAAAAAAGTCTAATTCCACTATCTTAAAAAAGATTAGAAAAAAATTCTCTATAGTGGTAAATTAATACAACGGTCATGATTACTATCATGCAATGGTAGTTTCGACGGGTTATAGTATATTCCAAAAATACCAAAATGTCATCTATAAATTAAAGGTGAAAAAACACGTAATCAAGGGTCGTATTCAAGCTGTTGGTCGTCATATTCAACCTATACGTGGAATATTTTTATGTTTCTTGACCATTTAATACACTTGATAGAAAGAGAAGAGTAGATGCAAATAGTTTTCAAACCGACATTTTGTAAAATAAGTCGAATTTGACCCAGAATAAATTTATTATTGATAAGATGGCTTCACTCGTGAAGGGCAAACAATTATCTCTTGTAATGATGTGAAACTCAAAGAATGAGGCTTAGTTAAAAAAGCAACATTTTGTATTTTCCCCTTTCGCGGTTTCACGAATTCTGTGCTGTTCTGAGTATTTCATGTCCTTAAAGATGTGTTGCGACCATGTAAGCTCATGAACAAAGTTTTTTTTTTTTTTTTTACTGAAATGCAAAAGGGTTAGAATTTTTTTTGTTTATAAGGACAATAATTATAGACCACAGATCATTCAGTAAAGAGATAATTTCCCCCCTTAACATTATTTTGCTTTAATTTGTTTATGACAATAAAGTTCTTAAAACGCAAAAAAAAACAAAAAAAAAAAACAACAAAAAAACAAAAAACAAAAAAAACGAAAACAAAGTGAAAGCAAAGAACTACGTTCATATTTTCTTTATAATTAACTTGAACTCTTCTACCTCTTGTGCGTATCGAGAATAATACTAATAATAATAATAATAATAACAATAATAATAATAATAATAATAATAATAATAATAATAATAATAATAATAATAATAATAATAATAATAATAATAATAATAATAATAATAATAACAATAATAATAATAATAACAATAACAATAATAATAATAATAATAATAATAATAATAATAATAACAATAACAATAATAATAATAATAATAATAATAATAATAATAATAATAATAATAATAATAATAATAATAATAATAATAATAATAATAATAATAATAATAATAATAATAATAATAATAATAATAATAAGAATAAGAAGAAGAAGAAGAAGGAGGAGGAGGAGGAGGAGGAGGAGGAGGAGGAGGAGGAGGAGAAGAAGAAGAAGAAGAAGAAGAAGAAGAAGAAGAAGAAGAAGAAGAAGAAGAAGAAGAAGAAGAAGAAGAAGAAGAAGAAGAAGAAGAAGAAGAAGAAGAAGAAGAAGAAGAAGAAGAAGAAGAAGAAGAAGAAGAAGAAGAAGAAGAAGATAAAAAAAAGTAAAAGAGAAGAATAAAAAAAAAAGGATACGGCGAACCGAACTATCTTCCATTTCTTTGCAGAATTATTTCTTTTTGTATAAGCGGTTGAATGACACCGCTGAAAAGAATATTTCTATGCGTTTAATCATGTGAAAATTTATAGATCTTTGGCGAATCCTGTGTAATAGAAAGACGTCAAAGCTAAAAGTAACCCATCAACTGTTTCTAAAAGTAGCCAGTCATATTCTTTCTTTCAGATGAAGAGGCTAGAGTTTTCGCGTGAGAGGAAGAGTGAGAAAGTGAGTCGAAGAGAAATATACAAAAAAAAAAAAAAAAAAAAAAAAAAAAACGAGTGAGAGGATGAAAGAGAAGAAAGAACATAGAGATTGAGAGAGATAAAGTGAAAGAGAAGGAGAATGGGTTAGTGTGAAAGAGATGAAGAGGAAGAAGAAGAAGAAGCAAAGAGAGAGAAATAGAGAGAGAAAGCGAGAACGAGAGAGTGAGAGAGAGAGAAAGAGAGAGAGAGAGAGAGAGAGAGAGAGAGAGAGAGAGAGAGAGAGAGAGAGAGAGAGAGAGACTCGACATTGCTTTTTCTAGCCTTATCGCCAACATAATTTACCATACTAAGCACAACCACCTTCGAAGTGGACCCTAAAAATGGAGAAAGCATCAAACACAGACAGATGAGACACACTGGACACAGCCATGAGGAAGTTATATTTAATGTGCGCTGACGTAGCTGTGTCGCACACGTTCGACAGCCCAAATCAGGTGGGGGTTAGTAATTCTATTCGATGACGGTACGTTACCTGCGCCAACATTCAAAGGAGATCCAAACCTGTCAAAAAAAAATTACCCCTTGTCTTGAGGATATTAAAAAAAGCTTTAACCGCAGGTAAATCGCTTTATTCTCTGTAATTTTCTTTGAAAATTTTCTTTTGATTTTTTTTTATATATAGTTTCATTACTATTTAGGTTTCAGCATCAAAGTTCTATGATTAATTATTTTTTTATCCTTGATATTAGTATACTAAGTGGAAATTCCTGAAAAAAGGAATGATTGCAAATAAGAACGGTTAGCCAATTTATGATAATTCGTAATCTATCATATGCTCACGATCATGTAGCTGGAACTGAATGGGCACTTATGAACTCCGCAAAACACTCTTAAAGAGAGCTCATAGCCCTGCTATGAACGTTCATTTGGATCTTTAATTATCTTGGAAATGTCAAGGTCCTGAATACCATGATAAAAGATTCCCACATAATTTTGTACAACCTTCCGCAAGGCAGTGCACTTTTATACATTTAAATAAAAAAGTAAAAGCTTTCTAACAAGCGTTTTAAAAGGATGTAAAAACGGATTAGGAAAGGACAGAATAAATCGTTTTCCTTTGATAACTGATTTCTTATAAAAAAAAAACAACAACAAAACCAACAAACAAAGAAAAAAACTAAAAAAAACCCCGTTAAAACTGTGTCTGAAGAGCTATTTTTACGGTAAAGCATTCGCTCAAAAATTTAATCAGCTGGACCCCCATAAACACTTCATGGAAAATGGGGAAGAAATGATTAGATGCCGGCACACACTTCGATGAAATACATTTGTACAGAGTAGTCACATCTTGAACTTTTCCGATTCAAAGCAAGATGGCACTAAAATTTCTGTTCACTGGTAAAAAGTCATGAACTCGATCCATCAATCACAAGCATCTAGAAGTCGTTCGCAGTATTTCTTTGTGTGGGATAATCTTTCTCCAATTTTTCTATCGTATTCTATAAAATCGTTTTTTTAAGTGAACTTGGTAGCAACGTCAGTGTTTTTGAACGCTTTTGATTTCATAAGGCAAAAGCTGTGAATTTTTGCGCTACCATTAAACTTAAGACGAGCGACAGCCGAATCCGAACGACGTGACTTATATACTGTTAATTATCGGGTACTTGGCATATACAACGGCCGCTTGGGGCCACCATTCGTATTCCCTCTTAAAATTTGGTGCATAAGTCTAATCAAAAACTTTATAACAAATCACCAGAGCTTTAATATAAAATGTATGCTTTTATTCACAGCGCCAGATAATTAACTGCGAAAATATTTTTATAATGCCTCCTCCTACTTGTCTACACGCAGCAAAAGCGGCATCTGTGTGATCGATGAAATAAACCTAACGTAAAGTTGACGGTGGAGTCCTATGTCTCTTTGTCTCACTCTTTAGATCATAAGTTGATTATTTCACGTGATTTTTTTATGCAGACATACTCTCTATCTTCTATAACTAATGACCAATAGTTTTTGAAAACCCACACAAAGATATCCCCATCATCATCATCATCAACAACAACAACAACAACAACAGCAACAACAACAACAACAACAACAACAACAAAAACGACATGAACAATAACAATATGAACAAAAGCAGCAATAACAACACTAACAGCAACAATTACTACAGTAATAACAACAAGAAACAAAATCTACAGCAACAAAATCAATAAAATAAGCAAAAAAAAAATATAAAAGAAATAAAGGTACATAGATCAACAAAACAAGCCATAAAAACCCGGGTGATTTTCTTCCCACTGCATACGAGGCGTATAAAGTAGCGCATTATTCAAGTGACTATTACAAGTACAAGCGCCACTTCTTTCTACAAAAATTAGAGCGGCAATTCTGCCGGAAGGTCGGTCGATCTAAAGACACAGTCTATGGGGTTCATAGACTTCATGGAATGCTCGGAGTAGTCAATCCTCAATTTTAGTTCTACTCAAGTGGAATAACTATAACTTTTACTATAGAGTTACATAACTCGTCGATGAATTTGTTTGATTCGACTATCCTCAGTTTGGGATGACTGGTATCCAGATCTATATCTAGATGGCTCATGCAGAGAACCACAATACACTAAATGAGCGCGAAAATCTATATCTGAATGAGGAAAAAAAATCCAATAAACCAGCCATTCTAGCACGAGTGCCGTTGCTCCCATACAACCTTTTTACGCTTTTTGGACAAAAATGAAGAAAAGATGAGTAAACCTGAGATTTGTTCAGTAAGTAAGTAACCATGCTGCAAACAAAAATTATGTGATCCTAATACCTTTAGATGCAATCTGAAAATTTGTGAGACTCAAATCAACTGAACAGCAGCGGCAGTTTCATGTGATACCGCAGACGATTCGGAAAATCCAGCAATACTTTCCATGGCTTCGATATGTTAATTTTGCACATAGTGCATCACTCATCTTTGACGTCTTGGATGGAAAAGGTTTTCAAGGAAAATTTCATCTGCAGAAAAATGTGACTAAAAAAAGTCACACAGAACGACCGAAAGAGAAAAGCTCGAGTTGCGCGTGTGGGGTATCTTTAATGACTCGACTCTTTGTAAAAGAGCTACAAGGTTAGGTGGGTATGGAGATTGAGAAATATCTATGAATCAAAATAGAATGAGACATTGGCAAATTTTGATTTATCTTTGAGAAAAAAAATCTAATATCAAATCGGGTTATGTTTGATTTATGTAAGCTGAAGATTGGCTAGTGACGCGTGCTAGCCTGCCATAAGCTACCCTACGTCAAAGTGAAAGTCTTTCCATCCATCTTTAGACACTTTAGCTGTAGGTTACCAAGATTGAGGAGGTGGAAAAAAGGGTAGGGGTGGAGTCCATAGCTTACACATTCTAGTGTTAATGGCAGCAATTTGTTCTTAATAGGGAAAGGAATTTCGAATTGAGAGAAGGCTGCCTAATTAAAAGTCATACGCTCTTTCCAGAAATCAGAAACATAAATTAGAGTCGGTAGACCATTCTTGACTGAGGATGTCCCTAGTTTCCATTTGCGGCGTTTTATGAAATACATGAGTCTAGTTATAGAAGCTGATCGTGTAAGTCTTTTTTAGGCAAAAGGTATTCAAGTATTTCGGCCTACCATAGCATCGTGTTTTAAGCTAAACTTGCAATTCTATTCACACAATCCAGATCTAGATCTTCAGACAAGCTGTTAATTTTCAACAATTTTTGTTTTTCAAAATTAATAATTAATGTCTTATGTTATCTAAAAATAGATTAAGCTAATACCTTTAGGGGTGTTTAGAAAGAGTTTCATATTCTGTTAGCTAATGTAAGGTACCTTCATTCCACCTTCGCCTAAGAAAGGAATAAACTTTTTATTAAAAATATGTGTGTGTGTGTATCTATATATATATATATATATATATATATATATATATATATATATATATATATATATATATATGTCTGTGTGTGCAGGACGGGGCAGTAATCCCAAAATCAACAACTGGAAAGAATAATTTTTTTGGGCTATCTCACAACAAAAAGTAAACAATATTAAATAGATCCTAAAA
Source organism: Elysia crispata (assembly GCA_033675545.1). Lineage (NCBI taxonomy): Eukaryota > Metazoa > Mollusca > Gastropoda > Plakobranchidae > Elysia > Elysia crispata. The sequence continues at coordinate 487,705 of JAWDGP010005256.1, forward strand.
GTAGGAGCCTGTTCTTTTTTATTTATGCATTGTACATTGGAAAGGAAGAGGGGGAGGGGGAGGGCGGTTGGGGAGAAGAGCGAAGAGCGTGTGCTAAGGGTAGGATTGAAGATAAAATGTTGGGCTTGCGGCAAATCAACTGTCATGACGGAGATGAAAAAAAAATCCAAATCAAAACCGTGCATGAAGCCAGCACCCAACTAGAGGGTTTCGATCTGACACACAAGTCATCTTCCTCTCTGCCATCGCATTTGTTGGAAAAATGCAATAAAAAGTGTTCACGATATTCATTTTTTTTTCTTCATATCGATAACAAATCCTTATTTTATTTTTTTTTTTTTGTTTGATTCCAGTTAATGGACATTTTGGAAGGATGTCTTCTTAGACAAAGAAAAATTTCATGTTTATTTTTGGTACTGCACTTCAATAGTTCACGTCATTTGACCTTTTCTGTTTTTTTTTTTTTTTGCTTCAAAAAAGTTGAATGACAAGTTTCTACAAGGAGTGTCAATAATATGATATCATTATTTTGATTGTGTTTCGGCACCTCTAGCCATTTATAATCTCATTGGATTGAACAATTTAAGACTCTGATTGCAGGATTTATATATATATATATATATATATATATATATATATATATATATATATATAAGTATTTAAATGCACATTAGATTGCATCAAGTAAAGGCGAAATCTTCGCGGAGCAATATTTTCTCGATAAGTATTCAACTTCTTTAGGGCATTTTTCCGCAATGTGAAGAAAATTTCTTTCAGAAATCACGTACTTTAATTAATGTCCTGAACATTGAAGTAATCCTTGTTCTAGTCAGATGCCATGGACTACAGACTTCCACTAATCGCTTAAACAAGCAAGAGAAATCGGAGGAGGTTTAATGTTTGACGGGTTAATCCTATATCTTAGGAGAGAGAAACAAAGAGCATTGCTTGGTATTTTGATGGTGTCTCTCTCGCTCTCTCTCTCTCTCTCTCTCTCTCTCTCTCTCTCTCGTTTCTCTCTCTCTCTCTCTTCGCTCTCTCTCGTTTCTCTCTCTTGTTTCTCTCTCTCTCTCTTCTCTCTCTCTCTCGTTTCTCTCTCTCTCTCTCTCTCTCTCTCTCTCTCTCTCTGTCTCTCTCTGTCCATTTTTAATGGAAAGATGATCTTACGTATTTCAGAGAAATAACAAAATTGTATTAATTATCTTTATAAAAAAAATTAGATATGCAAAAAAGCAAGAAGACGAACACAACCAGCCACTTCAACAGCAACAACAACAACAACAACAACAACAACAACAACAACAACAACAACAACAACAACAACAGCAAGAACAACAGCCTGGTCAGTAGAAGTTCAAAATCAACAACCGATGTCTTTAAAGCTGACTTTTTGCCACATCGATCAACTTTAGGATTATTATGGTTTGATCGGAATGAAATCTTTGTCAATTAAAAAATGACCTATTGTAAAAATTTTAATAGGAAACATACATCTATGACAATCTGTTTAACAACAAGTGGATTTCATAAAATAACAAAGAAAAAGGGCAACCTCTCCAAATAATTATGATTGCCAACTCTCTTTTTTGCATCCAAGGTACTACATTTGAGTTATCTCTGTAGGAACGAATATCTAATATCTATTTTTGCAGTATTGAAAAACAAAAACAAAGCGTAGGATTTTGTCCGAAAAACATTTTTTTTCAGATTTCAATTCCATTCAAAGATAAGGCCACTTTATCAAATTATTTTATCGCCCATCTAGATCTAGATATCTAATCATGTTCCAACGTCCTGTTCTTTTATTAATCGACCTCTGGACTAGCATAACCATTTGCTCTGCTCATCATTGCAGCTCATACATGGCTATAGCAAACTGTGTGCCTCGTCTTGTTTTCTAATCTATAGAGACATTGAAGGCACGCTTATATAAACACACACACACACACACATTCACGGACTTGGCAGTGAAAAATCAGGCTGGAGACTCGGAGATAGTCTTTATTAATGTCATTGAACTCTGAGTAATAATTAAATAATGTTGTCACAGACCACTGAGCATAGCTAGATCTACATTTTGCGTAAGCATTTTGAGTGATCGATGAAGAACACGAGGAAAAGTTGGAAAATGACATGGTGAGGGATGAAGCTTTATGTAACCGTAGCTTAATCAGCTTATTGTCAAAATCTGTCGCCTTAAATTGTAACGTCACATACAGTAAACAGAGTCAACGACATACTTGTGTAATGTTATTAAAAAAGGCATTAACTTGATTTAAAATAATATTTAAGATTCATATTAAATCACATGAAAGGTTTAACACCGTATTTATGTAACTAAAGCCGAATGTGGATAAAAAAGAAATATTCTAGCGTCATACACATAAATTATCGATAAAGATTCACTTCATACTTGGCAGAATTATGATTAAAAACCTTTCTATGACGCCAAGATCTAGTATATTAAGGATTTTAGACAGGAAGCTCGACTTTTAATAGTAAAGATTACAGTCATTAAATCCAAAAACGATGAGAGGGGCAGGCATGGGATAAGAATATTTTGTCCTGTTTATTATTTTATTCTTTGAAAACTTGTTCTCTCAAGATGTATATGATATGTTCTTAAAATTTCAACTAATGAAAATCATTTGATTAAGTATCAGGTAAGATTGTGGGTTCTGGTACCTAAATTTGGTTTTGTGCTTACTTTTTTTCCCTTGTGCTTGTTGATTGGGGAAATTGCAATTACAAATGGATCTCTCCAGCTGAAATGAAAAATGTTTAAGGTCCATTGAGGTAATATTTCTTCACCTCTGCGGCTTGCGGCATTGCAATAAGAGAAATGCAAAGCTTTAATAGAACTTGGTGGGATACAAACTGAGAAATAACAGAAAACAAGACACACAGACGGTCAAACAAATAGACAATTATATCGACAGGCAGACAATTTTTAATCGAATCTAATCAACACAAAACCACTTTCGCAACGATCTATTTACTTTCGCTGTCTGCTTGTCTGCAGGAGACGGCCTCTCGGGAACCTTTCACTCTCTTTTGTGGACCCCTTAATTGATGATGTGAGTTAGTTACTGCATAGACTACCATGATAAAAGATTCCCACATTGTTGACGAAAGGTCAGCCCAAGGGAAAACACGGGTGTTGATTATGAATTCTCAATAGAGCTGCCAACGGTTCTCAAAACTCTGTGCAAATTGAGTAGGGGATTAATTGGAATGCGTGAGCGTTTAATTGATAGTGGTTTCTTTTTCAACTTTTTTTTTGCTGACTTTTCATTAATTTTCATGGACAGGAAAAAGGGAAAAGTCAGAGTGAGGGAGGCATAGATGAGGACGAAAGCGAAGGAGGAATGAGGTTAGGAAGAGTGGGAGAAAGAATAACACAAGAAGTGAAAATAAACAAAAGAAAAATTAGGCATACATTAAAGAATCTAGGTACGTCTATACATTGAAACGTCATTGAATGATCTAGGATTTTTAAAAATCTAATTTAGAACGGACATTTATAGATGCATAATACTGTTAGTTTTCTCGACGGTAAGTGGAAAAAAAATGTAAAAGAACAAAACGAAAAAAAATCATCTACTCAAAAAAAACAAAACAAACAAACAGAAAAAAGCAAAGGAAAAAAAACCCCCAAAAAACCAAAAACATTAGATGTGGTAATATTCTCTGAATTGTAAAGACATTGTCTCTAAATCTTTATATAGCAACTTCATTAAATCTATTAATATTATGCCACGTTGCATCTGGCTGGGCCTAGGTCTGAATCTTACAACTGCTTCTCATTGAATTATATCAATCTTACGTACTTTTGTTTATTAGAGTTTATGGGATTTTATCAAGTCCAAATTTCTTGTTGAATAAACGATGAAGAGACAGAAAAAATTGATGCAGTATTGTCCGAGGCGCTTTCTTATACGTTGAAATAGATCTAGGGGAGGCCACTCAATACTCGTCTCAAACTGTTTGTCAGATTCGCTCGGGAGGCTATGATTTGACTCAACATTAGTTTGGACTAAAAATACAGAGCATCAAAGAGTTTGTTAATGGCTTAGACTTGCATGGGTTGACTTTGATAACCGATGAACACAAGTCTACTAAATTAAAATGAAATTGAACCACTTGGTTCAGAGATAATAATCCACACCGAAAAGCATCTGAACTTGTTGTGTTAGATTAGTTTATTTTTGTTCTCTTATCTACACGTGACCGGTTCAAAATACCACGCTTTAAAATAAGATTTTAAGCGCAAATTCCTTGTTTGGTTTCCAGGGTAGGTAAGGCCATATCCGATCAATTTTTCACGCCTTTTTTTTTAAATAACCGTAAGCGCGTACTCACGGTTGTTTCATATACCATCTAATATGTGATAATTATTTAGATTAAATATGAAAAATGTCAGGATAAAATTCATAATAAATCATTTTTGAGCAATTGTGATCCAAAATAAATCCAAAATAAATTCTTTCACATTAGTGGATCCTCTTCTCAACTAACAAAGGCTGTCCCAATACTCACCATAGCAAGTTAAATCAGATTTTCAAATAAAAATTAGCAAAGATGAGTAATTTTCACCTTTAACTGAAAATTCAACAACCCGATACCATATTTTAATATTTATTTTATGAAGTGAGTCATTCAATTGAACGTTGAAATCTCATTATCGCTATTGCGCCGTGGGAGCTCAAATCTCACGTTACGGTTTTCGAACTGCTGTTATATCCTATCTCGATCTTTATTGATTTGTCCAGTTTGACTAAATCATCATGAACTGTTTACAGAGCAAAACTGCGGTTCCTGGCTAGTCGCGGTATTTTTTTTTTTTAATTTTAAATTGCTTTTTTGTTTTAAGAAATAAAAATAGCACCTCTGCATTTCTCTTCTTAATCAGTGGCCTATCTGATGCTCGCGAGAAAAAAAAGATAACCATTGATACAGTTATTGCAACATACTTTCTTACTTTGTTTCTTTGTCTCTTTCCGCCCCATTCTGCCCTTTCTCTCCATCTCCCTCCTTTTAATAATTTTTGTCTGCCTCAATAGTTACCATCCTGTGAGTGGACGACCCATAATTCCTTTTTGCCCTTTCCTCTGCTTTTTATCCTCCTCTGTTTCACTCCATTCATGTCTCTCTGTCTCACTATATCAGGTTAATTTCTTTTCCTTGAGCAACTAAATCTCTTTTGAACACGCATCACATATCTTCTAAGTTTTTTTTTTTGTTTCTTTATCTTATGACCAAAATCCTTTCGGTGTCCACATTTATAAAGTCCATCAGTTCCTCGCACCAGCATCAGATCAGTCTTTATTTATGATTAATGTGAAGGCCACTGTCACTATTTATATACTTTTTTTTACCATGTTTTTTACTTAAGCTATTCTCTCTGTCCTTCCTTATGTTCTGCGAATATTTTCTCTCTCCACGTTTTGCTCCTGTCCCTCCCCTCGCCTCCCGCCCTCTCGATTGTTCTCTACCGCAATCTCTATAATTCATCTTCATTATTTCATGCTTCCCTATCATTCTATCTGAATCTGTTTTCTTACCTCCCTTTCAATCTCCAACATATTTCGCTTCTCAGCAAATCTATAAAATTTTCTTTTTTCTTTTTATTTAAAATTCTGTCTACGATACAAAATACGCTTAAAATTCGTCGATTTGAATTTCAGTACAGCAGAAAAATTTTGTAAATAATTTGCCCGTTAAGACAATATGAGACTATCTGATATGGTTTTTGTTGTTCCTCAAATTCACATGCTATATTTCCTAAGGACTGTGTGGTTTTTTGTTTAACATAAAGAAATTGTTATATTTTATGTGTACTCTTTAGATTGATAAGTATAATACTTAACATTTAAGGATTTGAGAGTTAAAAGTTTTTCTTCATGACTTTTGATTCTGAAATCCGCCTTTTAGATAGTTAGGTAGATAGACGGATTAATAAGTAAATATAGAGATAAATAGAGAAAGAGAGAGAGAGAGAGAGAGAGAGAGAGAGAGAGAGAGAGAGAGAGAGAGAGAGAGAGAGAGAGAGAGAGAGAGAGAGAGACAGAGAGAGAGAGAGAGACAGAGAGAGAGAGAGAGAGAAAGGAGCTTACAAAGGAACAGAGATACTGAAAGAGGACAGAGATACAGACACAAAGATAGAGAAACAGAGAGACAAATAGAGAGGGAAAGCAAGATCAGTAGAGAAAAACAAACATATTAAAAGATAAAAAAAAATAAGGAAGAGGGAAAGAGGGGGAGAGATAGATAGATAGATAGATAGTTAGATAGAGAGAGAGAGAGAGAGAGAGAGAGAGAGAGAGAGAGAGAGAGAGAGAGAGAGAGACACACACACACACACACAAACACACCAATAATTGAAAGACCTCAAGCAACTGTCTGTGGAAACGATATCAAAATTTAATCTTGAGCAGTATTGGTTGAACGGGCGCTGTTTCCAGTGCGTAACAAACCTTGTTTTCATTCCACAAGATCATCGAATTGGCCGACGACGCTTGCTTGTAAGTACCCCAAAGCCTAATCTTGAAACCAATTTTTTAAAGTGAAGAGATGAGAGGAAGGAGAAAATTAAATTGTGAGTGCTTTTGTTGGTTAATGACTTCTTTCAATACAAAACAAGACAAAAACAAAACAAATAACTATCATTCGAAGACATCATCTTTGCCTTTTCTGTCATTCTGTCTCTTTGTCTGTCTGTCTGCACTATTTTTTTTAACTTTTTTTTGTAAATTGCATCTGTTTTCCTTATTTGTGAGACTTTCCTTCTGTCAGCCTCTGCTTATCCTCCTCACTGAATATTCATCTGTTTATGTCTATCCGTACTGTTCTTTGTACCTCCTTACACGTCTCTAGGCTTTTTAAGACTTTATTATCTGTTTGACTCTGCTTTTTTGCCTGTCTGTATGTCTGTCTGTCTGCCTGTCTATCCGTCTCTCTCCTTCTTTCTTTCTCTCTCTCTCTCTCTGCCCCAGTATGTTCGCACCAAAACTTCTACAGTCCAGTTAGATGAAATAGCAGAGTTTATAGCTGTTTAATAGGAATACGGAGATTTTTTTTTCAACTTCAAAATTCTACATACAAACATTTAAGCAGACTAGCTTGAACAGTGTATGAAAACCTCACATTATCTTATGGACCGCTTAACACTTTCTTGAGAGAAACCTTTGGGAATTGAACTTATTTCCCACTCTATTACTTAATTTAGCAAACCAAAAACCCAAGCTACATTTATCAATGTCTCATACTTTTAAAGGTTAAGTGTTAGAAGCAATTTTATTCCTTTTCCTTAATCAATCAAAAGTAGGCCTAATTCTAACTTTGTGAAGGAGACGAGCTTCCCATAAAAGTTTTCAAGATAATTTTTTGAGAATTTTGATTTAATTAAAACTTTCTATTTCATAAACAAGATTTGAGAGCATTATGATGGTTGATCTTCGGTCTCCCTCAAATTATATTTTAAGGGTATTTGACTTGTTCTATCAGCAAATCAAATATTCCGATATCGTTGTTTGTGTGTCGATAATAAAACTTCAGATTTAATTCTAGGTATTGATATTCATTGTTTATTGCGAGTAACGAAAACTCACGATGCCGAGTGGATCAGTTAGAGAGTATAATGCTACTGGATTTAGAGAGTTTGGTATATTAAAAACTTCGAACTGATCAGTGAGAAAACTTAATGATGAAGACCCCAGTGGTAGCCACAGAATTGGAAACTATGGGGGTAATGGCTAATTTTGTTGTCAGAGCTGCTGTAACAGCCGATAATACTAACCAACGCTTTATGCAAAACAAACACATGGCCTTTACCACTGCGCACTTCACCCACAGTACATGTAATACAAAGACTCTTAAGATTGACTTTGAAGTAATTTTACAAAATTACCTAATTTTTTCTTTTAAAATAGTGATAAGCTGCTGCTAAGCTACATCTTAGACGATAGGATATGACCTTGGTATTCAGCATAAAGAAGCAAATATCTCAGCCAAAAAATAACTTTCATTTTGAAGACATGGCGCTTGTGAACCTAAAAAAAAGAACACATTATAGATGCAAGCCTACTCAGGAAAATGACAACCCCACACCCAAAATTTTTAGATGATCATTTAGCACGCAACATACCAGTTAAAATTCGCCTAAAGCCATTCATGATAACATAATTTTGTGCTTACAAAGACCTGATTGAACGAGGCTTTCCAATGCCTTTCAAAGATGAAGGACAATTTTGCCACAGGCTTGGGAGGTCTCTTTATCCTTCAAGGAGGCGGATCAAAAAAAAATTAATTAAAAAAAGTAACAAAAATCGCTCTTCCCCCTCCACCTCAAAAAATGCTCAAACATTTCTATATCAAAGGTGAGCAAAAGCTTTATGCAAAGATGACAGGATGATAAAGATGCAATAAAAAGGTTCTCAAAGATGAATAAGAATTTTATGAATGGATCATATTGAGGAAACATTGTCAGATTTGTAAATTTTGCACACCAATAAAGTCATAAAATTTGAAGAGTAATTCTTTTAACTATCAAGATCGTTAAATTGGAAATCAAAGCCATTTGAATAAAATCTGCCGCCCGAGTATCAAAGCTGCGTAGGCGAAACTGTCCGATCAATCAAATTTGCACACAATAATTCTGCAAACAATGAAAACTATCATAAATGTTTTAAGGGCAATTACTGAGCGATGTCTGATAAGGTTTAGAGTTATTTGAACCTGTGGAAACGATCAGATTTATAGATTGATTCTCGACGTGAGCACCCAAATTACCCTGTTCCTACTTTAAGGTACTTCTTGTATGAAAATCTACTTCTGCACCGCCATAGAGAACGCCATACTTACATCAACAAACATGTTTGATCACTAGGATAAACTTTTGTTTGACACTGCCCTTAAGGTGCTAAATACAAGACATACAAGCCCGTTAAAACCAATTTGGTTAGAAGGACGCTAAAAGAAGAAAAAAAAATTCTAAATTTCCTGCAGAATTTACCATTCTTTCTATCAAAGAATTGAAAATCTGAAACAATCACATTAAAGTACTTTTGTATTTATGAAGAAGAGGAGGGGGAGGAAAAAGGTGGTGTAAAAAAACATCCATTATAAAAAAGAACAATCTGTGCGAAATTATTACGATTCAGTGCAGCAACAAAATTGTCTTGGATTATAATTCCATTCATGAAATTTAAATCGTCCTGAAATTTTGCTCTTTGTTTCCACAGATTTTCTCCAGCTGAGAGAGATGTTGGCGAACTTTGCCAGCGCTTTGGTGCTCGATCACCTGTTGCTTGTGTGGACAAGCGGTTCAAGTCTTGTTCAAGCGGAAAGTATGTACCAACTTAGCTACACTACAGTCATACACAACATTTCTCTATTAAATCTGAAAGTATGTACCAACTTAGCTACACTACAGTCATACACAACATTTCTCTATTAGATCTGAAAGTATGTACCAACTGAGCTACACTACAGTCATACACAACATTTCTCTATTAGATCTGAAAGTATGTACCAACTTAGCTACACTACAGTCATACACAACATCTCTCTATTAGATCTGAAAGTATGTACCAACTGAGCTACACTACAGTCATACACAACATTTCTCTATTAGATCTCAGAGGATTTCTTGCAATGCAATAGTGACACACCGAGATGCGTTTTAATCGCACGGCTTTTACACAAAAGTTTTACATAACGCTGCGATGCGTTTTAATCGCACAGCTTTTACACAAAAGTTTTACATAACGCTGCGATGCATTTTAATCGCACAGCTTTTACACAAAAATTTTACATAACGCTGCGATGCGTTTTAATCGCACAGCTTTTACACAAAAGTTTTACATAACGCTGCTATGCGTTTTAATCGCACAGCTTTTACACAAAAGTTTTACATAACGCTGCGATGTGTCGTTGAGCAACACATCTGCCATCAGAGATAAATTGTCTTTTCAAGCTTCTCGAAGTGAGGTCTTAATCGAACATGCATTGAGAAACTTTTGACCATAACAACACAACACACAGCTTTTTCTGAACACTTAACGAAGGAAAATATCGGCCCAGGTGATTAAGTCTAACAAAAGCATCATCAGTATCCTATTTCTGATTGAAGTTACATCTTAGGTATGAAACAGATATACAGACGATTTTATTATTATTTTTTTTTTAATTTTGGACCTTCAAAACTTATGATTTCACTTTTCGAGTGAAGATTTCAGCGCATTTCTCTATTTGTTCTAAAGATTTTTTTGACAACCAGCATGTCGATGCCAGGTTTATTTTGGTCGTTAACGAAAGTCTTCATAAAATTTCAATGAATAATTACCATAATTATTAAGGGTAGGATTTTGAAGAGAATGTAAAATGTTTATAACACTATCTCACCATTGAAATTTAACAAATGGGCCAACATAATTTTTAGTATATTAGTAATGAAACTTTGTAAAGAAAAAGAACATTTCATGACAAATATCTCTCACATAAAATGAATCTCTGTTCCCCCTCTATTTAGACACTTTCCTGTACTTTATTTTGCATTACTTATAATTGCTGTTCTACTTCACACGTAGTTTTATAAGAATACATCAATTTGTATTATAATGATTTAAAATATTTATCATCAAATATGGTAAGTATTTTTATTCTGTTGGAAAATTCTATTAAAACAAAGACAAATACGTAACAATAATTAAAGCAAAGGATTTGTGTGAAGCTGGAAATATAAATATCAATTAATTTACCGTTATAGTTACTCTTTTCTCACCCGCTTTTTGACATCTTTCTTTCTCTCCTTTTTTTAATATCATCTGTCTTTGTTCCTGTCTTCTCGTCTCTTTGAACTAAAAAAAAGATATTTTTTTTAGCATTCTTCTATCTATTCTTTTCTTTATTCGTTGCCTTCTTTTTATTTGATTTCACCTTTCAGAATTCACTAGGACATAAGCAAAACAAGTTTTAAGATATCTCTAATGTGGAAGGTTAATGAATCTTTGTTAACAGAGGGAACATTTCATTGCAATGCCTCTGACTTGAAACAAATCCCTTGATACTGTTATTAATCGTAAGTAGTATTCGTAATCAAGACATCGTGTTGCTTTTGTTAAAAGTCTCCGGTTTTTTTTCTAAGCTTGATGAAACACTATTCATACAGACACTTGAATCTTCGCACATAAATAATGACTACTGAAACGAGATAGACGTCACATGGCACAAAAATGCACTGGAAAAAACCACAAATCTTATTTTTCAAAAAAGCTTTTATTTACTTCTCAATAGCCTCTTTTATACAGAAAAAATATTACAGACTGCTCACTCTGAACCACATCGATGGCGATATTTGTACACACAGAAAAGTAAAATAAATTGATCAGTCTTGAAACTTACGAAACACAAATAAAATTCAACATTGAACTATAACTAAAAATCGTCATCTCTCTGAAAAAAAGTACGGATTGTAAAGCAAATGAAGAAAAAATGCCTTGTACAAATATCAAATCAACGACAAAATATCTCCAAGATGAAACAAAGTTGATTCGGACTGTCTGATCTGGACTGCTAATTTAAAAAAAGTGGTTAAGAAAATATTCCTGTTTTCAGAAGGGAAGCTTGTTAGCGATTAAGAATAACGAGTACAAAAGAGTTCTCGTCTGAACTCTTTGTAAGCTCGAAGTTTTTTTCTTTTTTGCAAGCAAGCACTGCATGAATAGATGTTCCGAAGTTTGTTTGGCCACGTCTTGAAAAGTTATTTGGCACCGCTTAACAGTTTGAAACCTTAGAGACTATAGAACAATCCAAGCGCGGTCGAAATTTTTGATGACCACTCCTTCGCAAACTTTTCATACATCCAGAGAAAAAACATATGTGAAAAGAAATTGAAAGTGGGCACGACAAATAAACACACATTTTTTTTTTATTATAATTTATAGTCCTTAATGGGTGGCAGACGTCGTTCAAACTTGACATTTTGTGTTTGCTGAAGTCTCGGTAGGAATCCGACGCAGTAAATTACAGTTTATATCATGAAAAGTTGAAGGAAAAAAATCAATGCTCGGGAAAATTAATAATGTCTTTTAACGAAGTCCGGGAAAAACTGTCAAGGACGCTAGTGCTATGTCTTAGAATAAGAGCAATTCAGCTAGGAAATTTGGTATTCTTAACTTATTTTTTGCAAATGCTCTTATCATATATCAATATTTTTTTATCCCCTAAAACGTTTTAAGGTAAAGCAGAATAAAGGAGAATCTTATAAATTAAATTTAACCTTTCTTATTTTTTTT
>JAWDGP010005256.1:505000-545000 GCA_033675545.1 Elysia crispata
TTCAAATCCAACTGTAAAATATGATTGAATTTCCTTGGAGAAACATTTCAACAATATATGCCTTATCTACACGTTAGAAGAAGATTTACAAGGCAGGGCATGAACTTTGTGAAATAATAGTTATCATCGCAGCGTTTTTGTAAAACTTAAAGTCATATATTTATTAAGAATATAATATCATTCTTAATTTTGAAGGATTTAGTGTTAGATTCCTTTAAAAAAATTGTGACAGATGGGCAGCTATGAATAACTATCTTAAAGGAATGATATTTTGCGTTCAAATAGAATCAATATACCTCGAGAGGCGTAGAAAGCTTTCCTCCTCTTTCATGTACAGGCAGGTCAAAACATTCAATGCATCCAGCTGTCTGTGATATTTGAAGGATCTTTTTCTGCTCTAGACATGAAGTGGTCCCATTGGAAGAATTTCATTCTAATCTGGTGCTTTGATGCTAAAAGATATTTTTTTTAATTATTTGTATTCCTCTTTGGACTCAATCACAAGCACCCATTTCTTCGATGAATAAAATTTATTACTGTTTTCGATTTCCCGATTTAAAAAATATGAAAAATGTAACTCGTTTGGTTCAGACCCATGTGAAGATTAATTATTCGGAAAAAAAAGCTTGCAAAGCATTAAAAGAACAGTAATAAGAGGATATCTTTAGAGGCCTCACCTGTTATGAAAATGATTGTGTAGACAAACTTCATGAAATATGACAATGCCTGGTTTTCACAACTCTCTACAAACAGTCTGTTATCTAAACACCAACGAACTTTTCCCAAAAACAGTTCGTGTTTTAATGATGTGACTCATGATTGAGTTATTGGATTTGCATAAGGTTAAGGAGGATTTTTAACAGGTATCGAACCAAAAAAATCTATTAAACCTGACCTTGAATAGGATCATATCAATTTTGTCGCTTAGATTACGTTGATTTCACCAAAGACGAGTTGGTTTCATGTAATAACCATACATTTTCCCATATCTTCCAACCCAAAAGATCCACAGGAGGGTGTTTTTGACGTCTATTGCACCATAAAAATCGAAGGATTGATTGGGCTTCTCTCCTAATAGCTTCTTGTGCAGAGCAAGAAAAACTGCGAGAATGAAATGAAATACGATTGGTACCTCCATCTCATTCAGGAGAGGAGAGAACTTAAAACCGCTTTTTCAAACAAGATAAATTAATCAGCGACAAAAAGTGTAGAACGTGGGAAGACGGCTTTGTGTGACCTTTGCATCAGGTTTATTTATCTAAAGAGAGAGGGAGAGAGAGAGAGAGAGAGAGAGAGAGAGAGAGAGAGAGAGAGAGAGAGAGAGAGAAGGCAGAGAAATAGAGGTAAAGAAATAGTCAGAAAGATAGATAGACAAAATTAATGCTTGATATATAGGTAGACGGATAGAAGTATAGAAGTATAGATAGATAAAGAGAGGGACAGAGACAGAAAGAGTTGAAGGAGGGAATGAAAAAAAAAAAGACTGAAAAAGGCAAATGTAAGCCTACTCTTGCATTGCTTGCATTGCTAACCAAAAGCCTGGCTCATCGCTTTTTATGATATCTCTCAACTTGCTATAAGACTGCGCACTGACAACCTTATCTCGCCCATGCAGACACTTATTTTCAGGCCTCAAGACCAGTCTGGTGTATGGTCTTTCTTTTTCCAAGCAGTTCCAATCGATTAGAATATTTTCTATCACGCTGAAAATGAATCGCACATTCGATGCTATAGGTGGAGACAGGAATGCACAAGACGGAGAAGGATTCTTTTTTTGTATAAATTTTCAAAAAGATTGCCTCAAGTAGTCACAAATATAAAGATGGGGCGTGTTCAAGTTGGCTTTTCCTGGGTTGGCAGATGGTGTGGATAAATAAAATAGCTGCTTGTTACATCTGTGATTATAAGGAGTAAAAGTAGACACAAGCAAGCCATAGCCGAATTTAAGGAATTGTGATAAAACACTGCCATTTAAAACCATGGAAACCCTTTGCAGACTTGACATGGCTCTAATTTTGTGAACATTGTTAAGTGCTGTTCCAAAACAATGTAACATCGCATGTGATTTTGGATAATGTTCTTATGAAATTCAGTAAAGACTTGAAAATTTGGCACAGCACCTCTTATACCAATGGTTGTTTGCAAAAATGATAACTCCATTTGTATCTATGAATAACATACCGAATATTTTGCAAGCTTCATATTTTATGAAAAACCAATTTTGCAGAAAAACAATAGTATCAGTCTAATCTAGCGTTTGCATTTAGGAAATTAATGAAATTTATTTAAACCATTCGTAAGAGCTGTCCCCTGTGCCTATGGTCAGGGTTGCGACAATCCAAGTCTCAAAGATAACATGGAAAAAAATTCTGTATTTCACCACAGCGGAGTACCATGTATGTCTTGTAAATTCATCTACTTGCCGATGAGAGCTAAGGGCTGTTTCCTTATAGATCTCTGAATCTCAGAGTAGTCTATAACTGCCAAGGTCTCTATTTATCGCACATCACAGGCGGCTTTAACTTATACTACACTTTTTTTACATACCTAAATATAACAAAATTATGTTAAAGAATTAAAAACGAACACGGTTCAACAGAAAAGGAAATTAGTAAAATGGGGAGGGAAAGACAAGAAAAAAACCAGGTTGATGCTTAGCTAGATTTAAGAGATAAATAAATAATAAGAGTGTAAGACTGATTAATAAAGACGGATCAAAAGAAAGATACATCAAGATATATATATATATATATATATTTAAAAAGGATATGATTATTAACATAAACAGTAAGAGAGTTCGATAGAAGAGCCAGTCACAGATAGATGGATGGACAGATAGATAGATAGATAGATAGATAGATAGAGAGAGAGAGAGAGAGAGAGAGAGAGAGAGAGAGAGAGAGAGAGAGAGAGAGAGAGAGAGAGGCGAAGGAAGAGAGAAGGGGTGAACGAACTCCAGAAAAAATTAGTAAATCATGAGATACCCATTGTTTTGGATACAAGACCGGACAGAGTACTAAACAATGTAATTATATATCCTAATGCGACTTAAAAATCGACCACATGTGTTCTGTAAGTAGATTATTCAGCATAATACTTCTTCGAATATATTACGCGTACAAGAAAAACATCGTGCAGGTTAAAATTCTTATACAAGATACTAAAGACATATAGAGACAGCAGTCTTAAGCCTCTGGACTGCTCAGTGGATGGTTATACATGATTGCTGAAGCAGAGCAGGTCTATTTACTCTTAGACGCACAAATGACTTTCTTTGTTCTCGTATCGCTGTCTTATATCTTGTTCAAGCAAAACCAATACGGTTCAATCTTTTTCATGTTACTATTACTCCTTTAGTTCATAATGAAAAGTATGAATAATGTGAAAAATAAATTAGAAAATCCACTTCTGTGGAACATTGTAATCCGTCAGGCCATGCGCCTAGAATAGTTAAGGTTTAACCTTTTCTCCAAAAATTCTCAGGTGCATGATATTTTATAGATACAGTTGCAAAAGTTTAAAATAATAACTGAGTATTCATGACTCTGTGTTTGTGAGTTTGTCAAAATCTCGCAAAAAATTATTGAGAGAATAATTTTGATTTTTATATTTCAAAAACGAAACCCGATCTGATTTTATATACCCACACATTCTCTGTGAACTAAAATCGAGTACTTTTAAAATTTGACCATATACCTGGTTCGTTTTATTTGATAAAACAGGAATAGCACTTTTTTTTGTTAAACTTTAAAGTTAAAAATAAATAAAACAACAGCAATGCTTCTCTTGCTGAAAGTGAAAAAAATTTACAGAGAACTTGAAATTGATTTTCTTTTCATAACATTTCAGTGGTTACTAAATAGATTGGAGCAACAGCGGAATTTGAAGAAATAACAAACACATCTCACCCTAATATTGATTATACCAACAAATATTATTGTTCGTTTTTCAGTATGTTTCCTAGTTAATCTAGGAGGGCATAACTGAAGTTTTGTTCTCTGTAAGCGCAACTTTGTTAAGGTAATGAAGACTGTGGGATACTTTTGTGCCGTGGGCGGAATAACTTATGTGCACTAAGCTTCTAGTTAGACAGTCGTGTCAATTACCAAAAGTATGACATTCTTGAAATCTTCAACCATTCTATCTCTTTGTTTTATGCTTTCAGATATTTTCAGTAGGGAATTGTCAAAGAAAAAAATCACGCAAGCCAGGATATGAATAAGCAAAAAAAAAAAAATTTTTAAAAGAAAAATTCAGAGAAAGTAAACAATGATCACATACCATGCCATTTGCAGTATAACTTTAGAGTGGGGAAACACACAAAACAAGGATAAAATTTACAATAAAGCGAAGAACATATTATCTGACAACAATAATAGCCAAGTAACTTTATATGTCAAGAAAAATTTGTCGTTATTAATCAGAGACAAAGAATAATTAATCAGGAATAGTAGAATAGAAAGAGAGATGAAGAGGCAGATAGGAGAAGGGAAGAGACAGACAGAAAATAAGAGATAATAGAGAGAGAGATATTCATATTTGTGACACTATATACAGCTTTTTGCCGTTTTTCAATTTATTTTATATTAGTGTTGACCTTTCATTTGCATTTTGATATTTATCTACCTACACAACATTGTAATTAGCTTGAAGAATGGTCTTTAAAAAGATTAAGAAAGGAAAGAATTGGCTTCTTTCCAGTTTTCATCTCTGATAATTAAAGTATTTTTAGGATAACGTTAACGAAAAAAAAAGGAAAAGGGTCATCTCCTCCACATATGACAAACGTTGTAAGCTCCGTCCATCTTTATCATTTTTCTATCCCCCTTGTGTAAAGATGTGAAAGCAGACAATAGTAAGGAGGTGAAGGCAGATGATCATAACAGTAAAATCAAAATAACGCAATCAAAAATTATTTTACGGCAGCGAAAATATCTTGATCATTCCAGACTTGTCAATATACATGTACGTCAAAGAATTGTGTAAAATTAATCCATTACTTGATATAATCTGTGTGACAAATTTTCATTTTTATTTCAAAAATTTATCACGATCTATAATTTAGTGTAATTTTAAAAGATGCTTTTTCTTTATTTCCTGAAAGTCATTCATTATGATTAAAAGAACAAAACTATCCCGAATGGAAAACCAAGGAGTGGTAAATAAAACTCTATGATCTTTATTATTTTTAACACAACTGAGAAAGTCGAGGACGCAAAATGTTCGAAGTGAGTAATTGTTTTTTTTTGTCACTAATGTTTATCTTTGTATAATAATTAAGAATCACAAAACAAAATACCTTTATATTAGGAAATTTTTCACACTTACATAAAAAAAAGCTAACTTAATTTCTAATTTTCCTCATAAAATCAATTTCAGCCTCGGGCGGAAAGACAAAGGTGTTTGAATACAACATCCTAACGAATTTATCAACAAGATCTGAGGGGTAGGTAACTCATTTTATTTTGTAGAAAAAAAAATTGCATAATGATGCATAAAAGATAAAAGAAACTGTGAAAGCAAGATTGATATAGAATTCTCACATTATTTGTAGATGTAACAAAGCAATGAAAAGAGTGCTCAACAGAGTTTGGTTGTATATACAGTATTAAAACTATGATAACCATAAATCTCAAGTTCCTGGCACCTTAAGAAAAAAGCACGCCTCAAATGGTTTTGGTATCGAATGCACAAAGTCTAGAATCATGGCTTACACATTGCTTGATATCCTCATAATTATATTCATCAATTATTTTCACATAATATACTGAAAAATTGTTCATCTCAAATCTGAAGACCCCAAAAAATCTTTCTCACTTCAAGATCAATATTTCGGTTTGTAAAGCCTAGGGCGATTGTCAAAGGAAGAATGTTTCGAACAAAAAATATTCGTTCAGCCATGTATTTTATGTTCAACGTTTTAGTAAAAAAATGTTTCATAGCAACTTCATATCGGCACGCACAAAAAAGAAGAGAGAGATAGACACATACACAAATACACACACACACATATATATATATATAGATACACATATATAAATATCGAGAGAGAGTGAGAGGGGAAAGAGAAAGATAAAAAACAGAGAGAGAAAGAGAGAGAGGGAAAGAGAGAGAGAGAGAGAGAGAGAGAGAGAGAGAGAGAGAGAGAGAGAGAGAGAGAGAGAGAGAGAGAGCAACAGGTAGACAAGCCAGAAAGAATAGTCAAAAAGAGAAACGAACAGATAAACAGACAAAAACGTATAGACACAGATATAAATATATATGCAGATTGAGACACGGAAAATAGAGAGCGACTGAGGATGCTGACATTATTCAAAATAGTCGTAGAACTGAAGTTAAAATAACGCTATTAAAACTGACAGACAGAAGCTGACTCGATTCCCGTTGATAGCGTTTCGAACTAAATATTAGGTTTTCTTTATAAATTGCTTAAGCTCATAATCGAATATGCGGCAGACACATTGTCTTCTGGTAGCGTCTAGCATTTCTAGTATTGGCTAGAAGAATCGTCCGTGTTCTTAGAGAATAGTAGCTTTAACTTGATAACCAAAACGAGAGAAAACGGTTTTTGATTTTGATTTTCTTATTTATGTATTTCATTAGATTATACTCAGAGGACCAAAATGACCCTTACAGAAAGTGGCCCAGAATAGGCTTCATGTCCCCGCACTCAGATGTCATGTGGGAACTACTGGATAGAGCGACTCACGTTGACGTCCCCGACCAGCTGGTGAGTTCTTTATTATGCTTTACCGTTGGATGAGATTGCAGTTTCAATTTCAATTTTAATTTCAAATTCTTATCATGTAATACATGAATATAGGTAAAAGATAAAATTTAACAAATGAATGTCATTAGAAATAAATAAATTGCATTTGTAATATTAATAACTATAGTTAATGGGCATCGAGTAAAGACAAAAAACAACAATGCAAGAAGGGCTTAAACTTTCATTACAAACACAGCGTCAAATATATCTACTATCTTGTACTGTAACAACAATTCGTGACCGGAAAATTATCAGCTTCTATCTCCTTATTTACTCCTTATAACGGTGAACTTTGTCATTCCCAGGTCACGCTTGCCTATGCCCACCTGTATTTCTGATTAGCGCCTCAGCAATCTGTTGCCTCGGTAGATTTTTACAGAACAAATAATGTGTAACAAAAAAATAAAATAAATGCGAATTTCAGAGTCAGTAAATACCAAGTTTCTAACGTAATCAAGTTTTTTAAAAACCGGAGCATGTCATATCGCATAGGCTTATTGTAATAAGTTGCTGTAGTACATAATAAAAGCCGATTTAACTCGAAAGATTAAACATAAATACTAAAAAAAAATTAGGGCGTCAAATATAGGCTAAAATCAGCTTTTTCTTTCTCCAACAATGTTAGAAGAGCGCAAAAGTAATTTTGCCTCTTCCAGAAATCTGTTTTTTTTATCTTTATCTTTTCGACATCGAAAGTTGTGACCCAAATGCAAGCTATTTATATAATTATGAACCAATTAAGATCTTGGGCTAAAGTAATAAATTTATATGGTTTTTGTTTTAGTTCATTAATGTCGAGATTTATGGTTATTAAAAACAATTCGAACTTGCAAGAAAGGCTTTGCTTTGTATGAAAGAGAGGTAAAGGCGTCACAAATGGTCCTGTAAGAAGAATCATTGCAAAAATCTAAAAGCAGATGATGAAACAATACAAAAGACAACCACAAATTGGCTGAAAAAAAAACCCTCAAGAAAGCAAACCATCAGTCTCGCACAAAAACTCTTGCAAGCAGTGCTACAAATTTAAACTAGGTTAGGGTAGTTTCAGAAAAAAAAAGTCTCAACAAAACAGAACAACTTCGCAACAGGCAGCAGTGCCAAGAACAGACACTGCCCTCAAAGCTGACTATGGCACTGTTTCCTTGTCGCTGTTTACGCCCCCTTAACTGCTTCTTCCTCTGTTCAAGAGATTATTCGGTGAGGATATCCTTATTTTCTCTATAATTATTATGATCTCTTTGCGCTCCAATCCAACGTCTCTCTCTCTCTCTCTCTCTCTCTCTCTCTCTCTCTCTCTCTCTCTCTCTCTCTCTCTCTCTCTCTTTCTCTCTCTCTCTCTCTCTCTCTCTCCCCCTCCCTCTCTCTCTGTCTCTTTCTTTCTCCATGTATGTTTATGTTAACCTATCCAGCCCCCTTCCCTTATCAAGTTCCTCTCTATCTTGCTCTTCTATTTCATTTGCTTTACACTGTCTCTGCCCCTGTATTAATTTGTGTATTTAATTGTCTGGTCTTATGTATGTCCTTCAACCATCCCCTCTCCCAACTAATTTTCTTATATTTTCTAGTGTCCTTTTCTTGCGTCTTTTTGGTATGGCGTTTTTCCTTGTTTTTTCTCCCTGGAGATCTTCGAATTGCTCTTTCTGAGAGCCGTTCCTACCAGACCAAGGATAATTTATTACCCACTCCGACGCTCTAGAAGGGGCCGCTGTTCGTGCCATATTTATAATTAATTGGCTGGTCTCCTTGTTGATCACACAAGAGCTTTAATTTACTTTACAAAAAAATATCTTACTCGGATATTTTTTGTTAATACTCAGTCTTAATTTTCTAAGCTATCCTTAAATTTTTCATTACCAGTAGTATTAGTTGTAGTAGTAGTAGTAGTAGTAGTAGTAGTAGTAGTAGTAGTAGTAGTAGTAGTAGTAGTTGTAGTAGTTGTAGTAGTTGTAGTAGTTGTAGTAGTTGTAGTAGTAGTAGTAGTAGTAGTAGTAGTAGTAGTAGTAGTAGTAGTAGTAGTAGTAGTAGTAGTAGTAGTAGTAGTAGTAGTAGTAGTAGTAGTAGTAGTAGTAGTAGTAGTAGTAGTAGTAGTAGCAGTAGTAGTAGTAGTAGCAATAGTGCATGTAGTTGTAATAGCAGTTAAGTAATGACAATAATAGAAGTTTTTGTTATTGTCGGAATAAAAATGTTGGAAGAGTAAAAAGAGGAAAGAAATAATTCCTCTTACTTTACGCCCAATTGGAGAAACATTTCTTTGCTGGAAAATGAAATCATCTTTCAAGCTGAGTTCCTTGGCTATCCTTCTTAATTTTTAATGAAGAGCAGAGTAATGGTTATGAAAACCAGTTTCTGAAGCCGTTAAAAAGAGGCATCGAAAAGTTAAGACAAATGTTGGTTATAATGAAATCAAACCATTCAGTTGTAAATCGTTTTAGAAACATCTTTTATTCGCCTCGTTGATTAATAATTATACTAATTACTTATACTAACTTGAAAATGGTCCCTTTTTTTTCTTCTTTTGCATCTAACTTTCGCTAAATGAACGTTTGTTACATATTCTGTAAAGCGCCCACGTTAGTTCCACTGCTATAAGACAGCAGAAAAATAACGAAAAGAAAGGAGCATGGTTAATTTTCAGATAAAACCATTATGAGTGTTCTTTCTACATCTACCCTAGAACTCCTCGTTAATTAATTGATTTTCTTGGTTGATGTTTAGAACAAGCAACTTCACGTTGCTAAGGAAACCATGATACACCATGACTTTTGTTTTTCAAGTTATCGCTCATCGCCTCTCAACAGCTGATGGTACCAAGACTTAGTGAAGTTAAAAACATGGACGCGTTAGAACAATTTTGCTCCTTAATGAACTTAAGTGCTCTGAGGAAAACTCACTAAAGTTACTTGATTTAGACCTAAGAACTGAAGTTGCTCAGCTACGATAGGGGCCTGGCCGTTTTTTTTCTACTCATTGTTCTCAAGCCAAAATTAATATCTTTTTTTCCCCCTCTCCCTATTACTCCTCTAGATCATTGCTGTTTCTTGCAATGTACATAGCATGTTTTTATTTTGCCGTTTTCCGCTATTTAAGTTTAGCTTTCTATGAATATAATTCGCTAAACATTCTGCATCCTTTTTCTTTACCTTCTCCCTCTCTTCTTCCCCCTCCTCCTCTTCTTCTTCTACTCCTCCTCCTACGGCTTCTATTTCTTTTTCCTTATCACTTCTCTCTGTCTATCTCTCGCATCGTTACGATGACTACTTAAACACCCTCTTAAAAAAGGACACTATTATATCCACCACGCTGCCTGCTCCTTCCTCGTGTGAATAAAATAGCGCACTCCCGAGCAATTTGCCGCTTGCTCTAGCAGAATCACCAATCATCCATCTTATTCATTCTTCAAGGTATGGACCATAATTCACTTTTCTGTCCCTAAACTTTCGCCCAGGCTTCGTTATTACTTTTACCTTCGCAGAAATTTTTCCAATGCTAGATGTGTATGATTAAAAAAATATTTCGACCCCCCAAAAAAAAACAAAAAACAAAACAAAATCAAAAAAAAAAAAAAGCAACAACAACAACCCAGCTTTATTTCAATCAGAACCTGGAATATGAATAAATAATTGGCACCCTCTTAAAGGGATTATTTTCAATATTTCCTTTTTTATCTTTCTCGCATACTCACTCTGTTTCCTTTATCTGTTTATCCTCGATCTCCTCTTTTTAGTAACTCTTTCATCGTCTTTCCTCTTCCTTTTTTTCCTCACACAACATTGTCTAACTTGTTTCTACTGTCTTTCCATCTATTATCATTTTTATAGAAATGGAAGCTAATATGGAAAGTAACTTTTAACAATAGTTGAAGCTGGAACAGTTCAGGCAGAAACAGCAGCAGAACAGCAGCACTCAGTAGTATTAACTAAAGTAATAATATTAGCAGTGGCATTAGTACCAGCAGATATAGAAGTAATAGTAGTTTTTATATCAATATTAATAGTTTAAGTAATTGTCGTAGCAGTTGCATTTGGAGTAACAGTAGTAGTAGTAGTAGTAGTAGTAGTAGTAGTAGTAGTAGTAGTAGTAGTAGTAGTAGTAGTAGCAGTTGCATTTGGAGTAACAGTAGTAGTAGTAGTAGTAGTAGTAGTAGTAGTAGTAGTAGTAGTAGTAGTAGCAGTAGTAGTAGTAATAGTAGTAGTAGTAGTAGCAGTAGTAGTAGTGGTAGTGTAGATGGAGGAGTAGTGGTAGCAGTAGTAGTAGTAGTAGTAGTAGTAGTAGTAGTAGTAGTAGTAGTAGTAGTAGTAGTAGTAGTAGTAGTAGTAGTAGTAGTAGTAATAGTAATAGTAGTAGTAGTAGTAGTAGTAGTAGTAGTAGTAGTAGTAGTAGTGGTGGGAGTAGTAGTAGTGGTGGTAGTAGTAGTAGAAGTGGTGGTAGTAGTAGTAGTGGTGGTGGTAGTAGTAGCGGTGGTGGTAGAGGTAGTGGTGGTGGTGGTAGTAGTGGTGGTGGTGGTGGTGGTGGTAAGTAGTGGTGGTGGTAGTAGTAGTGGTGGTAGTAGTGGTAGTGAGTAGCAGTGGTGGTAGTAGTAATAGTAGTAGTTGTAATAGTAGTAGTGGTGGTAGTGGTAGTAGTAGTAGTAGTAGTAGTAGTAGTAGTAGTAGTAGTGGTAGTGGTAGTGGTGGTAGTAGTAGTAGTAGTAGTAGTAGTAGTATTAGTAGTAGTAGTAGTAGTGGTGGTGGTGGTGGTGGTAGTGGTAGTAGTAGTTTATACAGTAGACGTAGTGATAGTAGTGATAGTAGTAGTAGTAGTAGTAGTAGTAGTAGTAGTAGTAGTAGTAGTAGTAGTAGTAGTAGTAGTCGTAGTAGTCGTAGTAGTCGTAGTAGTAGTAGTAGTAGTAGTAGTAGTAGTAGTAGTAGTAGTAGTAGTAGTAGTAGTAGTAGTAACAGCAGCAGCAGTAGTAATTGTAGTGGTAATAGTAGTAGTAAGTTTTCTTTTGTTGAAATTAGAAAAGCAAGTTTATTAAAGTACAATTTCAAACATTGTGACGATAATCTTTATGCACGGACTACAGTCAATAATAGTTCAAATCTGTCCCAATTATCTCATGAGCGGCAGTAAGATATTCATCGGGTAGCTAGGAAGATGGAAGTCTTCTGAGAAGAAACTGGTTCAACCCCAGACCTCTGACACTCTAAAGAACACATTTAGGTCATGACTCCTAGATGCCTACCTGCGATTTACTTTTTTGCATCGCTTTGGATTGAAATCTCTATTTTCCCAGCACAGCTTTTAAAGAATAGATCATTTTAGATTTTAATTTTTTAAAAAAGTATTAGTGAATAATGCTTGAAAGACCGGAAGTAAATTGTAGAATTCGAGCTTTAAGTGAAGGCCCCATAATTGTAAAGAAAAAATATCAACTGGGTCTATCACAAAAAAGGTAAAAAATAAAATGAATCTGATTTGTACCGTTGTTCTTCTTCGTTATAGTTCTGAAGGCTTCCTACCTTTTTACCTTACTTTTATCTTTTTAAAATCTCTAATAATTGATCATTGTTTTCAGGTGCAAATCCACTTTAATTTCCCAAAAGAAAGGAAAGTAATTTAGAAGTAACAGGAAGTTAAGACAATTTCAAGTTCAAAGAAAAAAGCCTACTCTGTATCATTATCTAGCTAAAAAAAAAAAGTAAATTTATACTCTCCCAGTTTCCTTTTTTTTCTTTTGACTTATTTTAGTTTAACTTCAATTTGGCTCGATTGTTAATCAGATCAGCGTTTAAACTGCAATCTACGCTGGTGATTTCTGCAACGCTGGACACTTTCACAAAAGCATTAGCATTCAGTTCTCTTTAAATGAAGATTCCCAAGAGACGAGGCTTGGGTCTACGAAACAGAGCCAGAACAAATTTCAAACAATAAAATGAAAATCTAACAAACGAACCTACGGGACGGACCACGCAAAATCTCAAGTTTCCAAAGACACTATAGTACAGAAACATTAGTATTGATTTTTTTTTAGATTTCACCGGAACAAACAGCTCTTCTAACGCCTCTGCCTGCTATTGTGGTAGAGGCTTGTGTTTATTTCTTTTCAGCTGCGACATAGAACTAAGCTCGGTGAGAGCTCTGTCAGTGATCAAAACGTAGCACTCAGCGTTTCACTGATTTTTCTTTGGTTTGTACGTGACTTAGATCTTCCTTTTTACATAGCTTTTTCTACTTTTCATCGTAGATTTAGTGGCTACGATATAACAATCCTACTTGTTGGCGCTATGCCTTTTCATGAAGCTGGTCCTTGTTTATTAACTTCGCCTCTTCCTTGTCGACAGAGGCAATGGTTTCTGAAGTGAAGCTTGCTATGGTAATTTTTTTAAATTTCAACCACGAACAAATCGACGATAATTCCAGGATTAATTATATACTTCTTGCTATAAGAATATTTAAAAAGATGTGGAAATTATAAAAGCAACCATGTTGTTGACGATAATGCTAGGATAGACTAAGTTTTAAAGTTTTTGCCATTCACTACTGGGGATTAAACTACACCATCATATGCTATCATAATAATGTAGGATATCACCGAACCATACAACACTATCCGTCCAAAAAGCCGCACATACTCTTGTCATTCCAAAAAAAAGGAACATTATACTTTTCGTCGCTATATCATTTGTCTATTACCTTGATCATGTTGCACATTTATTCAGGCTTGTATTAGGTGGATGAAACCCTTTTAACATAGGATAAAAACAAAACAAAGGAAAAAATAACATAAAAGGGATTTAAAAAGGAATGGGCGGAGATATAATTATATTGATACTGTCCGAATGCTTTATTCATAGGTTCGAATTTTGGCCCTCTTCATTGGTTACACTCTCCATTATGATTTTCTTCCCTTCATTTTAATAGAACTGAAAAGTTAATCAATCAATAGATAGAAGAGGATTATCAATAGATAGAACAAGATTATCAATAGATAGAAGAGGATTATCAATAGAGAGTTTTAGAGAAATTTGAAGAGCAAAAGAAGGGAAGAAGATGTAAAGAGATCAAGAGAAAAATAACAACCAGAGAATAGAAAAAAGTGTCACCTCAAACAACCGCCTCTAACTATCTTCCGTTCCATCCCTTTTTCTTTTTTAAATCTCTTATTCTTTCTCTCTTCATATATATATACATGTGTATATATATATATATATATATATATATATATATATATATATAAAAATATTAGAAGTGTGTGTAAAAAACAAAACAAATAAAAAAAATAACTGCTTGATACCACCAAGTTTTATTAAAGCACCTAGAAATGTCCTAACGTGAGGGCACTCAGACCCGTGGACCAGGCATGGTTTCTTCATAATTTTTTTTTCATGCACATACAGGACAGACCCAATTTTATCTTATTTATGTAATTATTATCTAATCAAAAAGTTTTCACCATTTGATTTGAATTATTTGTCTGCAGTTATGTGATTATTGAGCGTTCAATAAGTGCTCTTCATAAAGCACCATCTTTTGAGACAGTCTCATATATATATATATATATATATATATATATATATATATATATAAGAGAGAGAGAGAAAGAAAGAGACAAAGAAAAAGAAAGATTGAGAAAAAGAGACAGAGTGGTGAAAAGACATAAAAAAAGGCATTGACCTTGAGAACACGAATAAAGGTCATATATGTATGTGAACGACACGAGAAAGTCCTCAATTGTACCGGATTTTTCTGTTTTTCACACTTCGTTTTTTTTTCTCTCTCTTCGATCTTATTCTCAGGGCTTCTACAAGAAGCGTCGCCAACCGAGGTCAGCGGCGTTTAATGGCCTGGACTGGAATTAGACGCGGCGGAAACCTACTTACACCGCAACGCCGGATAACGCAATTTATGCAAATGATTGAGACGAAGCTGCCTTCTCAAGTTCACACTTGTCGTTTTAAGTATCCGTCACCGCGGTTTGCGGAGTAAAATGACACAATAAAAGCAATTGGTCGGGTAATTGTCTATTGACATCGATTGTTTTCACTGTTTTTTATGTTATCTTTTTTCCTCCAAAGACAGATGAGGTTTGGCATTATCGGTAGATTTGTACATGTAACGCATTGACTTAACTTTGCTTTCGGCTGAATATGTATGTATGTAAAGATGTATCAATTGCTCCAGGCCATATAAAAATCGATCTGTTTAAGTATTAAACATAACTTTGCTTTGTAATGATCATGTTTTTCAACTCACTTTTCATAAAGCGATCATTTATGTGTTGAAAATACCACTCTCTATATTGACTATAAAAAGGATTGCGATTAGATAGTAAAATTCTATTTCTTGCCTGTTGTGGCCCGTCCATTAAAAATTGATGAAGGATGTCACTTCAGGTTTTTATTTATGGTTCAACCAATCCCTGTTCGGGCAGGCGGAGCGAAAGGAAGATGCTAGAGACAGCCCTGCCGAAAGTGTGGAAGTGGAGTCCGCTATGTCCCTGTGGAAATCAGGGCGGGAGTTCTAACCCCGCCGCCACCGGTGCGCTTGTAATACAAGATACATGCAAAGCCATTACGATAATATGATACAAAAAGATCTAAAGAGCGATTCACCGCCATAATCTAAGACCTTCTAAGACGTGATGTTTTCCATAATTACCTAACAGGGATCTCGTATGAATTAATCACGAATTAAGTTTTAGTTGATTTCGTGGCAATGACCATGTCATGAAAGTTTGTGCCCTGCTGGTAAAATAGACTTCATTGGTGCTTGTTTAAAAAAAAAAAGAGGCACCATGAAAAATCGCGTGAGATGTCCTCTACTGTTGTTAGCTATATACAATAATTACTTATTATTATTATTATTATTATTATTATTATTATTATTATTATTATTATTATTATTATTATTATTATTATTATTATTATTATTATTATTATTATCATTGTCATTATTATCGATGAAGATGATGGTGATTATAATGATGATGATGTGGATAATCACAATAAGAATAATAATTATAATCATAATTATGATATGATTATAGTAATTAAAAATGATGATTTATAAAGCGCTTTTCAAAGATCAAAATATAAAATATTATTTATTCTTACACCAGTATTTGTACTTTACACGATATGGATTGGAATAAATACTCTTGAAACCTGAAAACTCCTAAAAAAAAATCACC
This sequence comes from Elysia crispata, assembly GCA_033675545.1. NCBI lineage: Eukaryota > Metazoa > Mollusca > Gastropoda > Plakobranchidae > Elysia > Elysia crispata. Next base: position 520,939 of record JAWDGP010005256.1, read on the forward strand.
CTCATCAGTTCCTTGATTTTTCTACAGGCGCCAGCAAAACTAATCCACAAGATTTTGGTCTAGCCCAGCGTTATCTGTGATGGCTTTAATCCTGTGTGAAAAGTCATCGCCAAGTGGGATTGATCCATATTCCAACACTCTGCGTTTATTTTAAAAGGGACTTCATAAATTATTGAAACAGTTAAAACTAAGTGACGCAGATAATAAATCTACTTATCCTCTTGCAAAAAATATAAACAATAAATAAAATATTAAATTATTTTTCCACTCCAGGAGATGTCAAAATGTTTCAATAAAAAAGCTTTGAGTATGACTTTACAGGAAGCCGAAACTACTGTGAAAGTCTAGAGAAAAAGAAAACCGGAAAGAGAGAGTCCTCCTAACCACGGCCAGCATGACAGTGTTGGTATATTGCAAGGGCCGGCAAGATCCGGCGATAGGTATTACTCCGCGTCAAAGCTGCACCTAATTTATCGAAATAGTTATTATCAATATGTTTGAAACTGGAGAGTTCGATATTTACGGGGAAACAGTCGAAGATGTTGAGGATATCCTGAAAGATTTCAGAAAAGATAGAACCTAAATGGAAGCTGTCAAATGGGCCACTTAGACTGATGGAAGTATAGGTTGTTGGTGAAAAACTAGAAGACGGCAGAATTCATATGCCTGCCCAGTTTGCCGTGTAAAATGCAGGAAGAAAACTGAATTTTCAGTAAAGAACAAAAGTACATTCCTATATTCCTTCGCACACTATATCATTGAAAGTCTGCTGCTCCAAACCGGATTATTGTCCCTACGTTTTTAGATAATTATATGGGGAAAAAGAATATGCAAACAGATTGCGAGCAAGGAAAAAAATAATACGTAACAAAAAAGAAGAGCCTCATCACCAATAAAATACCGCTAGATCTATAATATCGATACCAATAAAAAACCAACGTAACTCTTGTCAAACAGTCATGTCTTACGATTACTGGCGATCGAGATCTGTTTTACGGAGAGAGGGAACCCACTAGACAACTGGCTGACCATAACAGAAAAAAAAAATGTAGAATCAGCTCTCCAATCCTCATTCTCAATCTAATAAGAGGGAAATTGACAACTGACCAGCGCTAGATCTTCATGATTGAAAACTAATAAAATACTAAGCTGGAGAGTGAGAACTTGATTTATTTCTCATCACCCTGTCGGGCTTCTGTCCTAATCTAGTCGTACGGTAGAGATTGTGCCAAATGATGATCAATAATAAGTTCCTACATCTACCTCCTATTTTTGTTATTTGGCAATCTCTGTCTTCGTAATAATTTCATCTCTCGTTGCCTCTCTCTCTCTCTCTCTCCCTCTTTCACTGTTACCCTCCCCATTCTTTCCAGCTTTTTTGTCTGTAAGAATCTATACGTCTCTCTCCCCCTCTCTCTATCTCTTCCTGTGTCTCTATGCTTGAAAGTGTTAAGTAATAACGCTTTCAACCATTTAGCATCGATGACCTCGAAGACAGATTAAGAGTTTCGACACACACTCAAAACAACAAACTGAGTTACCAACTCATTGGCTGCTAAAAATCTCCCTAGCATGGCCTATTAATTTTGGAAATTATTTTGATTGGTCATTGATAATTCTAATCTCGTAGCATAGACTGAACAATAAATAGGATTAGTCAAAGATTACTGCAATTTGACCTTTCGAGCTCGCAAACATTTAGATTCAACATATTTTGTCTGCATTTGATGAAGTTAAATTCTTCCTTTCCCATTTCTTTTCCTCCTTTTGATCGTGATTGTTTATTTTTATTCTTCTGTGCCCTTCTTCTCTCAGTACAAAATTTTTGTTATAGCATCCTTTCCAGCGTACCGTTTAAATGCAACCAACATTCAAAAAGTAACAGAAAAGATTATGAATATTGATTAAAAGGAATAAGGTTCCAGCCTCTACAAGATTGTAAAAAACGTAATACTTTTCCAGCTGGAGTCAAAATGAATGCAAAAATAGATGGATTATTAATCTGAACAACTTTTCATTATGAATTGTCACACGAATCAAGTTCAAAGTATCATTCAGGTTAAGCCGCGTAAATATCACCACTTATCAGGACAGTAACCCTTAGCACTAGTAACAACACTCAATAGTCATAATCACAATTAGTTTCTTTCGAACCAATCTATATTCAGCTTATTTGTTATTTTCAACCCTCTCCCTCCACATTTTTACTTGAAAAAAAATTAGCACCATGTTCGATTTTTGTGGGTTCAACGTCCGCTAGAAATTTCCACATCTTTGTTACACAAACAGTGTCCTGTTCGATCAATATAAGCTCTTTATCGTGAGCAAAACCATTATTTTTGTCCTTTTCTGTCTTCTTCAGTTAGAAACACATTTTTCTTCCGACGCTTTTATGAGTATCTTACTTTTGATATCTGTTACTTTTTTTCTTTTTGTGGTTTTATTTTGAGACCGTCTTCTCCTACCTAAACTCACATTTAAACAATTAAGCAATTTTTTTTTCTCCCTTGTTTACACTCACCATAACTTCTGCCCTTTCCCTCTCTCCTCCGTCAGTATCACCACTCGTCCAGACTATTTATCTTTTATTTCTTCTGTTCGTGCGTGTTTTCTAACAACTTAAGATTGATAACTGTAGTTTTATTTACAACACATGTTCTTATTCTATCTTCCCTATCTTTCCTTTTACAAAGCTGTTTTTTCAATTTATGATTGAGTCCGAATAATACGTGATATAACAATCTATTGCCTCACGTTCCTGCACTTTAGATTTTGGTTATGTTTTATGATTGAGTCCGAATAATACGTGATATAACAATCTATTGCCTCACATTCCTGCACTTTAGATTTTGGTTATGTTTTATGATTGAGTCCGAATAATACGTGATATAACAATCTATTGCCTCACGTTCCTGCACTTTAGATTTTGGTTATGTTTTATGATTGAGTCCGAATAATACGTGATATAACAATCTATTGCCTCACATTCCTGCACTTTAGATTTTGGTTATGTTTTATGATTGAGTCCGAATAATACGTGATATAACAATCTATTGCCTCACATTCCTGCACTTTAGATTTTGGTTATGTTTTATGATTGAGTCCGAATAATACGTGATATAACAATCTGTTGCCTCACATTCCTGCACTTTAGATTTTGGTTATGTTTTATGATTGAGTCCGAATAATACGTGATATAACAATCTATTGCCTCACATTCCTGCACTTTAGATTTTGGTTATGTTTTATGATTGAGTCCGAATAATACGTGATATAACAATCTATTGCCTCACATTCCTGCACTTTAGATTTTGGTTATGTTTTATGACTTTTTAATTTAAGGCCCACCTTACTAAGACACAACGAATGATTTATATCTCACATTACTTTTCCTCCAAAAAAGACCTGAATAATAACTACAAGAAATGTTATGAGGGAGATGGGAAAGCCTAAAATCCCCAAAAAACAAAACAAACCGAAATGCCAGCCGAAAAGGGAAAATATCTCTTAAAACCCCCTTGCACACACTCACTCTGGTAGATTAAAGTATACAATCTAAATAGTTTTGGAATCGAGATAACACTTTTACTGGCACTGCTCAGCAGCATTAATTTAAAAAATATGATTTTATGCCTCGCTAACTCACCTTCTCAGTTATATTGAATACTGAAGGCAGGCACCATAATTCATGGCCTTCTTAATTTAGAATTAAGTTCACTTTGAACTCATATCCAATATTATATTTCATAACATTTACGATTATTTCTTCATTGTTCCCAGCTATATTTGTACATACTGTAGGGCATTAATCACTTCATCTTAGTGATCAATCTCAAAAGAAATAAAAATCATCCGTACAAGCGTTACCCTACAATCAAAATAACACTGCTCAATCGCGCTACCGTGACAGCAATATTTTCCTTACCCGTGTGCTCTAGTTTTCACGGATATTAAATAATACAGACACGCACCACAGAGGATGTCCCTCTCAATTAATGATTAAATTCAGTTTGAACTCATAAGTAATATTATTTACTTATATTTATAAATGATTTTCTAATAGATTTAATCACTTTCTCACGACTTATGATTCTGTTGACTCACCAACAGGTTTGATCTTCATGCAACAAAATGTTACATACAAGAAAAGGTCATTTCTTATTTATCCGTAATTTCAAAAGTTGCCCATTATTTTCCACTTCATTTCTCTTCCTCTCCAAATTGAAACGGAAATGTGGAGTTTAAATAAAGGATGCCCCAACTTTCTCATCATTTAACACCGCACCTTAAAAAGGTTAAAACATAATTTTATGCATTCATCAGCTTGAAGACATGGAATTTCAAGTAAGTTAAGCGCAAAAATCTCAGAATATGTGAATGGTGACTTGTAGTGGGGGTAGCGTTTAAACACGAAATGACCTCATGAAGAGAAAATCTAAATCTAGTGACACATCTAGATAGTATCTGCGAGGAGTCTGCATGAAATATCCTAGGAAATCTGCTGCGTATTATTTTCCACAATAATTCTCAGGCTTGATATTTCATTAACCAATCAGTTTTCAACTTTATAGTCAGTGAGTGATATCTTAAAGTGAATAAAATTCCTTATTATTAATGATATGTCCAATTTTTATTTACAACGTATAGCTTTTTAACTTCACATACACTATTGTTTCAAGGTGTATCAAAATGCTGCTGCGCTTCATATTCTTCAGAAGCTACTTTCCTGCCCTTTAAAAATATTTTTTACAGGAAAAAAAGTGATAAATCGGCGTTCATACCACCACAACATTGCCATCCGCAGATACAGGAACATAAATCTAGCTGCACAATATTTCTAACCATGACTTGATAGTCCTTAACTGCGAATTTCGTTTTTTTTATTCAAACATTATCAATATTATCGTTTAACTTCCATTACAGTGACACAAACAAGATGAATAGTCTCGGATCTCTAGGCTTAGAGCAGATAAAAAAAATCACGTTGTGCAACATACTAGATTTACAGGTGAAGTGATACAAACTTCAAGAAATATTTAGTATCTCCTCTTGTGCTCTGCTGTGTCGAGGAGGGAGGAGAAAAGATGCATTCATTGAGGGAGGGAAAGGGTGAGGGGGTTCGAATCGTAGGTCAAGCTTCCTTACTATCTTCTCTCTCTCTCTCTCTCTCTCTCTCTCTCTCTCTCTCTCTCTCTCTCTCTCTCTCTCTCTCTCTCTCTTTCTGAATGTAGCCTACTTCTTTCTCATGCACATCGTCCTTTGATTTTCTTTATCGTTTGACTAATCCATGTATTACTCTGCTGTTGCAGCAATTCTGCTACTCTTCTAATCCCATTAACCAGTGACGGACAATTCCAATGCTTACAGGCGTTTCTCTCATGGGAACTTCCGATCGACCGTTCTTCAAGGTGATTGAGGTTGGTGCTTCCTCAGGTCCAACTGACCCTTATTGCTTTTTAAATTTTAAATATTTCGCTCCCTTTGCCAAATTTCTGTTTCCTTTTTGTTTGTTTTGTTTTGAGGCGTGTTACTTGTGTCCACAGAATGAATCGAGGGAGAGCGATGGAGAGAGAGAGAAAGAGAGAGAGAGAGAGAGAGAGAGAGAGAGAGAGAGAGAGAGAGAGAGAGAACGGGGAAGTTATAAAACATTTAGGGAATATCAAGCAAAATCGAAAGACAAACTTAAGAGTAAAGTGGAATGCGATTAAAAAATGAAAGCTATAAAAATCTATCTACTAAAAGTTGAAAACTTTTTGATAGCTTGTAAAGAGAGAGAGAAAGAGAGAAAGAAAGAAAGAAAGAGAAAAAGAGAGAGAGAGAGAGAGAGAGAGAGAGAGAGAGAGAGAGAGAGAGAGAGCGAGAGAGGGAGGGAGGGAGGGAGGGAGCGGGGGGAAAAGAGAGAAAGGGGGATATGAAAGGTCATAGAGATAGGCAGACGGAGCAAGGAGGAGGAAAAAGAAGGCACGAGACGATTTTTAATGAAACGCAAAATGAAGAGGTCAGCCTTCTTTAAGATATGAGACTTGCTTCGTTTTCTGATCATACATTTATAGAAACAGACATTCTATCATTTTATGTTATTTCAAAGAAATGACGTGAATGTATAATTGTACAAAAGCATATTCTCTCCTTTGTGTTGATGTCAGCGTTTGAGTGCTCATTCTTTGAACCTAGACAAAGAATATTAAAAAAATTGTCTTGCATTAACATCAAAAACTATAGTCTGACAATATCTTATATCCTTCAATATCCAGAATGTATTGAAGTTTATTATTTGCTGTGAATGTCACCAACTTATACCATGTCATGTCAACGTTCTTTATTGAAACATGAAAGCATCTGTCGAGAAACAAAACACAATCCGAACCTAAAGCAGCTAAATCCATTTAGCCGTCACGACAAGGACAAAACTGGAAACATGTAAATGGCGAGATCGTTAAAATGTAATAACATCCTGATCCTATGCCATTAGCATTATACAAAACTATAGACGCTATGTCATTTGCCTCGTTAGGAAAATACATTGTCAGTTTATAGAAAAATCTGTTAAGGGATTATAGGAACCTGTAAACATCAATGATATCGCGTTATCTTTTTAGATATAAAAGCCATTAAAATTAGAGCTTTACGCTTGTGCCTTTCTTTGCACTAAGCCACGACCGAACCCCAACATCATATTTTTCTGGGAATAACACAAAGGTTCACCTAAAGATGGCCGAGAATTTTCAGGCAAGAACAAAGATGCAATGTGGCTTGATAAAAAAGCTGACAAGGAGAAACTAGGTTTTAATGTAAACAATCTGTAACCTGGGAGTTAAGCTATGTGGGATACAACACTGCTTGAATGCGGTCTAGCGTTTAGGCATCACCAGCTTTCACAAACTTGGACAGTATCTGCAGAATAAAAAGCAAACTTTCTGGATCATAAAGGACGAAGATAAAATTAACACCAATATAGCACATGGCGACTTCTCGTAAATTCCACCAATGCTAGACAGAAGTTACATAAAAACATAGAATCATGCCATAATCTACAGAAAAGTTTTATACATATAAACTGGGCGATAAGACAGTGCCTCAAAAAGTCCAAGATGTGATAAAAATCTCAAATGATGTCTCAGTGCTAAGAGAATACTATCTGTTACCTCTGACCGCTCGAAGAATCTTCTTCACCACCAACACCCACGAGCCACCTCAAGAGCTGAACCTCAGGAACCGAGTATCTCTGACCAAGAATGCAATCAACAAATCATAGAAGCTGGATGACAGGGAGATAAGAGGATGAAAGTTATCTTTTAAAGCTATGTGCACACACTGCTTGCACTACTGATGTTTGCTAAAAACATATAACTTTAAGAACTAATGGCTGTATCGATAAAATATTAATTTTTTATGACTGATTTACAGGGAAAACACAAGACTTTCTGTCTCCTGTTCTAGTCGGTCGTCACCAGGCCCCCACTTGGATTTCTTTGATTAATGAGAATTTAAGAGAAACAAATTTTGTAAACCAGGCGTACAATATTAAGTTTTACTTGCCAGTTTGGTGAGACAGAGCTATTTAGTATCAATCGGCAGCGTTTTTTTTTAAAGTTGATTCAGTATTCACGATGACATTAAGCCAACGCTGAAATGCCATTACAAAATGATAAACTGACTCATGTCTTCTAAGGTCATAATAATACAGCGAACTTTTCTTATACTGTCTGAATTCAACTTGGTTAAAATCAATAATTAAAATCAAAGCTCTTTGACAGTACTATTAATCCGACTTGGATTTTTATTATTTTCCACTGGCGATACACTTTCTTGTAATAACATTTAATTTTAAATATTTAATAAACTAAGTTTCGACTTATCTCCTCTTTCTGTCCATCATTCTTGATACTACATTCATGAGTGCATCACCCTGTTCATTACCCTGCCTTGTGTAAAAAAATTTAACTTTCCACCTATCCCTTCAATCTCTCCATAGTTTCTCTCTCTTTTTTCCCTCTCTCTCTATGCTTAAATCTCTTTGCGTAGGTCTTCTACTTGAAGTATTTATTCATTTATCCATTTTTTACGTATTTTCTTCTCAATTTTCTTGGTTTTAATAATATCTAGGAAACCCACCAAGCCTGCGGTTCACCCGCATTGTTTGCAGGATATTCGCAGCTTGAGCAGTGATTAATACACTGCACATGTTTGAAGGGCTTGGTTTCATTCTCAGAAATCCTGATTCTCTTTCCGCCTTGAGCAAATATGGCATTATTTGTCATTAAAAAAGGCAAATCCTTTTACATCTCACGCGAAAAATTTGCGAAAAAAAATCTTTTTTCTGATTTTGTCCTTGTTATTTTAATCCTCACTATGCAAATAAAGGTCAAATTACTAGTCTTATGAATTATACCCATAACAAAATTCCTCGATTTCTCTATTGATATGCTAGTAATAACCTCTTGTGGCTAGACACCAAGCTGTCGAACATTTTTCAAATCTAGTTTACTGTTCATGTGATACTAGTCGACGAGTGCCTTTGGCTCTGGAGTTAGAGCGACAGTCTTGTTATCTACAAGTTCCCTCTCTGTGAGTTCAAGCCCCACACTGCAGGAAGGTAAGTTTGGTTTAAGGCTTCATCGTTTCAGTTTCGCCCTACCCGAGAGAGCTTAAGTTGTGGATGGGCTATATCAAACAAAAAGGAACAAAAAATGTCCATTAGTCAATATGCCTGGTAAAGGTAAGAAAGAAAGGTTAAAATATCATTTGCAATAAGCGCCAAGTATTTAAAATAAATTGGTGCAAAAACTCCAGACCAAAGAAAACATCTCACTCTCTATGGTCTTCACCAATGGTCTTATTGTGTTTCAGTCTTTTAATGATATTTTTGTCTACCGAGTTATTTTAGAGCATAAATTTCATTAAGTAACCTAAAAGAACTTCAGAAGAGGACATTGTTACGTATGGTTCTCAACAAGAATTTTGTACTCTTCGAAAAGTATGTAAATCCATATACCTTACCCTGTGCTGTTTCCTTCGTTATCTCTGATGTCGACAAGTCCACGATAAAACTTTATCAGTAGGTCAGAGCCTCCAATAAGGAAGTCATCGCACGAGTGTATTAAGTTTATTTGGCACGTCCTATAAATCTGGCCTTGCTTGGTCTCTATATAATCTTTGATTGCGACAAAGTCTCCGCCAAACGCAGTTTGCATAAGATACGAGCCTGGAATATCGAGGACATCACACGTACCAACATTTTTCTTCATTCTATTTTTGTTCGCTCCAGCTAATTATTCTTGGCCTTGCTTGTCGACACTTCCCCAATTTCTTTTTTGTTTTTGTTTTGAATTACTTTAAAATCGGAAGATATTTTTAGAACTTTCTAAAGAAACCTGCCCCTCTTTCTAACAATCTAAAGTATTGAATGCATTCTCAGAACTGTTTTGTTGACAAAACCTTTAAAAAAATTTTTGTTTCATAATTTTTTCTTCTTTCTGGTTTAAATTAATTTACTTTTGAACATTTAAAGTAACATCGTGCTTTTGAACAACTTCATTTCCAATGCAGACGGCCACACGTATAAACTTATTTTGTAAAAATCCCAAAATGTTTATTTTACAGATCGTTTTAAACGCTCATTAAAAGTTAAAAAATTATAAATTTTCTCAAGGCAGTCAACCTTTAAGAACTTCCCGCAGAGCCTGATAATGAACATTTTTTTATGATCTGGAAATAGATTATAAAAAATACAAAATAGGATTTCCCCAGTATGTGATCCGGTAACTGCATACCAGCTGCTATCTCGCTCTATAGTGAAATGTTTGCTCTTTCCTATCCTTAATCTCCATCCGCAAGCTTCTTTAGAAGAAACTTTGTAGACTATTTGGGTTTGGGTAAATTCACTTTGTATTAAACAAACTAAAAAAAAAACCCAACCCAAAAGGCAAACTATTCCTGACTGTCTAAACATGTAATGGTCTTTACCTTCATCATCACCAGCGGTAGCAGCAACAGCAGCAGCAAAACCATCAGCAATTAATACTGTGATGGCCATTACCGAGACAATGATTACCTTCCACGTATTCATAACTACAACTTGCACTTCCACGTGTAGGATCTACTCAACACCCCCCCCCCCCCTCTCTCTCTCTCTCTCTCTCTCTTCTCTTACATACCCACAGCAATGCCGAACTGATTATCATCATTATTGTCATCATAACCATCACTTTCAATACCGGTCTCCTGTCACAAACTAGGATTAGAGAAAGGGACACCAAGTTCTATCTCCTTGTCTAGCTCCATTGTTGCCCTCAATTACCTCTGGTTGGCCCCTGCCTGGAGACATTCGCCGAAATCATTCATTACATTTTCCTCTTCGCCCTGAGATGACCCTTATTCCATAAATTATCTCGTTAGTTGAGAGAAGTTCTATTTCCTCCCGTGCTATAGGACGCAAGCTAAAAGAGGCTACATACCTCATCATGAGACAGATGAGAATCTTCTGAATAGTTCGGATGTTTTCCAGAAAGATCTAAGAACACTTTTGAAGAGACATTTCTCTCTTCTTTGAAGTAGGAGTTTTGCAAATTAAAATCTAAAAAAAAATTTTTTTTAGCATTGCACTGCCTCTAAAGAGCCCAATTTTGCGCAAAGGGGAAAAGAGAGCAAAAAGATTCGTCAACTGATGAATCCAAACATTGCATAGATATTATCGGATTAAAATGCAACATATACAACACGACCCAAACGAGGGGAGCAGCGAGTCTCTAATAGATGGAACAGAAGAAAAAAATTAAATGAACATTAGGAACTAATATAAACTAAACTAACAAAGAGAGTGAAAAAAAATTATGATCCTTTGATTCAAGGAGCAGCGCAGCGCAAATGCATGAACATCAAAATAACCAGGCTAAACAGAGGGTTTCTAAAATAAGGTGCGATTACGTAATTACAATGAACATTGGAATCCAAAACCTTGCTTTTTTCAAAGCTTTTTTCTTTTGCTTTTTAATTTGCACTATTTATTTGTTCCTTTTTAAGGCTCAAAATATGGGTTATCAGGTTCCGTGCTGCGCCGACAGATCTTTACTTGTTATAATGTGGAATGGACATCATTGAAGACATTTTTTTCGTCATAAAATACTGCATGAATTGTTTAAAATTTTCAATTTAGTCGGTGGAACACAGCTTCCATTCGAATGATGTTTTCTAGTCGCGTTCTCCAGACCCATAGGGCCAAACTCCAGCGCAGGTTCTAGAATAGATTCATTATTTTTTCAAACCATTCCTGGGCACGTCTCCCTTTCATGAATTTTAAGTTTTATTTGAAATAATAATATAAAGATATTAATGGTATAGACTTTGGTATCTTTGTATACTATTCATTCTGATACTCTCAAAGTCTTTTTCCTAAAAAATCTTTTTGTTTACTTCTTCATGTTTTTTTGTTGTTACCTTTGTAATTTTTTCCTACAAAAAATAAGTAAAACGTACATTATTTCAATATAAAGTGCTGTGCCACGACACGGTGCACTAAATCATTTTACTAACATTTGAATAAAAAACGCTTTATATATATATATATATATATATATATATATATATATATATATATATATATATATATAAGCCACCCAAAATCGTATTTTGAGACTTTTCATACACTGGCCGATAAGGCTATCAAATTTGTCACAATGAACATGACAATACAAGAGAGGAAAACAAAAGAGTCTTCGCCCCCAGCGAAAAGGCAGCATAAAAACAAAACAACAAGAAACAACGAAAACAACATCAACACCAACAACTGCAACTACTACTACCACTACTACAAAAACAAGAAGATCGTTGGAAAAAAAATGTAAAAAAAAAAAAAATCGCGCACTGGTAATTCACTGGGTGATTACATTTTCATCATTTATTTTTCATTCCTTTGCAGGATAAACACAGAATGGTGGAGATAAAAAGGAAAGAAGCATGTCTGAGATGAATTCTGCCTGTTTTTACCCTAGGGAAAACACGATGGATGCTGTTCGCCTCGTTACATTATCTTTTCATGGCACTCTATGACATCTCTTTTTTATTTAATTCCTAAAAATGTTTTAAAAAACTTGAGAGAAGTTTGAGGGACACTTCTTTCGGTTGTCAGAGGAGCCTCTATGACATCGATATTATTTCCCAACTCTCAAGAACCACAGACTGAACACGCGCTTATAATAATCACACATATACACACATACATACATATATATATAATTATAATATACATATAATTTATATATATATATATATATATATATATATATATATATATATATATATATATATATATATATAGGTCAATAAACTTGAAATTCTACAAAAAGGCTATGAGATATAAAAGAAAATGTTTTCAATCCACATTAAAGATCAATACTGTTTAGATTAGAATCAACTTATGTGCATTACGTGAAGTATTTGCTTGAACCAATTTTTCACTTTGAACCGGTATTAAAACAACCAATAAACATGAACTTGGACTTAATTTCTTTCATGATTGCCCTATATAAACCCATTTCTTGGTTCGGTCTTATACAATCTTTAGAATCAAATTTCTTTGAGACTACATTAGATTTGAAATCATTCCCTTGAGAAAATCTATGAGGACTCCGGGCAGATCAAACCACCAGCTTTAGAGCCAAGTACAAATGTAAAAGGAGAATCTTTTCCCTCTCGTTCTTTGCTCTTTATTCTTTTCGTCCATTCTCTCAAATTCAATATTGACATTAAACACATCAATTTGCGAACACCGCGCGATGTGGGTAGCCGACCTTTGAAGCACACAGTTCTTGTCGCTCCTTATTCAGACCAAGTTGTCTCCACAATACTGTGCCCTTCATGAACCCTGGAAGACCTTTCACGTTTTAACAAGATGAACCACTATCATTGCAATGTACGTGAAAATATTCAACTCAACTCGGATGTAGATACATTTCAAGTTTCGCAATCACCTGAAATCTAAAAAGCACCCCATGCATTGCACCATAATAAATGTAAGTAAACTGTTTCTAAAGGTTTGGGGCTGTCGTTCTAATTGTGCAGTATGGCCTTTTGCCTCCTTAGATCGACGTGTCTCCTGAGTAAGATCTTTAGATGTAGATCTAAATAATAAAGAGCTATTCCCCAAGGTAGATTATTCTTGCTTCGATCCAAAGTATCACTTACTAAGATACCAGTCCACATCGCGATTGATAGATTGAAAGTATTTACAAGTCAGTTAGCTATCAGATCTTATCCTGAATAAGGGAAACAGGCCATTTGAAAGGCGATCATATATATCATCAACTAAAATACATAAACTATGAACAGTAAATGAAATGAAAGCAAAACAAAACAAGAACAAAAAAAACAACAACAAACAAAGAAAACCAGAAATTCAGCAGAGACATTAACATTACATGGTGGCTGTAACGGTGAGGTTTAAAAACTTCTTTTAGTAAGCGACAAAATAGCGTTTTTCAGAATGATGAGAATGCTGATTTGGCCGGCTTGTTTTTAAGATGGTTGTTGGTATCTAACTCCATATTCTGCAGCGGTATCTCAAATCTTTTTAATCAAGTGCAAAAATAAAGTCATTATTGATAGATGCTAAATTCGGAGTCAACAATAAAGAAAGTTATTAACTCACATTGAGCAATGCTGATAAACTGAGACGCTTTAAGTGTATATTCTTTACATTCAACCTTTTACAGCACTAGGCATGGTGAAGCTGGGAATTGAAAAGTTGAACCTGCAAGGAGTGCAAGCTGGATTCCTGCTGAGGCATGAATCAAACCCGCGAAGGCAATCCCTAAAGGACTCATAGCAAGTGTTCAGAGCAAACGGCGAGCGGCTACACTGTCAAAAGCTGGCGCTCTTCATTTGTCAGCCGAAAAATAACTCATATAGCCAATGATAGAGAAACGGTAAGTGCTGAGCTGAGCCGAGCCTTTTTTCTAATGCACAAAGTCTCCTGAATCTCTCTCAGACTGTCTTATATTGAACGATCTTTATGGAAGATAAGACAGCTCAAAGCATAATCAAACTTTGTATAATTATGGTATCCGTTTACTTGATTAAACAATTAGAGCCGCTACTCAGTATGTTATACATTGAATAAAGAGCACCTTTATTTTCTGTTTTATCAAGCGCTATCTCTGCTTGTCAATATAAATAAACTAGAACTCTATACCGGTAATACTGGAGCAAAGGAATTTTTCGGGTTTTGAACTTTCTGTACTTGGCCTCGCATTAAGGGATCATGGTTTGCCTTCTTCATTATTTGAACAAACATATTACAAGATTAGACTAAGTCCACATTTCAAATGATCATTAGCGTTAAAAGCATCAAAACAAACATGATTCTTTGTCGCCTAAGTTCCTGCCCCAACCAGTCCTATTTAAAGATGTTTAAGCTGTGTGTGTTGTTTTGTCTGAGAAACCGCTGGTCCAACATCAGGCTTAAAGAATCGATTCCCGTGAGGAAACATGTCTAGAGCTGCTTATAACATGGTAATGTCACACCATAAACCTCAAAATACCACTAATGGCTGGTTTGGGAGATTTAATTGACAAAATTACAAAATACCATCCTACCTACATGAGACTAATGTGGCAACCTTTTGCGTGAGACTATCTGGTAAGCGATATCTCACCTCGAAAATGTTTCACAACAACAGAATAACTCACGAATCAGATTATTACCTGCTACGTCGTTCTTTGAACTTCTATAACAGACGAACAAAACAAGAACTCAAAGCTATGTTGAAACAATCTCGCCAACATCGCCTTATATCAGAAATAATGTTCCAGTTAAATCAATATTTAATTATAAAGAACACAATTTCAAGCACTCTTCCAACTATTTTCTTCACAGTTCTTTTTAATTTTATTATATAGTTCATAACCATATTTAATTTCATCTACGAGCAAAATAAAGCAAATTTTCAAATTCAGGAATATATTGGTTAAGTAAAAGATTGTGTCTGTACAACTACAATTACAGTTAGGAAGGAGAATGCCGTCATCTATTTCAGTCATGAGTGAATCAATAAGAAGTTATAACGAGTAGCACAAGGTGTAGGTATGTAAATTATTGTCTGCAAAAACAGTACGAATTTCATCATCCTAAGTAAATGCTGAACATTAAAACATAAGTCTTTCTCGATTCACAACAATGCTAGATGAAATGACTTTCAACTGTGATAATTATACTTCTCGTACTTTCGACGGTTGTTCGTTCATTAACTTCCAAACCCTTTTTAAACAGATATCACAGATTTTTTTAAATTGACGCACATTCGAAGAACCAAAGTTTTGATGATCTGTGTCCTCTTTGAAATATTAAAATAGAAGATATATCAATTAAAAAAATCAATTATCTTTTGAAGAGTCTCAAAATTGAATGCTATTGGTGTTCAAAAAACGTTAGAAGTATAAAAATCTCACCTAAATATGAATATTTCATAGTAAAAGATGTCTTGCTGATTAAACCCTTTCATCCATTATTTCCGCTATGTCAAAGGAAACGATCAAAATTAATGCAAAGAGCTAGAGAAGCTACGGAACATACACATCAGTTGGGACTCTTATAACATAAACGATAAATAATTTTATTAAACAGAAACCAAGCCGGTTAAAGCCTTTGTCGTAGACAATGAGGAAATTTGAGAAACTTAGATATTCCAGCTCGACCCTCAAATAGATTACATACATCAAATACCTTTACTCCTAAAGTATCTCTTTAAGATTAATTTTTTGTCAGATGATTTAAACCAGTTCGAAATGTAAAAAATATAAACTGTATGAAATAAGATGGAAAAAAAAATTTGATTCCTGTTGATTTCCTGTTCCGGCTACTGCATTAGCTTGGTATTTAATCATGGCTACAAAGAGGAAAGTCAACAGCTGTTACATTTCACTTCAAAGGAAAATCGTCATAAAGGTTAACCATACTTCACATAATCACTTTAAAAATTGTTAGGACAAATTTTATGCCGCCTACAGGATTTTACTAACAGTGCAATCATTAGTAATTTTTTCTTGCGATTAAATTAGAATAAAAATAGTGTTTAGAACAATTGCAATTGACGTTGTAAATAATAATAAACAATGAATTAAATCGGTCACAATAACACCAAATAATGCAGCAAAATGATAAAAACATCTAAAAAAAAATCCCGGAAGATTTTGTTCCTTAAGCACGGAATGTACACATGGAAATTAAGCCTAACATACAATAACTATTACAGCCTCAGCGACCATTCTCTCTTTCAATCGTAAAAATTACTAGGATAACTTTTGAAATGTACAGAGGGGAAGGGAGAGAGAAAAGCAAGCTTTAAGTATCGGCGCTGGCCATCGACAGGCAAGTGATTTCTGTGGCGTTCCATTGTGTCTGAGGGACTTCTCGAGTACCGCTGAGGGAGGATCTCACAAAAAGAAAAGAACAGTATCTTTCCAAAGTGGAAACCAGAATGGTCATTGGGCTTTGGACCAGAAACTTCTAATCTATTGAAGGGTACAAAGATATCCGAAAAGCCTTCAGATTGAGAAATTGCACTGCATTCTATTGGAGTGGAATGGGAAAAAAAACCCTTATGTTCAAGAATATTATTTTAATACCTCATTGCTACCCTCGGATTTCATTGGTGCTGTAGTGGTCGTCTCTTTGTGTTTCTGTCTGTCTGTCGCTTTTCCTCTCTCTGTCTCTCTCTCTGTCTCTCTCTCTGTCTCTTTCTCTTTCTCTCTCTCTCTCTTTCTCTCTCTCTGTCTCTTTCTCTTTCTCTGTTTATATCTTTCTCTCATTCTGTTTTATCTCAGTTTTTCTTTCTCTGACAGTCTCCTGTCTCTGAATCGCTCTCTCCTTGTGAGCTCCTGCCTGCGCCATCCCTCTTTGCCTCTGTTCCGCTGATCCACCGTCTACAAGCATCTCTCGTTGAGGGTGTTTCACTGTTCCAGTGTATTGCGGTGTTTATAGACCTATTTAATTACATAGACACTGCAATGTAGTTTATTATCCCACCACTACCACCACAACGCCCCCCACCCCTCCACTTTCTCTCTATCACTCTGCCTATCTCCTTCTCTATCTCTATTCCTCTTTTTCTCTCCCTTCGCTTCGCGTTTTATCTCTTGTTTTCTCACCCCCTCTCCCACTCTCTCTCCCCCACCCTCTCTCTCTGTGTCTGTCTCTCTTTCTCTCTCTGTATTTTTCTTCTTCTGTCTGTATCTCCCTGTGCCATCATTGTGTCCCACCTTTCTCGCGCAGCTACAGCGTTCTCAAGTGCCCGCCATTACACATACACCAAGTTCCTCATGAGTCTCGACAAATCGATTATGTTCTACATAGTTCCAACAATTCTGCTGTTTTCATAAAAAAAAAAACCTTTGTTAAGAAATAACAAACATTTCTTGTCTTCATGTTAAAAAATCTTAACATCCTCAGTTCCATTTGAGCAGGCCCTATATCTTTGTCTCTTATAAGAAATTTTACATGGTCACGGAAGCTGAGCAAATTACAGCAAGACTAATACAGGACCTCGGGACACTCTCTGTGTACCGAATTCCCTGTGCTGTCCCGACCCTGGTAGATTTCGAAGCGTTCATGATGTTTTATCTCTCAAAATTACCCAAACTATAAAAATTACATTCTAATCTCTTTTACTTATCCCCCTTAAGGATTGGAAGGACATGTTGCCTTTCTAAAGATAATACAAATATGTGGGCTTCTTTTATCATGTAAAAATTCTTCTAAAGAGTGGATGGGAGGAGGATAAAAGGAAAGGGATTTAGAACTTCAAAGGCAGGATTCGCCACAAAATGGATTATGAAACTAAACAAAAAGTTTTGAAATTTCTCTAACGAGTAACAAAAATAAAACAAAATATAAAAATTACAATAACCACAAGTAAAGGAACATCATCTTTTTTTTCAACGTGTATGTTATTAATGGAAACCTCATTCAAAACCTTTTAATACTCAGCTATGACAAGTATAAGATTCCTCATTTAAAAGTTTAAAAAACACAAGGTTTAAACATGGATTAAAACATTTTTTGTGTGGAGATAAATGCGATGCGACAGCTTAAAGTGACTATCAAGTGAAAGACCTGTGTCTAGGTCAGACAGATGTCTGATGCAACATGTGGTATGGATTTCTGCAAAGCTCAGATCGGTGTTAACAGAGAGGGAAAAGTATAATTTATCTTCTCTTGACAATAGATTATTGCTCTTTCTTAGCATTTTGTCGCTTCTCCGAGTTCCCTTAAAGAATTATACTAAAAAATCTAAGAATTTTTTTTGACCGCGCCATAGTTTCTCCATTTTTTTCATGTGTACTTTTCAATTTGTCAGGAGATGGTTATAAATGCAACATTTAAACTTTATACATCTAATTCATAATACTTTCAGAAAAACATTGTAGGAATTCCAAAAGAGATGGAACTTGGAGGTTTTGTCTATAGAAAAAGTGTGAAAACTATGTGAAGTGCTAACTTTGTTGATTAATGTTTTGTCTTAGTAAAAAACAACATTCTTTGAAATAGTGGAATTCTTTGCATTTCAATTCATTTTATCGCAGGCACCTAGAAAAGTACCTACATTTTCACATCTGACTTGCCTGGGTGATTTTCTACAACCTGATTATTTAAGAGAAATTATTGTCTTCAAACAGGCTCAGACAGTTTTCCACGCTTCATATTTACAATATGAAAGAAAAGGTGTTCAGATTTGAAGGCACAAAAAAACTTATCTTCGTTAATGTAATTGTTGATTTTTTTCCCTGGAATAACCTGTTATTTACACAAAATTAAAGTAAATTACTTATGCCGATGACGAACTGCAGAAAATCAGAGCATACTTTCAAAGGCGGAGTACGAAATCTTACCTAATGTTGTTTAAAAACCTTCACAACTGAGACAACAAAAAATCCATTTGTATTCTTGTACGCAAGGACGTCGATTTGTCTGGGACAGAAAGCGTAGAAATGAAGCAAATCACTACAAAGAAATCATTTTGAAATCTTGATCACTGCGGCCATTCATCCAAATCATCTTATTAAATTTTTATTTGATGGGCTTTGACGTTTTATAATTGATTTCTAATTAAATTTTCTCAATAGAAAAGTCGATCAGGAAGGATAGTAAAAGCAGATTAAAAAATCCCTTAATTGCCTTCTGATTTTAGAGTTGTTACGGGCAGGAGGAGAAAGAAAGTATTTATAGTGTAATCTTAAGATAAATAAGCAGAAATAGAAAGCAAACATGAACATATGCCGGTTTTGATTGGAAAATGTTTGCTTCCCAAATTGAGAACCTGATTCTTTGGTCACATTCTCTACAGAGGGTTGAGATTGCAAAATGTTTAGTTTGGAAAAGTGGGCTTCCTTGTTACCATGGCAACAGCGCTAAAGAACTTGTACGTTAAAAATCATAAAAAAATTTTTCCCAATAAACGTTGTGTTTAAATACTCATAAATGCCCTCTACCCTTTCACTTAATTTTCACCCGTCTGCGAAACTGCAAACAGAAGAGTGGTTTTGTCTGAACTTTCTGCAACCAATATGGCACTGTGTTTTCAGAAAAATTACTTACAAAAAAAACAACTGTAGTAGATCTAAATACAAGATGTGAAACAAAAGCAACTTTAAAAAAATTGAAACGAAATGAAATGAAAAAATTATACAATAATATAAACGAAAAATTAACGCAATATTCTAAAAAGGGTCAATATAACGGAATTCTGCTTTGAAGGGCGCCGACTTTGTCTCGGGCGATATTTTCGTAGAGAAAGGAAAACATTATGCTAGCTTTTTAAGATAAAGCACCGAAGCATCTGTTTCTGACATTACATGCTACCACGGTATGAATATTCATGATATGGAGAAAAATCATCTTTACTTCTCACGAAACATAATTGTACTTTAATGAAAACGATAAAAGAAAATCTTGAAGAAAAATATGGCTTCATGACAGTTTTTTTCTTTATATCTAAAGTTCTTATTGTTTTGATATGAGCCAAAACTTCTTTTTAAATTAATAGTTGCATATCTCTACTATTGCTGCAAAGCAAAACAAGTTAAAACTAAAAAAGCCCGAGAAATTGAAAATATTATACAGCCCTCGTAATCATAGTTTTAGTTTCTTCAACCAAGATTGCTGCGAACTGAATACCTTTCATTGAAAATTAAATTTAGTTTTTGTGATATTCGCCACCATCACTATTACTGCCTTTATGTCGAAATGGTTCGTGTATGAATTCAAGAGGCTTATTACATTTACATCAGTTTTAAAGTAAAAAGAGACCATTTAAGAGTTAGTATTTATTAAATCACAATTATATCAAATTCTCACTTACTTAAAGGTTAAAAATGTCATGATCCTCTTTAGAAGCTTCTGGGAAATTATAAGGTAAATTCATTCTCATTCCTTTAAATACTTAAAATCTTTTTCAATCGACTAGACCGATACGATATTTGAAAAAGAAATTATTAGAAACTTTCTTCAGCTTCCATAGGCCGTCTGCATAAATATATCAGAATTTTATTTATATTTTAAACCAAACAAAATTGTAAGTAAAACAGACGAAAATACCCAAGGAGAATAGTTTGTGTACAGCCTAGCATTCTTTCTACG
The DNA here is from genome assembly GCA_033675545.1 of Elysia crispata. NCBI lineage: Eukaryota > Metazoa > Mollusca > Gastropoda > Plakobranchidae > Elysia > Elysia crispata. The sequence continues at coordinate 541,568 of JAWDGP010005256.1, forward strand.
CTCCACACATTGCTGGTATCTCACGGACGGAGGTTCTGTATGCAAGAAAACATTCCCTAGACAGACGTGAATACAGTGTTTGGGTTTAAGAGAGAGCAAACAAAGACATGCGATGAATGATAATTATGATTAACAATAAGCTCTACAGCCGAGAGTACTTTCTTTGATTAAAATTGAGACAGCACTTTGATTATTTAATGCTGTGGTTACTAAGTAAATAGTACTTACCTTCATTTCGCATAACTATTTTGTCAATCACAATCGTACGTTTCACTTGTCGCATTAAGACACGAAGACTATTCTATGAACATGAGCAAATCTTTAGATGTTAGAGAGAATACGAAACAAAAAATAATAGTTTATCTTCAAGGAAAAAAAAGCTTCAGATATAAGATTAACAATATACTTAGTAAAATTTGTTGAGCTTGAACTGAAGCGAAAATGCTTGCAAAATTTGCGGAACGATTAAAAAAATACAAGCAGCTAAACGTTGAATGACCTACACAGTTTGTTATGCAATGCACTATTTTTGAATTTTAGTAGACAGTTTCTTCGTCGACAACTGCTGAAAAACATCTGCCAAATTAATACTCAGAAAATGCAAAGAAAATTTTATAATTTTCCGCGCTTTCTGCACGATGATATCTTATATTTTTCAGTTACATCAATCATAAAAATGAATCACATTTGTTACTAAAAAAGTAGACAACGACATATTGACAAAACAAACATTGGGTTAAAAAAATATTTTATGAAAACAGCCATTTTGAGTTAATCTGTTAAAAATTTTTTATTACCCGTACTGAAATTTAAACGCTCATTAACATGTAGGAATGAATAAATAAGGTAGCTAGAGTCTTATAAAGAGCCTTTAAAAAGGTCTTAAATTAGAATTAGAAAGTACAAAAAGTAGGTGTTTTCCATCAATCCACTTCTTCAAAATAAGAAGTTTCAGAATTTAAAAAAAACAATTTCAATGATTAGAATAAAACTTACTTGCCACGGCTAGTAAAATCATAGACAGCTGCATGTTTCGAAAATGAAAGGCACTATTGAGCGGACAATGGGAAATACTAAAACAAAGAGTTGTCCAACCAAGCTAAAAGTCTTGAGCCTCGAGTCAAGCTTTGGTTAGTACTTAAAGCAATAAGACCTATACCTTTCTGGAGGACTGGCGATAATTCTGCGGAGTGCGCAAACTTAATTTTATTCCGAACAAATACAATATAGAACAAAGAAAAAAGATATTCTTCCTCATAATAATACTATGGCGTGTACTTAGCAGTTTTTTCATATGACTTCTTAATTATTGTTTTACTTTTCTCTTTATTTTTGCACATGAGAAATAAAGAATTTAGTGCGCTTTTTTCCCTCTAAGTCATTATTTTCAGAAGACGAAAAAATGCAGTAGCACCAAAAAACACACGAAAGAAGGCCTTGTATCCCTAAGGAATGTTTTAAATCGTAAACTTAGATCAGGTTATTCAAATATTTGCTGATGAGTTTGACTGTAATATATCTATTTGGTGTAGAAAAATCCATCACAAAGCTAGATCTAACTCGAGACAAACAAAAAATAAAAAAGACGCAAATACATAATAAGAATTCTATACCCATTGTTCAAAGGTGAAGCAATATTTCAAGGCTAAGTAATTAATTTATTTCCAAACAGAGAAAAACTTTTTAACTCTATCACTCCATTGAATGGTAATATCACCACCGTCATCATCACTATCATTTGTGTGAAGTCTATTGAACCCACCAGAGACCATCAAACTTTGAAGCTTAAATGTTACTCGATTTGAAACCCAAGTTTCACAGACTTTCCTTAAAACATTCAGTGTCACTCGCTATTCTCAGGAATTCCAATCTGCTGAACTCCTCTATCATTAATATATTCATAAGTTTAATCTTTGGACTTGTCTATTAATCTTTATCAATTCCTTGAGCCTAATAAAGTTAGGGCGTAACTGTATCAGAAACAATCCAAAAGATGATAAACTTTTACATAAGCTTTATATTGATCCACTTCTTTTTACTTTTAGTAGAACACTGCAGAAAAGGATCAAACACTTTGGATGTACGTGGTCAGCATACAACACAGCACAGTTAAATACAGGGAACGGCCAATGAATTGAACTTCGGTATTTAGCATTGACTCATATTAAATAACTACTTTTTGGGTGTGCACTGACACGAAGATCATAATATAATGTCCTAAATGATGAAGCATCAATGTAAAAACCAAAACAAAGAGGTCTGAAAGTGTGTTGAAAACTGTTTCGCATGTGTTTTTTTTTTTTTTAATCTCTATCGGAGAAATTTCCTTATTTACGAATAGAATCTTAAAATTTGGCTGGCAGAAAATAGCTTTTCAACCAGGCACTAACTCGATGCTAGATTGAGATTGCACTCTTTTAAAATTCTAAATGCAATATACATGTATTGTCTTCAGAAGTAGGTAAAGTGATGAAAAGAACGCACAAATATTGTGTGTAAAGGTTCACACCTAGATTATTGTAATAAAAAGGAGAGCAGATCTTGAAGATTTAAGCATTTGCTGTTTTTGGAAGAACCATTGCACATGATATTGATAGGTTATATCTCAAACTATCCTTATGGGAAAGTAGAAAGGCATGAGCCTGGCAATTAATTAGTGTTTAAATAAATAAGTGAAATGACACTGGCAAAGAAAGAATCATTTTATCTCTAAGTTTTGTTCTTTGTTTAAATTTACGCACACGCATCTATTTATATGTAACCACATCTCTCTCTCTCTCTCTCTCTCTCTCTCTCTCTCTCTCTCTCTCTATATATATATATATATATATATATATATATATATATATATATACATATTAGAAATATGCATATGAATAATTATTGTCTATCAAGTGCTTAAAAGCCCCAACATTACTTTTTGCTTTTTGCTATGGAGTTCTGAATAAACATACACACATACTGCGTCCCTGAGCCTCTATATGGACAGACGCTTTTGAAATATGGATGGATTTTGCAATAGTTACAAAAAGCCACCCCGTGATAAAACCTGTAATATTTTAATTCTAAAAGTATCGCATGATATGACAGTTTAGACTTCTTTCATACGTGCAAGACTCTCATTAACTTTGTTTATAGACTGTATCAAAGAAGTAGAGAAATGGTAGTTTATGATCTGACCTTATCAATCCTGATCTGCTTGAAGAAAATGACCTTTCTAGAGACACTAAGGTTAAAGGTCATGCGAAAATGTCAGCAATCATTTTTAATATTTGGAAAATTAAAAAGTAAGGAAAGAAACGTAGGAAGAAAGGCCTATTTCTCTTAATATGTCCTTCCTTTGCAGATCTTATTCTTACTCTTCTCCTCCTTTTTTTTTTCTCTCATTCTCCTTTTTTCTTCCTTCTTCTTTTTCTTCTCCATCTTCTTCTTC
>JAWDGP010005256.1:547500-617500 GCA_033675545.1 Elysia crispata
AACATTCCTGCTGCTGCTGCTGCTACTACTACTACTACTACTACTACTACTACTACTACTACTACTACTACTACTACTACTACTACTACTACTACTACTACTACTACTACTACTACTTCTTCTGCTACTACTACTACTACTACTACTACTACTACTACTACTACTACTACTACTACTACTACTACTACTACTACTACTACCTACTACCACTACCTCTACTACTACAACTGCTATCACTGATATTATTTTATACTAATTATAAATAGTACCCGTCGTTTCTTCTTTTAATTATACCAGCACCATAAAATTACATATTGGGAGTGAATTTTGAATTATGTTAATGACTAAAAAAAGACCTACGCATGTTCATAAACACCCAGAATGTTTTATTATTAAAACGAGAATGATTTTAAACATGCGATCCTCTTTTATGTAGAGAATATATATATACACCTACATACACACAGATGTATAAAATGAGCTTCATAATTTCTATTAAGTTCTTAAGATATTTTTAGTTTTTGGTTTTTCCTGCGCACTGCTCTTTTCCTAAATTTTACATTTGCTTTCTTTTTGCGTTGCTTACTTGCAACAAGCATTCTCTTCTCTCTGTGTTTCTGCGTCTCTGTCTTTACCTGGGTCCATGTTTTTCTTTCCTTTTCTATCTTTTTTTTGTGGTTAATCCGTTCGCATATCTCTCTCTCTATCTATCTATCTCTCGCCTTCTCCTCCATTTAAGCTCTAAAGGAAAAGAAAGTACATTGAAATGCAGAAACAGGGAGGGAGAGAGAGAGAGAGAGAGAGAGAGAGAGAGAGAGAGAGAGAGAGAGAGAGAGAAAGAGAGAGAGAGAGAGCGATACCGAGAGGTAATGAAGAGGAGAATTAGGCAAATGAACGGATAAAAAAGAACAGAGCTGTTAGAGAAAAATGAGAAAGCTAAATAATTAGAGCGATCGAGCGAAAGAATTCACAAAGAAAAAAGGGATAAAAAAGGAGAAGAAGGAAGAGAAGAATGAATACAAGAAAATAGAGGAGGAGGAGGAGTAAGAAGAGGAGGTGAAAGAAAGAAGGAGGAGGTGGAGGAGAGGGACAAGAAGAAGAAGAAGAAGAAGTAGAAGAAGAAATAGAAGAAGAAGAAGAAGAAGAAGAAGAAGAAGAAGAAGAAGAAGAAGAAGAAGAAGAAGAAGAAGAAGAAGAAGAAGAAGAAGAAGAAGAAGAAGAAGAAGAAGAAGGTGTTGATTATGTTCTTGCTTTCCTGTCCATACGTCCAACTTACTCCCTCCCAATCTTGTCTTTTTTTCCAATCGTGACCCAGATTGATGGCATTTGCAGTCCAAACAAATTCCTCGAAGACCTTCAGCCTCCCCTCTTCTCCCAAGAACTTCGTTTGCTGGCAATTGGCTGAGCTCAAATTTCCTACTTAGACAAATCGAGTGTGGGCAGGACATAGCCCAGCTTTCTACTTTTGCTTGTCCGCTTCGATCGGAACCCCTAGGGGTAGTGGTTGGATTTGACAAAAGAAAGAAAGGGGGACCAGGACCTGTTTGGTCCAGCGCGGGGGAGGAATACGCACTACCTCAGTTTGGAGTTTGCGCCTTTCTGAATGCAAAGAGGAGCTGTTCTTTTCTCCATGACATTCACTGATTTACAACTTGATTGATATGTCTGGATCTGGAATTCAGCACATGTTTCACCTCAGTGTATTTCTCCAAAAACAACAGGAAAAAAGAGATTGAGGGTTTTACTTGGTGTAGGGCTGCTAAAGTCTGAATTTGGATATTGATTTCCTGAGTCTTCTCTTAAAAGCTTATGCCTTTTGGCCACCATTTTTTTTAAGGATAATGAAATTAAAAATAGAAGTAAAATATATAATGGTTATCATGATGATTATGATGATAAAGATGATGCAGATGATTTTGAGCTTTATGTTAGTGCTGGTGTTGGTCCTAGTGGTAATGATGGTTATAATGATGGTGATGTGGGTTGGTGGGGACGATGGAGGTGTAAGTAATTTTTGAATATGGCAAAAATGTCAGCAGAGAGGGTACAGATGTTCATAGTGATAATGTTAGTTATGGTGGATTGCGGTTACAAAAATGTCTAGTTATACCTTGCAAGAGAATGATTATCTCTAGCACACAAAGAGCATTGTTGAAAGTTGAAGATACAATTAGATCCAGGGTTAAGGGTGACAATGATATTGATTATGAAAAAGATAAAAGTGATGATAGAATGTTGATAATGGTAATGGTGATGGTTATTATGATGATAATAATGATGATGATGATGATGATGATGATGATGATGATGATGATGATGATGATGATGATGATGATGATGATGATAATGATGATACTGATGTTATTGGTGGTAACCATAATCATGTTGATGAAATAATTATGAAAATCAACTATGATGATGGTGAGGATGATAATTACGATAACAACCGTCATGCTAAGAATGGTCTATGGCGAATTAATGAAAAATCTAACAAAAGAATACTTTTATGGCGCTTATTTCACCGTTTTGTGAACGGAAAATGACCTCTAGTTTTAAAATTCATTACTTAGAACAAAATTTTCTTATGAGAAGCAGATCTCACTTTTGTTATTCTCTAGCTCTGAGGCTTACGGAGAAGCCAATGTCATGCTCTTTGGTCAGCTAAAATTCCCTTACATTGCCAGGGAATCTTAAACAGTAATGTTGGCTTTCCGTCAAGCCAAGAATGGAGACCGAACCCGGGACATTCTTATTGCCCGTTCAGGGGTCTGCTCACCAATCTACCAGAAGCTTCGTATGGCACTGTGTGTGTGTGCAAATACGCCTTTATACCTGCAAGGTTCATACCATGCGCGGTCAAGAGATCATTTGACGCTTCCAACTTTATTGAGAAATGCAGATGAAGCGGGTGAGAAATTATAATACCAATGCAAGCAGGCCGTATTAATTTATAAGCCAAAAAAAAAAACAACAACTAACAAACCCACAAAACTATGTATCTCAACATTGACTGGATTTATATGTAAAAGTTCCGTTAAAAAAGAGGAAGTTTATGGATACAATAACTAATCATAAACAAGAGTACAGCCAATAAGGGACACTATTATTTTGAAAATGTTGCAATTTACTACAGTTGCTCATTTAAGAACGTTTGCCATCCAAATATATTGCTGCGCTCCTAGCATGACGAAATTCTGGATAATTTGTGAAGATCAAAATGAGATAAGATACACCATTGGCTTGGATGTGGTTTCGCGAGGAAACATAAGCAGCATCTGGATTGAACCTGTATTTCTCAAGTTGTTTACATGATAGTTGCAATAAAAAGACATTTAGGATCCAATCAAGCTTATGGGTCCAGCCCAATCACAACCACTTTGCCTCATGAATAAAATGCAAAGAGAAAAGTATCATCTGTCTCATAGGGTCTTCATTGTTTTGTCTAAGTACACATAATCATATTGTTCACGACTTGTTAGGAGGTTGGACATTCATTGATTAGGTATTATCTAAAAGAGTGGAGAGGATAAAAGGCTTATGATGTCATGTTAGTTCACCTCTCTAGAATTTCACCTTTAAGTTCCTTGTAGTTTCTATTTGTTGATAATAAAATTGACCTAATTTTAACCGTTCTAAGTACAGCGCAAATAGTTTTCACATGGAACACATTTTGTTAACTCTCTGTTTAGCACTGATTAACATTGAGGATGTAAAGCTACCCCTCCACTTTCTTGGTCTTATCCTCACTGTGGATAAAAAGTTTAGCTTCTAATATACCTTTTGTGTAGGTTTTCAACTTCACAAAGCATAAAAAAATGTCGTGCGTAATGTCGAGTTAAAGGTGCCTCAGATGTTATTTCAATCCCTACAGCGCGCTAGTAGGATCAACGATAAAGGACCGGATTCACTGGGAAGCATACACATTTCGATTGTAAAATAAAATTCCAAGATTATAAATTCAGTAATCCTTTTTCAATTTTGTACTCATATAATCTTATTAGAAGTAACACATTGAAATCATGTGAGTTAACATTTTATATGTATTTATTTTCTTACTTTCTTTGTTCGGTGATTTAAACGGATAAAACCGACACAGAGTTTTTAAGCTATACGCTAAAAGCAAACAATTAACTGTCAACATTTTCAAGGAAAGCTATCATGTTTAATCTCAGAATTTGTGTCCCGTCAATCTTTGTGATTTCATGCTGTTTAAAATATAGCTGTGTTAAGTCGTGACCTTTATAAGGCTCAGCCTTTGGCAACTGGTACACGAAAAAGCAAACTGGACAGTTCATAAACTAAGTAAAAAGAATCGATTGATGGTAAATTAAGGCGGAACATGTATTTTTTGTTGCTAATGATATTTGTATTGACAACCAATGAATAAATGCATAATGAACTTGTGCAACTGGGATACTTGAAATATATCTTAATGTGTGAGATGAGTTAAGTTCATGGGCATGTTATAAACATCAGCAAATGGAACACTGTCTTCACAACCTTTCAAATGGAGAATAACTTTAGTGTTTGAAAAAAATATCAACATATTTTTTTATATGACACTTCCATTTGAAAGTAAAAAACAAAGGGAAAATATTGATTGTGATAATCTTGACGATGTGAACTAAAGTTATTGTTTTTATCGCCAAAAAAATCCCAAGTAAAGGTTGAATCATTCAGTTACCGGTTCTATCATCTCAATAATGCAATGTAAGTCAAGGGCACAGACTGTCATAATTTACCAAGTATTATTTATTCATACAATGTAACTAGAACTAATTCAGAATGAAGCTATTTTAGACTTTTAAACATGATAGCTGATTGATGTTCTAAAAACAATATTGATAAAGCAGTTATAAAGAGAAAGAGAGAGAGAGAGAAAAAAAAGAGAGAGAGAGTAGGAGGAAGAGAGAGATGAAAGAGAAAGATAGAGAATGAAGGAGAAAAACGTAGACGAAGAAAGAGAGAGATGAAAGAGAAAGATAGAGAATGAAGGAGAAAAACGTAGACGAAGAAAGAGAGAGATGAAAGAGAAAGATAGAGAATGAAGGAGAAAAACGTAGACGAAGGAAGTGGGGAGAGGACCTAAAAGGTAGAGGGACAAAAAAAGTAATAGAAAGATTTATGGAAGGATAGGTTCACGGGAAAAAAAAAGAGAAAGAGCGAGAGAGAGAGAAAGAGAGAGACAGAGAGAGAGACAGAGAGAGACAGAGAGAGGGAGACAGAGAGACAGTCAGATACTGAATGAGAGACTCAGATAGCTTTAATTTTTTCCCTCGTTCTCTAAGTTAGCAGAAGAATCTAACTTAAAATAAGAAGCAAAGAGAAGAGGAAAACGGAGACTTAAGTCTCCTTGGTGTTTCTAGGTTAGTAAATCCTCTTCAGATAATATGGCCTTCCCGCATGTTTTTTCTTCCCTTTGTTCCTCCCGTGATACCATGTAATTCTTAGGATATATCCCTCTCAGTGTTACTACATCCGGCAGTCTTTCTCTAAAATCTGGATCGTGTTCCCCCTCCTTCGTACTGTTTGGTATCTTTTCACATTTTGTTTCTACTCTCCTGAACATTTTTTCTTGAATTATCGCCCTTCCTCTTCGCTTTAAGTTTTTTAACACACTCTTTATCAGATCTATCTAGCACCCTTCCTCCTCTTCCGTGGCACTTCTCTTCCTCTCTCTGTCCGCCTCTCTCAGGCTATTTTTCTTTCTCTCTTTCTCTGAATGAGTGACTCTTTATCTGAAGAGATCCGCATATCTCTCTCTCTCTCTCTCTCTCTCTCTCTCTCTCTCTCTCTCTCTCTCTATATATATATATATATATATATATATATATATATATATATATATATAATTATAGCCTTTTCTGTCCTCGCCGCTATTCACCGTCTGTTGGTTTATCTGGCTTTCTCGTTCTTTCAGATTTTCTTTCCAGCTATCTAGCCACTTACATCGTTGTGTCATTCAGGTTTCATCTTTATTCCCACAAAAATTTAAACTCACTAACTCTCTTTCTCTGCCTCTCAACCCATATTCACACCTACCTTCTAATTCTCTGTCTCTCTTTGTCATTCTCTATAAAACACACAAACATACGCACACTATATTCATCTACCCATCAACCACAGCCTTCCTCTCTCTCTCTCTCTCTCTCTCTCTCTCTCTCTCTCTCTCTCTCTCTCTCTCTCTCTCTCTCTCTCTCTCCCGAATATCGATCGGAACTAGGCTGTCAGAATCACGGTACAAGCAGTCAACAGTTTTATGGGGTCCCCATAGAATCTCACGTCTAACTCCAGTTTATTGTTGTCTTCTTCGAGCATTAATTTTACTTCGTTATGTGATTTCTTCGTTTGTCTGGCTTTCCTTTCCATTCGTTTTTATTAATACGTTCAAACAGTATAAATGGTTATGCAATACATTGACTTCCTTTTTCATTTATCGTTCATTATGAGTTGTCGTCTACCTCTCGAAAACAAGTACCCTATAATTAATTAATAAAAAAAATAAACAAAGGAAGGAAACTGAAAGGTACAGAAGAATGCAGAAGGAAAAAAAAAAGATATAAACGTTGTAATAAATTCAACCGGGCAAGACGCTTAGCTTGAGCAGGATATGTCCAAACTACAACAAAGCTTAAAAGCTAATTAAAAAAAGGGGGGGGGGGGGAAGGGAACTAACCGTCTTCACCTCTGATCAAAGTAACAATGCAATTAAATTTCGCATTTCGTTAAATTTTTAGACTTTAGCTGCAGATGAGTAAAGATAATATGAACTTATGAAAAGGTCAAGCTATGTATTGCCTAAGACTCCCATAACAGAATTACTTTTTTCCCCCAATGGAGCTGTGAAAAATCGAATCACGCAACTCAAACAGTTACCTAATACTGGACCAATTTTATTTTATTGTTCAAGATCCCTTCTTCTGTTATTGTGCTATTTCTGTTTCTGTATGTCTCTATTTCTCTTTGTCTCTTTCTATAACAGTATTTCTCTTTCCTGCTCCCTCTCGGTCATCTTTTACCCATCCATCTTTCCTTTCTTATCTTTTTTTTTCTCCTTTTTCGTGGTCATGTTATTATTGTTATGATTAATATTGTTCCTCTCCCCCCCCCCCCTTTTTTCTCCACCTACTCCTATTTCTCCACCTCCTCCTATTTCTTCTCCTCCTCTTTCTCCTCCTCTTTGTACTCTTCCTTCCTTTTCTTCTTCATCATCATCATCATCATCATCATCATCATCATCATCATCATCATCATCATCATCATCATCATCATCATCATCATCATCATAATCATCATCTTCTTCTCCTCCTCCTCCTCCTCCTCCTCCTCCTCGCGCTTTCCTCCTTCTACTCGTTCTCTTTCGTTTAGACCTCTTCGCTATTGCAAGATTTTCACCAAATGGTAGCTGTAAAGGAGATTGTCACACCTTATGGATAAAAAAAAAACGCTGGAATATTTTGTCTTTTATCGTTATCTTTTCCAATCCTTTTTCTATTTTTTTTCTTATCTTCTACTCTCTTTTAAAGCGTTAATGATAATATCTTAAAGAGAAAAAAAACTGTGAAGACTCCAAGAAAAAAAAAGCCTATGAAACATGAAGAAACTGACAATATGCTACTCGGAGCGGTTTACTGATTTTTTTTCTTAAAATATCATTTAACAAAATTGGTCTATTTCAGTTTCTGTGCACCCACTTTATTGAAAAGTATTGGTTAATTATAACAGTAATAAAGAAATATAAAAAAAATAATAATAACAACAACAACAACAACAACAACAACAATAATAATAATAATAATAATAATAATAATAATAATAATAATAATAATAATAATAATAATAATAATAATAATAATAATAATAATAATAATAATAATAATAATAATAATAATAATAATAATAACAACAACAACAACAACAACAACTACAACAACAACAATAATAATAATAATAACAACAACAACAACAACTACAACAACAACAATAATAATAATAATAATAATAATAATAATAATAATAATAATAATAATAATAATAACGATCATAACTAATAATAATTAAAAAAAAATTAAACGATATCAAAGCAAATGACATATAAAAGAAAACAAAAATAAACAGAGAAAAATCAGGTGTCTGGGAAATTTCTTGGTATTAACCTCTAAGAGAGACCAGAGGGTAATAAATAATTAAGAGCTGTACCTGTATAAATATCTTCGTTTTTGAAATATCATTTATGAGTTAAGTAGAGGTTACTGTCATAGGCTATAGTCGTTAATCTTGATAGCACATTAAAATGCCTTGAATTTTTAAAAATAATTTTACTTTGGTGCCTTAATGTGATCTCTTCTTTTTAAAACTAGATTCAAGACGAATCAGTAAAAATCGACAAAGAGAGTTTATCTTACCTTCTCTAAAGCAATTGTTAAAAATTATATATATATAAAGAAAACAAAACAAAACCGAAAAGCGACCAGTTTGTAGCTCAAAATCATTAGAAATGAAAATTGTCAGTATTAAAGATTCATATCAGAAGCAAATGCAGCTTAGCTTTCCGATGTTTGTATGAAAGGGCTTTCGGCATAGCCGAAGATAAGTTTAAAGTACACTTACTAAGTCCTAGCCCTATTAACAAACGAATAATAACTTTTCGACGTGGGCTACGGAACATAATGAAGTTCCTACATATTTTGTTTATACTGGCGTTTTTCTACCTTTGCAAAACAAATAACAAATAATTGTTGTGTAAGTACAATAATGATCTATTATTATATATAATTTTACCCAGTTTTAATCTTTATCATCTCAATGACTTCCGATTACTAAATTTCAGATTTCATGGTTCAAAGATTAGATTTTAATTGCAGAAAAAAATAAAACAATTAAAATCGTTTGAAAAAGAGAGAATTATTAATATAGTATAACTTGATGAATTTTAAAACATACAAACGACAAAGACATAATGAGCGAAAATTAAAGTAATTGATACTTGCATTGAATAAAATGTCATGGACATCAAACGTTTTCCTTTTTTCTTATGTCCAATCCTTTTGTATCTTCTTTTCACCACCATCCCTTTATTTTTCGACCTCTTCTCTATGTTTACATACCTTTTATAATGTTTAGGTCTTTGATTTTTTTCCCGTCTCAATCTTCCTTATCTCTTTTTTCTTCCTTTCTCCCCATTTCAGTCCTTCTGCTAGTCTCTGTCTGTTGTTTTCTGTCTGCCTGTCTCTATCTCTCTTTTCCTCACTGTTATTTTGTCTGTCGCTCTCTCACTCTCTCTTCCTCTCTCTGTGTGTTCCTTATGATATCATCAGCTTTTCCTGTTACATAACCTGAGCTGCAGTTTGCAGCAGGAAGAAAATCAATATCACTAATTTTGTTGTTGGTCACTAACAGCACACAAGAACGCTTTCCACAATTCTAACAGTAAAGGTCAGACGAGGCTCTTACTTTCCCATGACCTTGTGAAATCATTGTCAATATGAACAGGAAACATATTTCTCATTGTGAGCATGTTAAAGCATTATAAGAAAAGTTGAGGTAAAGAGCAAAAAACATATTAATTTGATAGTCGTGGTGGGTGAAAAGAAATGGAGAGCTAAGCAGAGATAGAGGCAGGGACAGAGAGGATGAGTGAAGTGAATATAATTACCAGGGTTGGAGCAATGGAGATAAAAGAACAATAAATGGAAATATATATATATATATATATATATATATATATATATATATATATAAACATATACTGACATATTTATATATATACGCACAGGAGCCATTGAGAGAATGGACATTATTGACGGTTCATATATACAGAGAGAGAGAGAGAGAGAGAGAGAGAGAGAGAGAGAGAGAGAGAGAGAGAGAGAGAGAGAGAGAGAGAGAGAGAGAGAGAGAGAGAGAGAGAGAGAGAGAGAGAGAGATGGGGAAGTGTGTGTGTGGGGAGCTAAAGTAAGAGAACTGTAAGACGTAGAAAGACATTCCTCAGACGGGTAGCTGGGCCTACGAACACAAGCAGCCTTAGAACAGAACTGTAGCGAGACAAGCTATTTCGAAGATGGGCACGAAAGTATGCTTATCATTGTTTATACGTGATATAAAAATTTATTGTTGATACTATCAATGACACATTTAAGTCTAGCAGAGGCAAGGAGTAAGTTTAGACCGATTGTCTATTTCTTATTTGATGAGAGAAAAAAACTTAGGAAGAGCAACCTGGAGTAATACTTAAAACCCACTCGGCAAGAGGCACAAAATCGACAGTTTGGTTGGCTGATTTTATGGAAAGCCAATCCACAATAAACGTCAGTCGTCGAGGTTTTTGAGGCAGAGATAAAAAGTTTCACCGAGATCGATCAAGGCAGATAACTGACAATAGTACCACAGTCCACAGGGTAGAGATATACGCGAGAACGAGACAGAGGACAGAGGACATGCGCATAAGAGCTTAGAGAGCGCGGCATTGCTCTGTCATTGGCGCTGAGATACGCTAATAAAATACGACTTATATTAGCGAGTGATGAGCCGCTCACAACAGGGAGAAATAGTAATTGTGTGCTACGCTACTAATGAAGCCGAGGTACTTTTTCTTTACAATTTCTATTTATTGTCTCTAAAGGAAAAATATATATCTTCTAGCGCTTTGATATTGTTTAAGAGCCTCAGCTGTCATTGGAAGTTAGAATGCTGTCTTGAACCCCAAAACACTGTTTATTTAACAATGCTTTTACAGGGTGTCAGAAATTGCTTGGAGTCAATATGGACATACCATTATTTTTCCGCGTTATGTAATGTTATAGAAATGTTGATGACTTAAAGTTTCATATGCCATCGAATACGCTGTTGGTTTAGAGGTGGCCCAAGACTTTATTAGCTGTGCCTTGCCTCAAATCGGCTGAAATTTTCTGAAATAATTATATGGCAGACGGATTATTTATTAATCAGCTTGTCAGTATAATGTAATTTAGGTCTGACGGTAAAGCTTTCATAAATCCGCGAATGGTTCTGTGTGGGTGTGCTTGTAGGACTGTCAGTTCTCCTCTAACAGTTCTGTGTGGGGTCGAGAGAATTCTCTCTGTGAACGTACGCACACTTAGCCTAGATGGTAAGCAACGCACAGGAGACATTGAGAGAATGAAAATTATTGACGGTTTAGATGCGGAAAAGCGTCGGTGATTTTAAGTTATAAAGATAATGATAGCCATTCATTGAACGATTTTCTCTGCATAGATGTTTTTTGTGCTTGTGAAGAGAGAATGGTTTTGTAAAAGAAAAAAAAAATAAAATGTTAGATTATTCAGTTTGAGGGAATTATTTCTTTTTCCAATAACTTCATATGAATTAGGCCTCCTTAGCTGCGGGAAAAAGCGTATATTTTGTTAAAATTACATAGGCTTCCCAAAAAAGCATGAATTTGTGTTTTTCAAAATATTGACATTGTATAAGCTTTGGAGGCTTATATATTCTTCAAAATATCTTTAATTTTTTTTTTGCGGAAAACACATTTCCCCTCTCATGTGTGAAGCGCTATTTCGATTAGATGAAAAGCCAGTAATTCTGGTTTGAAGGGGATAATCAGAGATACAATTTCTATGAAATCTCGACCAACATAAGTTGTTTTGGTTGTTACCGTTCTTTTTAAAAAAAATTATTTACGCGCTTGAAGTTTTCTCCTAAAGCTCGATTCAAGTACAGGTATTAACTGGAAAATTCCAAATGAGCTTAAAGGGCATTTGCATTCTAATTACATAGTTTACCTTTTCTTTTTTAATGACCAAACTGAGTTGGGCAATAGCAGTTCTAAGCTGTGCAAACTTTATTCCTTTTCATTATTGGTTTTGCAGGAGAAAGCGTATAAAGAAATCCAATGTTAGCACACAAGAGTGAAATATAGAGGAAGGGAAATATATCATTATTTACATAATTTCTTTACTGTCTAATGAGGATGGATAAATACCAAGCGTGATTCTCAGATTTCAGCATTCAGCAATGTGAAGATCAGAGTTGGTTTAATGATTATGCTAAACCTACGAGTTGCTGAATACATGAAATCATAGTTATTGACTTCATTGTTATCAAGATATTTGATTGTCAGCTGATACAAGAAAATAGAAATCAAGAACTAAAATATTAACGATATTAGGTGTGTAGTGCTAAGTCGGAAAAATCATCTATCAAAAGAAATACAACATAGGAAAAAAACGCCGTGCTTCATTGCTTAGGGATGCAAAAACATATCTTAAAGAATAAAATAATCTCAAGGAGGCTAAATACAGGCGAAAATCAGCTACATAATATCTTTCACTGTGGATTGAATAACATCATCCAATGTAAGACGTTTTTTTTTTATTCTTGTGCTTATTACTGATTGGTGGTGAAATCTAAAAATAGATCAACACTTTAAAAAAAGGCCAAGAACTTACCTAGAGTTAAAAAAGCGCACGCCAACATAGTTACGTACACTGGAAAGATAAGACATGGATTCAAAGCTACGTAAAATCATTAGACTTATGTGGAACAAGATGATGCATAGTTTTAAGCTGATCGGTAGAAGAAAACTGAATGTATTAACCTGGGCACTGCAAATACTCGGCCATTGTTTGACGGTGACAGTAGTCGGTTTAGTGGGTTCGAGCACTGGAATGTGTTCTATTTTGAAAGACCTTAATGTGACCCATTTATAAGACGGTTCTAAAAATCTTTTCCAATGGGCAATCTTCGAGTATATGAACAACCGTCAACCAACCAAAGTTATAAGGTCAAGGAAGAGAATCTTTCAAACTTGTGGCATCACAAATCTGAACTGTCCAGTGTAAAGTCAGAGTTATCAATATTATAATTATTGATGGTTTCTGCCAGATATCTTGAGCAATTTGCGAAGGGTGATCTCCATTTTCTTATTTTGTTAGTGTAATTAGCTCTGTAGATGAAGATTTTTCTTCTTTTCTTTTGCATTTGCACAAGCAAAGATTTTAAGCTTACATTGTGAACTATTTCTTTCCAGCCAATAGGCAGTTCTATTACCTCTTATCGACCTCCACCCCGTTTGATGTTACCATTAAATGTGAAAGATATGCTTTCAGGTATACCCTGGGAGCTCGAAAAAAATACCTACCGATTGATCCTTTTTATGCCGTTAAATTCAAAAAGATCAAATTCTAGATATATTTCTACCTTTTTGCGAAAAATTGTTAATCTACGTGGTAAACAGTTTATAAAATATAATAATAATTATTATTTCAGCCGTTGTCTTTGACAAACCAAATCGATTTCGACTTTAGCACCCGCATTGCTCAACAATGGAAAGTGAGACAAACAAATAAGGAAAAGATACAGGCTTGATGGACCAGGTTCTCCCTGAAGTTATTTTTACAAATTTTTCTTGTAATATCGCTTTCAACTGTTAATGATTTTTCTTCTCTCGCAAAAAAGGAGAAAGAGTGGGAGACGAAAAAGAGAAAGAGAGAGAGAGAGAGAGAGAGAGAGAGAGAGAGAGAGCTGGAGGGACGAATAATAGAAAGAGATAAAATGAGAATAAGGGATATAGCTTTAATGGGAAATCGAAAAACTGGGTTGGGGATGCTTAAGGATAAAGACAAACATACTCAGATATTCAGGCATACAGATGGACAGATGGTAGAATAGGATGGAAGAAGAGGCCATGGAAAACAATAAACAGAATGGGAGCGAGTTTGAGTCGGATGGCACATTAGTTTTCTGCTGGAGTAGTAAGATCAATTGATATAGATCGTCCACAGCGATCTTCTAACGCAAAGAAACGAAGGTTAGGCTGGTCTAGAAAAGTAAGAAAAAGAATCCAAAAGCATTTACGGTTTCTTGTCTCTGAGGCACGAGAGATAGTGCCTTGCCCATCGACATTAGCGATTTAGAGATAGAAAGAGAAATAGAGAGAGAGAGAGAGAGAGAGAGAGAGAGAGAGAGAGAGAGAGAGAGGGGGGGGGGAGGGAGGGGGGAGAGGAGAGAGAGCGAGAGAAAGCGTAGGATTGAGATACAACAATAACATCAAGAATAACAATAAAATAGTGATAATAATAATAATAATAATAATAATAATAATAATAATAATAATAATAATAATAATAATAATAATAATAATAATAATAATAATAATAATAATAATAACAATAATAATAATAATAATAATAATAATAATAATAATAATAATAATAATAATAATAATAATAATAATAATAATAATAATAATAATAATAATAATAATAATAATAATAATAATAACAAATAACGGAGAGAGGGCGGTCGCTTTACGTTGTTTATGATGCTGAGAGAACATCGCGTTATTTATCGATCTTCCTGCTGAAAAAAAGATTATGAACTCACGAGTTCTTCCCCAAGTTAATACTGTGTTAAAACCGGCGCATAACTCCTTCCGCATCAATAGACTGCCATGCTGGCATTGTGAAATTATGATAACATTGGCCATGCCTAGTTATTTTTTCTCGCTCTGTAAAGTTCCTGCCATCCAAATATACAAAGTGAATAAAATAGATCCACCACGGGTCTTTTAAAAACTTGCGGATCGAGTCTACAAAAACTTCCTTTTACCAGCATTAGCGTTGCAGAGTTATACAATGTTAACTTTTTTTTTCTCATTTTACCAATCGCACTCTCACTTTCTTAACTTTCTTATTGAAATTTTTCCCACTTAATTTTGATTTTTTAAAAATTTCTTCTCACTCTTTCTCTTTTTCTGACTCTCTCGGTTTTGCCCTCTTTTTCCAAATCACCCATCTGTCTCTTCGAGTAACTTCCTCTTTTTTCTTATCACTATATTTTCAAGCTTATCTATCACTTTCATGTATTTTTTTATACTGGTGTCTCTTCTATTTTGCATCTCCGTTGCAACTCTTGCGTTGTAAACAATGCCTCCAGCCTACGGTGGATTTATTGTAAACAAAAAAAAAAAAAAAGAAAATGAATGGGAATCCCAGACTATCAAAAATAGTATACAATGAAATCCTGAGATTATCACTTTTGTAAAAAACATTGTGAAAATAGGGCGGATTAAAAGCAGCACACTGCCCAGACAGGTAAAACGTTGGAAAATCAAGGCAAGGTTCAAAGCCACAGTGCTGAGGAAATCCACGCTTAGGAGTCAGACGAAGAATTCCGACAGCTATTCAACGGTAATGGCCAGAAGATCAACCATCCACAAACGAAAAAAAAATGAGAAGCTCTGGATTGCAAAATAGCCCTACAACTGGACAAGCTCATCGGGAAGAGAACTCTGGAGCACAAACTAAACACTTTCGGTGACATTATTTACCAAATATGTCTTTATACCTTAGGGGATAAACAACATCAAGTCAGAAGGGAACCTTAATAAAACTCAGTAGACAAAGTGAAATGGAAACTAGGCAAGCAGAAGAAAAATCTAAGAAAACAGATGAAATCAGCGACTGAAAAAAAATGGGCTGCAGGAACTGTGGCGAGGTTTGAAGGCGAGACATTCAGCACTGAGAAGAGAAGAATCTACAAGGAAGAGACGAAGTCAAAAGAAAAAGAACCAGGAACACTTCTTCAAAGAAAAATTCCAGTCTTCTCGCAACCAAGCTCTGGTTCCTTTTGAGTACATAAAGATCTGCTGGAGACCCATCTGAAAAAAAAAACATTTTCTGACCCAGATAGAGAAATACCTCTTTTTAAATCTGCAGGTCTGGTGTGGCCAGCTGTTCATGGAGAAAAATTCAATAACAAACCACCAAGTTTGGAAAAAAATCAATGCAGTAGTACACAAATTAAGAGCCAAGTCAGTTCCAGTGCCAAATAATATGCCTTATCTCCTCTATAAACGTTCTAAAGCGGTTGCACAAAATTATCCGAAGAGAATGAGGCAATCTTAAGATCAGTGAGCAGTGGATGTCTGAAATAAATCAGTTTCAACCAAGGTCGCTGCTGAATGTAGAGGAAAAGATATTCTTCTCAGTCATGGCATCCCACTTGATAAAATATCTCACTGAAAATGGGTACATCAATACCATGGTCAATAAAAGAGGCATCACCGCAGTTTCAGGATGCTTAGAGCGTGTAACGAGGATATGGGAAGCTATTCGAAGGACTAAATGGGAAAATACTCAACCTGGACGCCGTTTGTTTGGACCTGGCAAATGCTTACGGATGGGTACCACACCATATGATTCAGCTAGCTCTAAAGATGTACCATGTCCCTAAATATATATAAATAGTGCTAGATGACTATTTTAGCCATTCCCGAATGGGGTTCTCTACTAATAGCTACAACACAGACTGGATCGACTTGGAAATTGGAATTGTCGTGAGCTTCTCGATATCCCCAATTCTGTTCGTCATAGCTATGAAATTCCTCTTGAAAGCGGCAGAAGGAAGCGCAGGTCCGGCAATTCTAGGTGGTGATTGCTACATGCTCCCTTTAAAAGCATTCATGAATGGTGCTACCATAATCTGCTCCAATGAAGGTGAAACACGGCGAATTCTGGAGCACCTTGACGTCTTAAATGCTTGGTGGAGGATGAAATTGAAACCAAAGAAATCCCGCAGTCTCTCAATAAGAAAAGGTAAGATAGATGCGACGACTACATTCACAGTAGCCAATCAGCAGATACCAATGATTAGTCAAGAACCAGTTAAGAACCTTGAGAGATAGTATGATTCATACATTCATCCATAAGAAAACAGAATGATAGCGGCCCACATCTACAAAAGGGAGAAATACCTGAACCTGAGCTAGGAGAAACCGGCCACAAAGCTGTGTTGATACCCGTTGAGGTTGGTGCCAGAGGATTCATAAGGTCTTCCGTCTACGTCGTTCTGACTAAACTCTCAGTATGTGACAACAAAAGATCTGCTGCTGACTGAGATAACCGAAAACAGTTCTCGCTGGATCTGGACCAGGAGAAATGAGAGTCTCCTCCTTGAGAATTAAAAATGCTTCAGTTATCGTGAGACAGTTGGCGAAGTGGCATAGCACCTGCAATAGCAATCCAGCAAAGAAGAGAGTGTGGATTCGTATCCAGTGCTATGCAAAAAAAAAAGATAGCAAGCAGACACTTGGGAGTCATGACCTGAACCGAAACACTTACTTCAAAAGGGTTTTTTTTCTCTGAAATCTCTCTGTCATCTAGCTCCCCGGTGAGTTTCTTACCTATGGAGTTATGCTTTACTTTATACAATAACCTCAAGTGACATGAACAGATACTGGTGAGCGATAGAGAATAAAAGAAAAGGTGTTAAGGCTTTTGTTTACATTGAATATCAAATCTAGAATTGCAACATCTAGAAAAGCGAAGAAAACCAACACAAGCTCACCCATTAATCCGTTAAGCCGAATTACGATTTAACTAACTAGACGTGTTTCTTATCATTAATTATAAGATAGTTACGGAAAAATAGAGCTAGAGGAAAGACCAGGGGAGAAAATGAAAATGAATAACTCGAAGATATCAGTTCTTTTGTCGATTGGGAAACACTTTTTCCAGTTACGAAACGCTCCAATATTCATAAAAAAGATATCGTGACCAGGAAAATTTTGTTTTGTTTTGCAACAGTGCGAAAAGGTTATTATTACAAATCGATCTGCGAGGAATCGAAAGAGATTAAGCTTTGCACTACTTTTTTTTGTACTTGCATTTTTTTTTAATACTGAAGATCTTATTCGATTCTATGTCTACTATTTTCACTCTTTCTCTCTCTCTCTCTCTCTCTCTCTCTCTCTCTCTCTCTCTCTCTCTCTCTCTCTCTCTCTCTACCTTGCTCGTTCTTTTCCAACCTACTATCTGATTTTAAAAGAATACCCTTTGCACGAGAATGTCAACTAACTAAATGGAAAAGGATAACGTGATGGAAAGGATAACTCTGAGAACTCAGTGCTTCTAAATTCAAGACGATGTAGCAATACGTTGCAAATGTGACTGCTGACACTCACTTTTGCATGTATTTCAGGAATAAGAATTTGTGACGATATATCGTGCTGTAATGAATACAGAGATGAGCCTGATTTAACCGATGTTTTTTTTTAAACTGACACCCAAACAGCAGGAAAATAACTATCTAACAGGTATTATTGAGACATAATCGTAGGTCTTTAAGCATGAAACTCGCAACATATTTAGTATATGTTCATAAAAAGATCCAGGACATTAAATAAATTGCAATCTAGATTATTCAAAGTTACATGCCGAGTCACTTCAACCCATATATTGAAAATGCATGTATCTAAGATATTTAAAGCTATCATCTATATTTTACGCAAAGCATATGTTTAGGAAGCTAAGAGCATATACTTGCCTGCACAACTTCATCACTGACTCCCTTAGAATTGAAAAAAAAAAAGCATGAAACGCGCAACTTGCAGTCTTCTCTCAAAGTGGGGCTTCAAAAGTGGTTTGGAAAAAAAAGCGCTCGTTCTCAGGAGATTTTTTTTTTCAAAGTTCACTTGCTGGTTAACAATTATTTTTAAATGACTCGGACAGATCTTAAGTCAAGGCATTATTTTATGCTGAACACTTCTTGGCTGTACATTTCATAGGTATCTGGTTCCAAAGGCACACAATTTGCGCGCGTATCTTTTAGATAATAGATAATGTTTGTTTTTCTTTTTATGTAAAAATAAAGCAATGTGTTTGAATAGATTGCAGCACTGTGGTTCACAAAGCTATTGAAGAGAAGTGAATATGGTCCTCTCCAAAATATTGACACAAAAAAGATTCCACTCTGATCGATGCAGAAAAAAACAGTCGGTTGAAAAAAAAATAGTGTACACGAATATTAAACAACCTCAGGGGACATTAATTATCTTTATGAAAAAAAAATTAAATTGATTTGTTCTGTTTAGAAAGCAATAATGACAATAGATCACGCATAAAAACTTTTTTTTTTTTTTAGAATATCATAGATGTTTACAATGTCGCTCACTTTAATTCCCAAGGAGCTGTGCTATCGCGATAAAATATAAATTATTTCAGGTTTCACCAGAGTCAGAATTGGACTTTGTCGGGTCTGAATCACTTGAGAAGCTTTAGTACTAGATTTTTTATTATCTCAGATTCGCAAATGGAGGTAAGAAATTTATGTATAGCTCCATGGATTCTCGGCAACTATTGTATCTAATGTTGAAGCACATAGACCTAAACTTCACATCTTTTCTCTTCACTCAAGGTAATCATGTTCTTGAGAGATGGTAGATTAGATATCATTAGATGTTGTTAATGTTATTTTGATTTTTTTTCTCCCCAATGAGACTCAGAGAGACAATGGCGAAGCTGCAGAATTTAGAACCACTCTTTCATGTCAATTTTCCCTATTGCTAAGGCCTGCCATCAAATCTCCCTGTCAATGTTGTAACTTCTCAATATCCGAACTGTTAGTTAAATCATTGCTTGATGCGTTATGGTGTTCCTCATTGTGTTATCGACCTTTTGATTTCTCGCCTATTAACTCTTAACCTTTAAATAATAAGCGTAATATACTGGTTTTTGCAAATCCATAAAAATATTAATAAATCAAGAATTTTTCATTATGGAATATTTTCAATTTCTTTACTACTCCAAAGAGACCCAAGTAGTTTGTTTCAATTATGTACGATAAAGAAAGCCAGTCTTTTTGTTTGTAGACACTCAGAGCTGCTCTCCATCCCCTCGCCTTGAATGAGATTCAAGGACAAACAAACCAAAGCAAGATCTTCTTTATTTACTTTAATCTATTGTGTTTGCTGTAGAAGAGTTTTGAAATTAAAATATATGTGAAAATGTAAAAAAAAAGCCGTTTCATACCTCAAGGCCTTATTATGTTTGGCAAACAAAGATGGACATGTATTTATTTCTTTGGTCGCTAAGATAGTGAGCGGAACTGAATCACAATTAAAGACTGCCGCTGCTCGTTTTAATTTTTTTTAATGTAATATCAATTTGGGTCATTAAAAATTTTGAGAAACTTCAGATATTATTGTCCAAGTAGCGATTAACTATCAATAAAGAGTACTTGCATCAATTTCCGACTGAGACCATCATGGTGGTAGTATTGAAGCCCATTTCAAGAGCCTTATACCTGGCTTGACAAATATCCGTATAGGAATTCTCAATAATTGTAAGAGATGTAAAGATAGCTGAAAAACTTAATGCACAAACTTTTATGTATTTCATGAAGGATAATCTAAGTGAACAAAGTAATAATTAGTAAGAGTAATAAAAGTTCTGCAAACCTGTCCATTCAAAGCTAGCCGTAAGAAAGAAGGTCCAACTTTAGAAATGCAGGTTTAAAATTCACACTTTTTGTTGATCTATCCAACCTGACTTTGGCATGGATGTTTTTTTTTATATAAACAGTATTAACCATCGCAGAGGAAAAACATATTTAAAATTAAAAAAAAAACAATAATCTTCCATCCGCGAAAAGTCCATTGTCCTTTTAATAAAAATCTCGAAATGTTTTTCCTGCATTTTTATCCTCTAGAGTAACCCTCACGCTCTCTGTGACTTCCCCCTCCCCTCCATGGCCTGACTCGCACACCTTCGCCATCCCCTCTTCATCTCTCTCACTACCAGTTTCTCTCCTTGTCGTCTAAGGGTGGTGAGATCCCCTCCTTATGTTTCCTCTTAATTGTAGCCCCGAGAGAAATATAGGAAACTGGCGTCGTTTTGACGATAATCAGCACCACACCACAAATGAGACAACCCTTCTGTTTACTATGCAACAAATTGCTTAGGGGGGAATCATATTTTTCCGCCATCAATAATGCAAAAACGAGCAAAACTAACTCGTGCAGATGAGAATCTTGCTAAGAAATGAATATGGGGAAAACGAGACAGATATTGGATGAAGAATTTGTGGAGATAATAAGATGGCGGAGGGATACGGCCGCCGAGAGGTAATAACGCTAATGAAAAACGAAAGGTTGGAGGGAAGGGGAGGGCATCACCCCTCGCATCTTTTTCCCCCCTCCCCCCGCCCTCTTTCTCCGTTTACGACCATTATGCTGCCACTAGTGTGACGTGGATACAATCAGCGTCTCTCCCTGGTTTGTATGAAAGGCTATTATTTATACTTGTCAGGGCTGAATGTCGTGTACTGCGTGGCCACCTCGCTAGCCTGTCACCATGGAAGACAGGTCGCTTTAATGCGCAGCTTGCCTCGGCTCCCGAGATGCTTACCAGTGCTCCTGCGGTGCACAGACCAACACGCGATTCCTGAACCAGCGCTCACAATCACTAACGATCACATACGCGTCTATCGGCCTTTTTTCCGTTTCAGTGGCTCGCCGATTTTTAGTAAACGTTTCTATCTCTGCAGTCTACAAATGAATAGCTGTCCAACCAGTGAGGTTGAAAGTAATGGGGACTTCTGGTGGTCCAGGTCTAGACAGTTCTTGGTCGTACTTACTTGGACGAAATTTCTTCTCTTCCTTTTGTATATTATTTTGATGCCGAAAATTTTGTACCTGAGTTCTCAAGTGATTAAAAAAAAACTCAAACTCATGAGCGACTTTGCTCGTTAATTATTAATTGTTTTGGATTCCTGCGAATCTTTCAATGTGCTCTAACAAACAAAATAAGCAGGTCAAAAAAACAATGTTCGTCAAGGATTATCCCCACGTAAAAACGACCAGGCATGAGTATTGAGATAGTAATCGACCTTCCTTCTGATGCATTTAAAATTTTCAATTTGTGACTGAAAGATCTTGCCGTGAATTTCAAACAAATCATTTTCTGACAAAAAGTAAAAACCAAAAAGATGGAAAAAAATCAAATCAAAATAAAAAGCTTAGGCCAACTTAACACTCAGTTTCCCCTTAGAGTGCGAAGTAGTGATCGTGTCTGTCAATCCAGTTGAGGCCAAACTGAAGAAGTTGCTTTTCCAATGGGTTGACGAGAAAATAAAAGGGTTTCCATGTGCAGCATTCACCCATGTTAGCTTGACCATCAACGCAAATATTAGTTTTCAATTATTTTTTAGCTTGCGAAGAGGTCCTTTGCGGATACTAACCGCCTTCAGAAAGATGTGACAGGATCTTCTAATATTTGATATAACACCCGAACATCTTAGTCCTTACTATTCTAACAATTTTTGTGATTTTCGCGCGAATGTGTGAAAACTATGCAACAATTTCTAAGAGTTTTAACACACTATGTTGAACTGCTCTTGAAGTTCATGTATGTTCTGCTCTGACCAACCTAGAAAACAACCATGAAGATTTTTACAGATGAGTGGACAACGTGAAACTTTTTGGAATACGGTGCATCTTTGATCTTCGTGCCTGATTACCATTTTTTTCTTCTGTTCTCCGGGTCATGGTAGTGCAGTCGTGATTCGGCCCGTCTGATCATAGGGCGAAGTAAACCTTCAATTTTCATTACAGTTGTTTTCGTTTGAAATTTCTCCACAGATTCTCTTTTTTTTTCTAACTTTTATTTCAGGAGATAGCATTTGATGTTTTCTCCCGCAACCGTTGATATGACAAAGGGGCGTTAGAAGCTTTCGATTGATTAATGGCATGTGCTAACATGACTGAGTCAGAAACTTTAAGTTTAAGGATTTGCAGTATGTTTTTTTTTCGTACTTTCTATTTTTGTCCACGACTTAAATAAATATTTTCCCACGAAACGAGAATTCCAAATTTATAGATGTTTCAGTTTAGTATGCAGTGGGCATACGTCTTTTAACCATATGGCAGCCAAAAATATTAATGACAAACTACAAGGTTACGAAACAAAACTTGATTCAAGCCATTTCAGCAAGGTGCTGCTGCTTCATACGACGATTTACAGGAATTATTTCGTCTGCTCTCACCGCTGATGGAGCAACCGAAACGAGAACGGTCATGCAGGCTTGTTCTCTTGGTAAACTTTTCAGCCCCTAAGTTTTTAAGAATAATCTTGAAAATACATGGCAGCTCTTTGCCAAGCCAGAAACAGGGCCGGCTAGACCTAACCTCACCACCATATATCCCAGACAATAATTGAACCATGATCGCATGCATGTCAGCCGAGAGAACTACCTACTGAATTACCTGGCGCCCTTTATTTTTTGGTTTGTTTGAATCCGCCTTCTTATTCTGTTCATATTTCCATACGCTACAGACAGCTAGTCAGCTGGTGATGACAGATAATGCAATCCCTTCTATACTTCAAACCCGTGAGATTTCCTCATACTATCTCCATATAGAAAACTGAGTGAGACTAAAGAAATGTAACACAAGATAACTACAACTTTAAATAATTGTTCTCATATGCCATGTTTTATCAGACATATTTATTTCAATGTGACTTTAATATGATTGAGCATTAGGTCAACAAAGAAATGCAAAAAAAGCACATTTTAATTAAATTTAATTACATCATTCAGTTCAAAATCAGGGAAAGATATGTCAGTCACGCCTCGTTTTTTAAACAACCTAAACAAAAGATTTTGTCCAGATTTTGTTTTTACATTTTTGTTATACATGCATGGAGTTTTTCTTTGATTTTGGCCACATAATATTATTTTGACTGTCAATGCAATCTACTATATGTAAAGCTTATTTAAACTTTTGTTCCTGTCAGGCAAAGTAATTTTCTTAAACAATGCTTAATGATAGATTATTGAACTCTGAAAAAAAAATCAAATCAAAGATATATATATATATATATATATATATATATATATATATATATATATATATATATATAGAGAGAGAGAGAGAGAGAGAGAGAGAGAGAGAGAGAGAGAGAGAGAGAGAGAGAGAGCGTTAACTTTCACTGTACTCTATAAAGAACATAATGTTATTTAAAATGGTCCAGCTATACTAATTTGTGGTTAGATAAAACAAAATCTGGACAAAAAAAACAGTTTAGTGATTTTTACAATCATCAAATATTTGAGAGCTTTCGAAAAAAAAATTAATTTCAAACAAAGGAGCAATAAATTTGGAGAGATTCTTCTAAACAACTTTCACAGAGGTCACTCAGACCGAGACTTTGATAGGAAAATTTAACTAATTTTGTAAACTCCAAATCTATTTACAATTTTTTTTAACATTCATAAGAATTCTCTCAAGCATTGACTTTTCTGAACTCAATGCGAAAATTTACAGCTTTCTAATCAGTGTTTGAAAGGATCCAAAAAGATTGGGAGAGTTAATAATTAGTCTATTTCCTTTACTGGATATTTTCATACTAAAAGCTAAACTGCTATAATATTGTTAATTCTCTCTGATTTGTAGTTTCAGACAGATTTCTCAGGCAGATTAGGGGCGTGTTGAGGCTCACGTCAATGCGCTGAACGTCAGATAATGGATTGAGTAGAAACGAAAGTGAGGGACACGCCTATTATTTCCGGCGTAGATGTCAAAATCGTGTTTAGCAAATTCAATTTCCTGGTGAGTTTGCCCGAATTTAATTATTGCAGTATCATTCGCATGAATTAACAAAATCTAAATATAATTTATTTTTCTTGAGATCACAGCAGAGAAAATGATATTAAGGAATGTATCTATGAGGAATTAATGTGATGGCGGTGATGGAACACTAGAAAAAAAAAACTGCCAGTATTTTGCAATTTACTCAAAAGTCGATTTGTGATTTGATCAATTGATCAATTCAAGATTTCTAGGTTTTACGCTTCAGTAACATAAAAGAAAAGATAGCGATTATTATTGCTATCAACGCATTGTGTAGGGACTTTATGATTACTGTGAAAAAAATATCACTGCCCTTGGCCTAAAATGCGATCGTTTGAGTTCAGTACCCTTTCATTGATGTAGGGAATTTATAGAATTGGCTGTGTATATTGAATCTCGCTCAACATTACGGGGGAATAAAAAACAATCAAAGGCAATAATATTGTGCGCTTCTTCGACCATGAAAAAGTAACCATAATCCCATCTGAAACAACCTGACAGCTAGAAGCCTCAAAAGGTTAGATCTATCGGCAAGAGCCATGCCAGTGTTAATATTGTTTGTCGGCCATTCCAGTCAATTAGCGAGCAGAAGCAATAAATTGTTTCATTTCCTCTCATAAATTTCAAGGCAGTTAAGGCGAGAACAGAGACAAAAGCTCTTGTTTTCATGATGGTTTATCCGCACAAGCTGGCACGTTCATCTCACACATCGTGGCCGCAGTCATTAACAAAGAATACTTTATAAAATATATTTATAAACGTCGACTCTTTTAAAACTTTTTATCATATAAATGTAAGCAAAAGCGCATTTATAAATTCCCTCAAATCAGTGGATTCCTTAGATACTTTTTGATAAGATTCAAGGATTAAAAGGGTCTTAAAAAAATTACGGTTTAGTAATGATAAGTTTATTTAATGCATTCGATTAAAACAAAGCAATGAAAAGTTACGAGCTGTTAACTTAAGTTGGTCTTTTAAATTCTGTTTCAACCATCACATGTGAAATGAATGAAATATCTTAATATTAATTGTATATTTCTATTTGCAAGAAATGGAGCGACGACGTTATTTCCTTATGATTCTCCTCCAACATTATCAATACTTTTTTTTTTTAATCTCTTATTCAATACACTTAAGTAAATTCTAATTATTCAAATACTCTAAAATACTTATACATATCATAAAATATTCTTTGTGTCTAGAAAATAAAATAAAACTAAACAGTGATTGCGTGTATCTGCCCTGCTCGGTGGGTTCTTGTTCAATATGCAGAAAACACTTCAGATCACCTTGTGTACGCTCTATATCAAACAACCAAACATAAAAATCCAACAATGCGAACAAGCACAAAAGGAATAACGCTGTTGCCAATCCACAGCGAAATCTTACGACGCTGTTCTGTCATTGACCTCATGCGAAGAAGGTCCCGAGGATAACTGTGAATACTACTGACCACAGTACACTGTCGTGCAGATCAAGCGTCGAGCAGATCAACGAAGAAATCTTTGGTTTTACACTGTACTAGCCAAGGACAGAGCAGGTCGGGAAACGCGGGGAATAACGAAGAAAAAATTATTATTATTCATGGCCGTATTTTATGATTGCACCCTTTCATATTTTACAACTGGGAAAATCGTTTTTTATGCGTGGTCACAGCGAACTTTTTCTTGTCTTTGATTTCTTTGCGAAAATCCTAATTTGAATTTTATTGTGCCGAATTGTCTATTTTGAATTACATCCAATTTACTCAATATTGAACCACATTCACTCATCAATTCTTGGGTTGCAATTTCTCTTCTTGAATGCTTATAATTTCCTCTGCCTGCCCTTATTTTTTTTATCGATTTATATATTATACTTGCCTTTTTTTATTCTAGAGCCTTGTTTCTGTCTTCCTCGTAACAAGATTTTCTCATAGCCTTCTCTTATTTCTCCTTTCGTTAATAGCTTCACTAGCTTTTGTGGCTTTTTTCTCAACGTATATTTATCCTTACATTGTACTGACATACCTTGTTATACTGTTGATTATGATAATCTGCTTTTGTTGCGCGACAGATTTTTCATCTATTCAAAATGATGTTGCTTAGGAAATCATTTTGAAAGCCGCTGGTGATGAGGCCGAAAAAAGAGGCATGGGTGACTGAGTACAAATTATTTGATGGAAACGGCCATACAATTATTGTTTGGAAAAATAAAACGGAACGAAAGAAAAAAGAGAGAAAGAAAGAAAGAAAGAAAGAAGAAGAAGAAGAAGAAGAAGAAGAAGAAGAAGAAGAAGAAGAAGAAGAAGAAGAAGAAGAAGAAGAAGAAGAAGAAGAAGAAGAAGAAGAAGAAGAAGACGAAGACGAAGAAGAAGAAGAAGAAGAAGAAGAAGAAGAAGAAGAAGAAGAAGAAGAAGAAGAAGAAGAAGAAGAAGAAGAAGAAGAAGAAGAAGAAGAAGAAGAAGAAGAAGAAAGAAAGAAAGAAAGAAAGAAAGAAAAGTACCAAATGAAGTCATGAAGACATTGCTGATGATCATGATCCTGGGGAGGATGAAAACGATGATGGTTATGATGTTGAGGATGTGTGAATGGTTGATAAATATTGATGATAATATGTTTGTGCTTTGAAAATGCTAGTCGGTTAACAGTATTAAATGCAAAGAAGTTATTGATGATGATTGGCTTAAGGACCATACAACTTACTTTGTTGACACTGGCAAGTTTATACACTTCCACAACAGTTAAGAAACAATGAAGGTCCCCAGATTAACTTCAATGATGGTTGATTAGACAAGAAAAGACGGAGATTAAAACCACGGCTCACTTGAGGATTGTATATTGAAGAATACACTACAGGAGATTGCTCTATAGACTGTCAATTTTACGACCAATTATTATTCTTTATTAAATATGACAAAATGCTTTATGTCGTACAGGAAGTGAATATTGAAAGCACATAAGTGTGGGTCTTCTTTCTAATCCAACAAATTAATTTTCCTGATTTCTTACTGGAATTGGCTTTTGTCTTTAACGTAGAGGATAGCATATTAAGTATTGTGTTATACATGAAATTGTGGCCTGCTGAGAGTATATGATAATGTACAAATACAGATCATTGTTCGCAAGTTTGTTTATCCTTGATGTACTATTCATATGTATAAAGTATAGGTTTTATACTGTTTATTGCATTTTCTCCTACGCTCATTTTTTTATTCTTTCCTTTAGGGTTTTTTTTTTCAATATATTGCTCATGTCTTAATGCTACAATACTTCACCCCGTTTATCAGTATTTTTGCACGTCAATATCAATATCAATATATATACATATATATATATATATATATATATATATATATATATATATATATATATATTATAGATGATGATGATGATCATACTGTTGCTGCTGCTGCTGATGATGATAATAATGATGATGATGGTGGTGGTGGTGGTGTCGTTATGTTGATCATAACCATTTCTTGATGATGGTGGAGGAAGCAATGATTAAAATGAAGTTCTTTATCCCAAAATATATATAACACCAATGTTCTATTTCCTCTTGTGTAAAAGGTGCACCATTTTGCTGGGTGGATTAATTTCGGCCTCAGTAAACTGTACCTAAGCATACTATAATGTCACGAAAAAAAAAGTAATGATAGTCATTTGCTGAACTATCGAACTACCGGTTACAAAAGGCAGTTGAATGAGAAATTGGTCCCAGTCCACGGATGGCAAACAGTTGTTGTTGGGCAAACTACCCTTCCTGTATGTAAAAATGTTAAAGCGGAAGAATCATACCTGACCCCAATAAACTAGTATTGGGTAGATTGACAGTTTTCTGCTTTCTAGGCTTCATGAGATAGCATGATAACGGCGAGCGGACTCTCTCGGCATGGAGCATGCGGGATGGAAGAAATCAGTACGTGCTTCTTCATAAGTACAACTAGTTTTACGTCCAAGAAGGTTTTTCTGAGAGAATCCGCTAGTACAGGGGAAAGTAAGTTTGTCCGCCATGTTTACTGGTCATGTAAAATGGGAAAAAGCACTCAAAGTAGATGGGCAACAACGTATACTTTTGGTAAGTGTAAGTAATGTATGCATCGAAATCTTAGTTATTCACGTTGTGAAGTGATTAAAATGATCACAGGGACGTTGTTTGAACAAAGAGATGCAGATATCCTTGGATGATGATGATTGCGGTAGCTGGACAGGCTCAAAATACGGGCGGCAGATTAATTTTGGCGAAGAAGGCACATGCATAAAATATACAACTGCCAGGTTAAAAATGGTGAGCTCTTAGAATATGAAAAGGAGAGAAGGAGAGTAGTTCATTGATGAAGCTGAATAAACAAGTGCAATTATAGAAGAGACAATGAAGGTGATAAAGCCATACGTAGAATGGATCTTCATAGAAGGTGTATATCGGTCCTTTTAGACCTTTGCAATGTCTATACCAAAGAAGATTTAAACAAGAGAGACAAAAAAGTATGGGAATGTTGATGAGAGTCTGTTGGATGATCCCTTATATGGCTTCAGATGGAGAAACAGTCCGTTTATACCACATTTCTATAACTGTTAATACAGCAAATTGTCGAAAAATATATCTCAGATTACTTTTTCATATAAAATGTCAAAGGTTTGAACTTGTGAAATCAAGAGATTTACATACTTTCAAGAAGGTCGACGACAAGTTTGTATATGGTCAAACTTCACTTTTTTTTTTATAATAAGCGAAAACTTATCCTGCATTTCTCCATAAAAAGATCGCAGTTGCTGACAAGCTGAAAACCTACACCCACATTCGTCCACTTCTCATCGAATTTCAAAACTTAAAAATAAAATGGCAAGTTTATCCGCCGACTAAAACATAGTTTTTGATACGTAGATCTCCAATATGGTTATGGCCCAACAGGAAGTTATATAGGATTTCTGTAACATGCAAGGCTGTCTGACAAGCCCACAAGACAGATTGAAGTGTATTTTTTACAAAGAATTTTTCAAAAACTTATTGTTCGTCAATCCGTTAATCGAATTAATCTTAACGCTGTATTTTAACATGTTTGACTCATCAAAGAAAAACAAACATGATTTGTAACAATGTACCGGTCGATATTTGATTATTTTTTTAACTAGTGTTGATATATGTATTATTGAAAAATAGTTCATCCCAGTTTGTGATTATGTTGATTCGGAAAGTAAACATTTCAGTTTATTCAAGATAAGTATTTTTTTTCATTATTGAAAAAGGTGGGCGAGAGAAAAAAATAGATTGAAACCTTTCCAAC
The DNA here is from genome assembly GCA_033675545.1 of Elysia crispata. NCBI lineage: Eukaryota > Metazoa > Mollusca > Gastropoda > Plakobranchidae > Elysia > Elysia crispata. The sequence goes on from JAWDGP010005256.1 coordinate 577,155, forward strand.
ACTTGGCGTTCAATGTTTATTCTTCTCTTTCTCCCATCACTGTATTTACGTTCCTCATCAAACCCGCATGAAAAATTAACGCAAACGGCAGGACTGAAATATTGCTAGCACATTACAGGCCCAAACCTCAAGCAAGCAGAATGAATAGCAGGCTCATGAAATCATAGACTGCTAAGATTTTTTTGTTGCTGTCTTTTTTATTTAAAGAAAAGTTTATGTAAACATGATTCTGTGCTATCAGATTTGCAGGGTCTCTGGACCCACAATTTTCACACTTTTATTCTGCTTTTAGCACTGAACTCTCTTCATCTGTCTATTTTCATGTTTATCCGTCCATATAAATCTCCTATCAACATGCGCTATAGTCTTCTGTCTATCTACCTTTTTCCTATTTATCTCTTTCTTACTTTCCGTCAACATATATTATGAAGAAAAAAAAAAAAACCTTGAACCTTTTTCTCGTTTTTCTTAATATTTTTCTAGTTTTGTAGTGAATGTGTGAAGAGAAAGCATCTTGTTTGAAATTTAAATCCATTATACGAAAACTAATTGTTTGTATGCTCAAACAATACTACTTTGTAAATTTCAAGATGCGTCGAAGAATATTTCAGTATTTCGACCATATGATTCGAGCTATTTTACTAAATCATATAAGCCTTGGTCATTTGTTGCTTTCCTGTTTTTATGAACCTACCTGCAAAATGTTATGAAGGATTTGTTTTCTCGAGGCTATAGGGGTATGTGGCAGATAGTCAGATAGTCAGATAGTCAGTCTGTTATTATGTTTCTTCCGAAAAAAAAAATGAATCATTTCCGTATGACATCCACAGATGCACCATTTTTCCAAGGAGGAAAAGCAAATACTTCTTGTTTTGTTTGAACTACTCTGTTCAGAACTAAAGCAAACAGGAAGGGCAGATTCGTTATTACCTGATAACTCGTCCTTAATTAATACACGCAGTCGGCAAATGGTATTAAAATAAAGGAGGCAAGAATAAGGGAGTTGGGTTTGCCAAGACAAACTGTTAGAGCATTAGACAGAGAGAAAGGTATTTGACAGATGTCTTAATAAATAGATAGATAGATGGACGAATAAATAGAAAAATAAACAGAGAGATGAAAAGATAACTACATTTATAAATACAGAGATAAATAGATAATCATATACACAGAGTGAGACAGACAGACACATAGATAGATAGAAAAAGAGATAAATCCGAATACAGATTGACAATGTACATTCGTAGATTATGAGGAGATAGAAAAATAAAAAAAAGATTTATCCACACACTACGCGATAGATAGATTGCGGGCTACCTGAAGGACAGTTGAAGGATAAGGAACTGATTGCGGGGAAAAAGTTTGAATACCATTCCAATATAATAATAGGTTGAAAACCGCGGAGAAAAATGCGATTAAATAACGGTTTTTGTTGATTAAAACTCAGTAGAAATAAAAACAAATGCAAGAGAAATTTTGATTGAAGTAAGGAGATGACTTCAAAAGATACTGGAACAAAAAGCCTCAAAAACGTGTTTTCGAGCAAACGGTGCATAAAAATTTGGAAGATTGTTTCAAATAGATAGCCTGTTCTGTGGCATTCTCTCTCTCTCTCTCTCTCTCTCTCTCTCTCTCTCTCTCTCTCTCTCTCTCTCTCTCTCTCTCTCTCTCTCTCTCTCTCTCTCTCTCTCTCTCTCTATATATATATATATATATATATATATACATATATAAACACAATTGTGAGATAAATGTGAAAAGGAAAACAGGAGATATATAGGAAAGTAAAAGGATAAGTAAAGTAGGCAAGGTGAACCAAAGAGTAATGTTAATCATTTAAAACTAATTCTAAAAAAAAATAAGAGTAACTGAAACACTAGCGTGCGCTAAATTTTACACAGAATCTAATACAAGGAGAAAAGAGGATTGTGATTTGACCTTAAATATATTTTATTTTAAGAGTACTCGTCCATCAGTTTTGGAACTCTCCTGAGATATCAAGATAAGAGAGTACAGAAAATCGAGGTAAAAAATGGGAAATTGTCCCTATAAACGTATCAGAGCTCGTGATGTTTTGCACGTAGGGTCATCTTTTGTTAGTTCACGTTAAATAAGTATTAAGGTCGCCAAACTCAGGCGGAGGATAGGAAGAGGAACTTAATTTTATGTACACTCTGAACAAGAAATCATTATGTAAAGATATCGTAGTAATGTTATCATGACGTTTTACAATTTTTTTTTTTCATAATCTATGATAATAAGACGGAAAAACGTAGACAGACACCGACAGATATATGTATATATACATATATATAAATATATATATATATATATATATATACAGTTATATATGTATATACAGAGACTGAACGAAAGAGAGAGTGAGAGAGACAGAGACAGAGACAGAGACAGAGACAGAGAGACAGAGACAGAGACAGACAGACAGTCAGACAAAGGAGGTAGAGAATGGAGAACAAGCGAAGATACCAACAGACAAACAGATGACCAGAAACGCACAAAGGCACACAGACAGACTAGAGATTCTAGAGTAGGAAATCAGATGGAAACGTTCTCGAAACGAACTTTAATTTTAAAAAGAAACCGACTTAAAAAAAAGCAGATGAAAAACAAATAATTGCATGAAATAACGGGAGAATATAAAGAAATGCAAAGATCACAGAGACACGAAGCTTCATAGAAACATGGTAATAACATCTTGATAAAGACTAAATAGAATTTCGTTATTCAGTGATCTGGAAAGAAAGCTTTATCTTTTTTTAAACATCATTTTTAAAGAATTTAAAACAGTCTTGTAGTCGCCGCATCAACGTCTTAGATAATGATGGAATTTAGATCCCCTGCAAGCTAACGTAACATAAAGTCTATGAGGACAAAATTTAATAAAATCCTCCAATATGTAATGGAATCTTGTGTGTCTGGAAAGGAGGTCATAATCATTTTTTTACTGTAAAGATTTAAGAGACAGAGTAAGGTCAAGATAACAAAGAGATTATCTCTTAAAATTGGCAAGAAATCACATAAGAGGAAAGGCTACGTATTTTTGAATAAAAAGTAGAAAATGGGAGAGGATGACAAATAAAATAGAAAATGGAGGGGGGGGGAGAGGAAGAAAGAGAGAGACTGAGAGAGAGAGAGAAAGAGAAAGATAGAGAGAGAAACGAATATAAAATAGGTTTTGTAACCCAGGATTTCATTGATTTATCGACTATATTTGGACTAAATCGCGATCATTCCATTCCGTTTACTCTGGCTTCAGTTCTAATCTTGCTCAAAGTATCAAACTTCCTGTATAGGAATCATCCGTAGTGTTATATTAGGGTGTGAAAATTTTTCTAAACTCGGTTATTCCTTGCTTCGAACAGTAAAGAGTAAATAATATGAAGAGGGCTTGAGCCAACAAGCATTCTTTGGGAACTCCACATAAGGTAACGTAGACCTGGATTCAACTACTATGGAGCTGTGATGACGAAGTAGAACCAGGAGGGTCAGTAAACTAAGTCCGCAGTGCTGAGTTTCAACTGTCTTGACGGATGGATTAGTTTCGAGGATTGCTACAGATTTATGGTGCGGGGATGTCGGGGAGATTATGTGTCGATACAACATAGCCCTGACGTGTTAGTTGGTTGAACTGGGACTTTGAAGAGATAATGGCGTTTGCAAAATCGATTCTCAGAATCATCTTTCTTTCTCATTTTCCCTCTCTCTTTATGTCTCTCTTCATATCTACCTTTATTTTTTCTCGCTGAGTATGTTTTTCTCTCCTCCTACTGCTTATTCCTGTTTTACCTAGCTCCTCTTCTCATTATCAAATTCAACCGCAACGAAGTAAAGTGAGTGATGGTTGGGGTATATTTGGATATGAGAAACTGGGAAGATAGAGATTCTATCAAGAAACACCCAAGAGAGAGAAAGAGAGAGAGAGTGTGTGTGTGTGTGTGTGAGAGAGAGAGAGAGAGAGAGAGAGAGAGAGAAAATGTATTTTTATTATGGATGTAAAAGCCATATAATTATGCTTATCGTAAATATAGGAAACGATAAAGTAAGTTAAGTTACACAATTGATTTTCTGTGTTTTTCTTTAAATTTACGAATTCCATTCACATTGAAACGAAAGCAACTCGATTTTTTAATTATAAAGCCTAAAGTGTTGACTCACAATGCAATTGTTTGATAATAATAATTCGAAACACTTAATACAAAAAAGAATTCGTCGGTATTGATGTCTCGACTCGCTTTACAATCAGGCATTCGTAACATAAAGGTAAAGTCCAAGACATTATACACGGGTCAAGGAATTCTAAATGGCTATCTCTGTACCGCATGGAAGGGTAAGAAGACTCAAAATGTGAATTAAAGTGCTTGCAATAAGAAAAAAACTAAAATAAAAATGAGAATACATCTTAAGAAAAACAGCTACAGAGAAATCTGTAAGGTAAAGGCAGATGTACAAATTGGTTATAATCGACTCAAACAGATTGAGAAACAGAGAAAGATACTTCGATAGAGACAAAAATAGAAAATAAATAGACAGAACGATAGATTGAGAAGAAGAAAAAGAAAGAGAGAGAGAGAGGGAGAGAGAGAGAGAGAGAGAGAGATAAATAGATAGATAGATAGATAGAGAGAGAGAGAGAGAGAGAGAGAGAGAGAGAGAGAGAGAGAGAGAGAGAGAGAGAGAGAGAGAGAGAGAGAGAGAGAGAGAGAGAGAGAGAGAGAAGCTCTTCTGTAAGAGCTGTCCAAGTCGGCGAGATGAATTAATGAAATAACATCTCGCCTGGCTTGTGAGAGATTGCTGCCGCTGCTGATTATTACAGTGTCTCAGGGAAATAAGCAAAGACATAGCCACTCCCATCAGCGTTAACTTTATTGCTGGTGGCAATTGGCAACACCATTTTAGGAGTAGTAAATTATGGCTTTTATGGGAATTGCGTAAATAGTAATTTTTTAGCGCGCAGCTTTTTTCTTAATACACGTCAAACAATTGGACCTTTGGTTCCCAGATTTTCTTCATTTCACCGGCGCGTAACGTGAAGTTCGTTAGTAGTGATGTAAATAATGACCAGCCAATCTATTTCTTTAATTAACAAGTATTGAGTGACTAGCGGTCATACCTCCTTGTGCTTTAATTTATTGTTACATAAATATTATAGATATGAGTTGTTTTTTTTTCATTAAATTCCATTTTTGAACAACCTGCCATTTTCCGTAGAAAAATAGATATTATGAAAGGAAAAAAAAATAGAGTTCAACCAGTGCAACCAGTAGAAGCAGAACAAGGAGCAACAACAGCTGTAATAGTCACCTCTTCACTTCAAGCCTTCCAGGAAATTCGTCTTGACAAGCGCTAGTAAATTTGATATTTTTGTGCGTTTGATCTTTTGCTGGTGTTACAATAATTCTAGGATGTGACACACAAATTGCTATCTCTTAATGACGTCTATTTTTTCGGAGTGTGTGCGTCGTGTTTCAGATCGGACAAGGATGTTCGAGTGGCCTATTAACACCATTCAGCGTAATCGCATTGGTGCGAGTGAAGACTCCGGACGACTTTTCGGCTGAGGAAATCGTTCAATAGATCTAATCGCCCAATCTCATTGGGGCCGTAGTGGTAGCGACGTCCTATTCAATCTCATTGAGGTAGTTGTAGTGGCGTCCATCTTTTCCAATTTCATTGAGGTCGTAGTGGTGGTGGTAGTATCCGTCTCGTGTAATGTCACTGAGGTCCAAGTCGAGTTGCCCTGCTTCCCTCACTGCGCTCAACGACAGTTAAGCAAGGTCGCAGTGTTACTTTATTGGAGCCTCACTAATTTTTGACAAAATATTTCAAGAACTGATTTAACTATCAAATTGTTTTGTTTTTATCGAAATGGCCGCACCAATCATTTCGCTAGTAAATTTTTCAAAGTTTTCACATAGATTCAAATGATTTTCATCACAGTTTTTAAAAAGAGATATTGTCCTGTATAGAGCTGGTGAAAAGATTTGAACATTGAACAAAACTACATCTTGTAGAAGTTTGTTTCGAAGGTTATATACAAACATACTTTCGCATTTTACTCAATTAAACTAATCTTAAAGTGAATAGACCAATACCGTAAACCAAGTTAGGTCATTTCTTTAAAACAGAGAGACAGAAAAGCAGATTAGAGGAGCATTTACAACTATCAAAAGATTGGAGCTGTTATCTTAATCAAAGGACACACTTAAATTTGCTCTTCTTCATTTTTTAGATACGATAGGTGATTGCTGACGTTTTGATTGGGTCACGGAAAACAACTCAAGCCTTCTGAGCGGTCCTGAATATCTCCTCTCATTTCAAAATGTATAATGTCAATCACGCCTGAGCTGAGAAGAATCTTTGATACAGGCAGAACGCTGGACAGTTTTAAAAGAGTTAATTAAGGAAATGAAGAACATTAATTCATTCTAAGTAATTCCCAACTTTTTCTAAGAAAAGCAGTCCGGAAAGTGTAGCTTCTAGCGCATTTTTTTTTTTTTTAAGAAATCCGCCATTTGTAACTAAAATGCGAACACCCTTCATTCCATACCCCTTTTAGTTAAATGAGAACCAGAGCATCGCCATTATCATATCTTTTGTATATTGGATCCATGCGCTATTAAATCCGGAGAGATGTAATTGGAAAGGATGTATATGGGGAAATAGGAACATATGAATATTCATTGGCACGTAACCAACCCCTTTTTTAAAAAATCCATGCAGTTAAAGTTTTGGCAATATGAAAATCTGCTAAAACGCAGCTCGTAAAAGTTTCGACCAAGATTACTCTTTTGGACTCGAAAAAATATGTCGAATTCACTTTGAAGGCTCTTACCGTTTATAACTACGGACAAACTGTCTCTTACTCGTCAAGTCAATTTTTTTGCAAAAACCTCATTACAATCGTGTTTTTTACATCGCTATCATATGTAACAAGCTACAATTTTTATTTTTAAAAAATTCTCAAAAGAATTCTAATCATTAAAATTATATGCAGCTTTCCATTTGATGGCGCAGACCTAAAAAAAAAAACAATGAGTAGAGTTTGTTGACGGATCCTATTTCATACGAGCTGTCTGGCAAAAATATATCTTCTTAAAATCAATAGCGCTAAAGACGTTCCGAATCACAAGCCTCAAGGAAATATTAGTAGGCCAAACCGGTAGGAAGAAAATACAATACAAGTGGGCTAAAGTCTTCGCTCATGTTGTCTGTCTTATACCAAAGAAAAATATTTGAAAACAGTTTTTAACAGATTTCCTGGGATGTTTTATGTTTAATCTGATAATATGAGAGAAATATCTAATCATTTAATATGATATTTTTCCATTCTGTCTATCAAATCTAGAAACAGAAATAATAATGAAAACGATGTTGATTATTATGATTTAAATATAATAATAAAAATAATAATAATAATAATAATAATAATAATAATAATAATAATAATAATAATAATAATAATAATAATAATAATAATAATAATAATAATAATAATAATGAAGAAGAAGAAGAAGAAGAAGAAGAAGAAGAAGAAGAAGAAGAAGAAGAAGAAGAAGAAGAAGAAGAAGAAGAAGAAGAAGAAGAAGAAGAAGAAGAAGAAGAAGAAGAAGAAGAAGAAGAAGAAGAAGAAGAAGAAGAAGATGAAGAAGAAGAAGAAGAAGAGGATGAAGAAGAGGAAGAAGAAGAAGAAGAAGAAGAAGAAGAAGAAGAAGAAGAAGAAGAAGAAGAAGAAGAAGAAGAAGAAGAAGAAGAAGAAGAAGAAGAAGAAGAAGAAGAAGAAGAAGAAGAAGAAGAAGAAGAAGAAGAAGAATCGCTTCGAATCCAATAGAAGTGATCTTTACTTTTAAAATTAACCAGCTAAGCTTCCAAATGTTTCTCATTCTCAGATAATCCTAAACACAACAAGAGATCACTGCAGCTGCAACGTAAATGTGCAACTTGTCAGACCAACGCTGATCTGCATTTTATAAGTTTATTAGTTTTTCTTCAGTTTTGCGCATGAATACAAAATGTCTTGCCATGACACAGTTGTATTCTGCTCTTTGAAGATGATCATAATAGTCCATAAAATCTTAATGTTTCACGCGCACCTAGATGTGTAATTTTTGAATGTTTATATTCTTGTGTTAAACGTTTTTTACTTTTATTTATAATTTCACGTTCTGATCCTGTTAACTTTGTCTTCAGAATTAACACCAATAAAGCACACCTTGATCAATCTAATTTATTTTGAGTTTCTGTTTACGATATTTAATCTTTTCGAAAACAATAAAACAAAATTATTCTTGAGGCAGAAGGGCAAGAACGTTTAGGAGTGATTTTCCATCACGTCGAAATGCCATTCAAAATGAGATTGAAGAAATTAAATTAAAATGTTTTATTTTGTTTCGAAAGGATTTGATTTTTCCATTAATTTGCACAAGGCTTCAAAAAAAAACGAAATACTGTCAACAGTAAAAATATACATTATTGAAGAGAGAGAGAGAGAGAGAGAGAGAGAGAGAGAGAGAGAGACAGACAGACAGACAGACAGACAGACAGACAGACAGACAGACAGACAAACAGACAGACTTATTTACGAACAAATTTATTTCAAAAGATAAAACATCTTGTATGATAATACTAAAAAAAATTTAGAAATAAATTAGATTTCACAAATTGTAGCGTGCCAAAAAAGATGACGGGTGCATATAAGCCTTCAGTAGATTCACATTAAATTAAGGAAAAAATTAAAAAGAAAGAAAAAGAAATAAAAACTTTTATATTTCTGAGATGGAATAATTTCCGAAATTGATAGGTACTTATACAATGTGAACTGTGATTACTATTCATTCATAAGAAACTATCGAATAATACTTAAAATCAGAAGAATAACGACGCTTTCTGATCAGTCTCTCAAACACTGACAATGGTGAGATTTGAGCATCTTCTTAGCAGGCTACCATGCGGTATGACAAACAACGGTACAGTTTACACATTCTCAAAAAGACATTAACCCAAACGCGTCTCCAGACAGTTGAGATCTAGACAGCCATTAATAACGAAGGACCAAAGGGAATGGCAAGTCGACTGAAGCAGTGGGGCAAAGACGTAATTTGAATTGGGATAAAGGCAGACACAGTGCTTTTTCTGAAATACCAAACCTTTCAAGTTTAAGCATGGAAGAGTAAAAGACAGAAAGAACACAAACATACAAGAATCGTACAATCAATTAGAAGCACAAGAAACCTTTAGAAACAAACTGGATTGGTTCACTGCAGTTGGAACAGGAAACGCAGCCGGCAAAATGGCCCTCGGCAGAAAATTAATGTTTCCGTCCAATTCTCTCGAACGGTACTTTCGGGAGGTTGATGTAGGTGGGTGTAGGTTGGTGCAGGGTGCTCCACCAGACAAAGGTTGTCCAGAACCAGATTTTAGTTCCAATTTTACAGCATCATAAAATCTTTTTTTTTCCTTGGGTCAGTGTATTGATGGTACAGAAAAGAAGAACATAACAAAAAGGAACGATTAGCACCCACTGAATCCACAAAAAATCCAATTTGAATTTAGAAGCTGTGTTAATTTTTATGTGAAATGTTCGTTCTTCAACCACCGCAATTAAGTATAAAGCATTATATTCATTGGATAAACTCAAATATATTAAAACACACTAAATATTTGATGATTCATACAGGTTGGTGTCGGCAAATATTACCAATGTGAAGATTATATCGGTGAATGTAAAGAGAAAGAAGCAACCGCTATTTCATACTGAAGCACCTTGCAAATGAGTTTCGAATCCGTATCATATTTACAACAAAGTTTTCGGCGGTAAAAAATAGTTGATGAATAATTAAGCCAACTTTTATATTTCCAAGTGTCTTATGACAAAAGCAACACCGAAGAACATAAATTTACAGCAGTAATTTAAAACAAATATGACCCCATTTAGACATGACATAATAAAACCCTGAAGGATTTCTGGCAATGTTGCCAGTTACAATAAAATCTTTGAGATCGGACGTGTTTTGAACGAAAGTCAACGGTTTTTAATAACTTTAAATTTCACACTTTTATTACACCGAGCGACCTATGCAAAAACTTTGTTAATATAACCTGTATTGTGAAAGAGTTTTTGATTATGATTAGATTTAGTTTTTTTCCCTTTCATTCTCTGCTTGGCTTTTGTTTTTGCTTTTATATAATTTTCCCCATGATAGATGCTAAAAATGTTTTCTATTGCGGCGTATTACCATTATGCCTCTATTGTCTCTTGACATTTCCTTGACTATCCAAAGATGTACGTGTATGATTCATTGTGGGAGGGTGGGGGTGGGGGGGGGGGGGGGAAGTGTAAACGGACAGCACCATTATTCATTATCCCGTCTATTTATTTTTTCATTTGCCAGGGTTGGGAATGTAATGGCACACTAATAACAGCCCCGATAGAGGGAAAGATCGAAGTTAAAGAGGTAGGAGAAGATATAGAAAACCAAACATGTTGCAATGACATCGTGGAAAATGAACAAAACAAATAGCCTAGGTGTTTACGTTATATTAGAATGAAGGAAAGACTGGAAAGTTTTTTGTGTGTAGAATCTTTCTGCACAAGCAGCAGTTTTCATCCATGTGACTGTGTAAAGTACATCTGTATTATAAAAGACATCTTCGTTTAATATTTGGTGGATTTTTTTATGTTCGTGTGTTCCAATTAGTGTAAACGTGCCTGAATGAAAATCTTTCAAAATACAATAGCACAGCAAATTAAAAATAAGAATAATTTAATATCAACAAAGATAGTAATATCCTTTTTAATGATAACAACAAAAGGAATTTCTTTGCAATGGTAAAAACTGAAAATAAAACAATACAAAAAAGCAACACGTTTTTTTTTAAACAAAACAACATAAATGAATGTTAGTAAAACACATGTCATAGACGGATGTAACAACTGGGATCCAGGTTATCTCTTATTTTGCCAATAGAGTATAGGATTGCCGCTACCTTTTCTTCTTACCTCACATTTATTGCATCAAAACAAAAAAGAACTCGAAAAGGCATAAATAAAAACAGCAACACAAATATTGAAATGCTAGACATAAAAAAAACATTTAAGAAATGATGGAATGTCCACGCCATTGAAGTCGAGATCTATGAATCATCCTTCAGAGGATATTTTGGAAGTCTCATATCCTGGATTATTTCGCTACTTTTTTAGTTCTTGCTTTTTTGGCTAATATTTCACGAGTTCTTCTGATCAAACTGTCTCAGGTGATCTGAAAAAAAAAAAAAAAGAATTCCTCAGTCAATCCATGAATCTATCCTTGTTTTTAATCTGTTAGGTTTCTTTTGTTCGCTAGGACAAAGCTGAACTATTATAAATCATACTTACATTTTCATCACATTAACAAGTTAAATTTTTAGATTCAAGCTAAACATTTCACGTGCTGGAAAAATAATAAACGCCATTTTCAAGATTAATATAATTTTATTACGGAAAAATTAATGTACTTTTTGTATTAATAAGACCTTCAAAACAGTATTGCTTTCAAAAATACATTTTTATTTCTAAGTTTCCAGAATCCATTGGATTAAATGAATGTTAGACTTAGAGTATAATTATAGAGAATGACCATTATGTTGTTTACAAAAACCAAAAAATCCGTTGCACTTCATTCCACAACTCATGTATAAATTTAAAAGCGAAATTGAAATCTACCGTGCTGTTAAGGCGAGAGAAAGAGTTCTCGCTAGAATTCCACTTTCCTTAACTAAGCCAGTTCATTTTTATTTGCCTTTTTCTTAAAAAAAATGCATTTTTTCTGCAGAATATTTTCCGGTTATAAGAAGAGTGAATTTCATTTTAAGGTCGTTCCCCTCTTCTAAAATAGGATTATTTGAATATTTCCAAGTTTAAAAGTAAAAGAAATACGAACGAGGGATGTAAATAAAACGGGATTGGTTGAAAATCTGGTGGGATAGAAATACTGACCGTATTGAAAAATCACCTAATTTTGTACTTTGCTAATCTATTTAAAGATCCCTTTAGACACCCATTAAAAGGCTATTAATTTCCTCTAAAAGTCCCAAAGTATGCATTTTTCTACAAAGGATTTTTTTTATTTTTAGAACGTGAAGACACGCGTCAAAAAATCTAGTTGGGATTTTTTAAATATTAGTTTACTATTCTTTTATTTTTATAACCATCGGTGTTAGTAAATTGTTTCTGATACTTTTAAGAAATCGTTACGTTGAATTAATTAAAAATCTGACTTGATGTAAAAGCCATGTTAATGAAAGCAAGGTAAAGCCTAGAACGAGCTTTTCCGCACTTACATTTCACAAGCAACACCAACAGAAAAATAAATATTTGTTTCTTTTTCAAAGAAAAAGTAAGATACAATCCTGTGGAGCTGTTATGTGTGTCAACGCTTGTTTTAGAGATAAGATCTAAAACACAGACCCAGAACAACTTCTGAAATTAGAAACAGATTTTATACAGAAGGAGCCGTATGTTGCATTATTTAGGTGCTGAAAGAAAGTCCCAAGATGGAGAGGTTGCGGAATTCAAGTGTATATATAGCTCAATGTGCAAGAAGGGTTAATAATTCAAATTGATTTCATTGTATTATCCTCAATATTCTGCACTCATGAATACATGAGTGCAGAATGTTGAAAAATATGAAAATCTATGAAAAATAGATTAGCGTCACTTACGGCAAAATCTCAAGAAAAAAAAAACTTCATTCCTAAACAAGTTTATTTTCCTTAGGAATGTCTACAGGCTATCTTTTACTCGCTAGAGCATGGCGACTTGCATCGGGAGAATCTTGACGTGTTTATCATGGCTCAACGTCTGATATTAAGTCGCTCCAAGCAATTCCATTCAAAGAGCTCCACGGCTTCTAGGACATACTCTGAGGAGTTGGCATCTATTACCTGAAGAGACATGACGATAATCAAACCGAAAGCTTGGTTAGGATTCTTATTTCTTGATTTTCTAGACGTCACATCCCATCTTTTTCAGTGTTCATTTTTATTTTCCCCAAGTATTTTTGAAGTTTTCAAACCGATGAAGGTTGTTGTGCAACAGTTTGCCTTCTTGTTACCCCATAACTTCTTATATAGCATTGTTTCTGTTAGTCGCGTGATTTTACTGCAGGCTATGTTTTGTGTATTTCAAATTGCGTTCTCAAGAGTTCTCTTGGTCTTCAGGCAATTATTTCAATTAGCGAATATTCTATTAAAATTTCTGTTTCGTCTGTGGTGAATTTCCTGTTAACGCCGCATAAAGCGTGATTAAGGTGATAAAAGTTTCCTTTCTTTTTTTTAATTAGATTGAAAGTGCATTAGTTTTCAAATCAAATATAATAGCATATGACTTTTTTGAAGAAACTCATGATAAATAAATAAATGAATAAGGAGATAGACAAGTAGACAGAAAGAAAGATAGAGAGATAGAAAGAGAGATAAATACAGACAGAAATGTAGATCAAAACTAGACCGAAAGAGGGATGAAAAGATAGAGAGAAAAGAAATTGAGAGATAAACAGAGTAATAACAATATCTTTTTCTTTTATTTGCATAAAATGAACAATGCAATACACGTTTCAGAAAAAGCAGATATTTTTCACGTCAAAGTTTCGTCTCCATCCTTGAGGTCGTTAAGGTTAAGTCATAAACAGGTGGAAAAGAAAGAGAAAATCGAAGAAAGAGGGGTAAATTTCATGGGTTACAGATAATTAGGCAAATACTTAAATGGAAGAAATAGAACAAAAATCATTAAAAGGAGTAATCAGTAAACCAAAGTATTCAAGAGGTTAACAGAAACTATGAAGAGGCACATATTTCTCACCAGACAAACGGCTGGAGAGAGAACCCCAGTTTGACAAGCCACAATAATTATGTCTGAGACTAAATAAAGTGTCTAACAAGAAAGCCAATAAAGCTGATATGGAGACATGAGAATTTGGGAGAAAATGAAAGGCCATATACCTTCTATTATTTCCTGCCAAGAGGGAGTATTGAATGGGGAATCTGAGGGGGCTAACGAACACCGTCTATATGATATGGGAATGGCTCCAAGATGGCTATCCAATGTTAGAGCTTGAAGTAAACAAGCAAAATGTAAATCACGCAATAAATTGGGTGTATTATGTTCGAGTTTGTGGCTGTTCGTGCCTATTTTCCGTTTCACTTTATTTACTTTTTGAGTTAAGAAGCTGGTAGACTTCGCAGCCCAGATTCCAGTTTTCGGAGCGATCCATTTTATCGAAACTCTTTTGTCCCTTTCACAAAAAATTGATGTTTTTGATGCTGCTGATGTGCTTCTCGTTATTGTTGGTTTCATTGCAACTGTCTATATGAGAGTTATTGCTTTTTTTGGATATCCTTTCATTATTTAAACTGTGTGTTGATGTTAAGGTAGCAGATAGTGATGTTAAAGGATATGTTCTGTGGTTTTATGCCAGCTTTTCTTTGTTCTTATGATTTTCACGTTAATCTTAACTTTGACAAAAGAAATGGTACCAGCGAAACTTACTATTATCAAATTATCTTGATAAAGTACTCGTAAAAGAAAGAGTAGACGGTTTGCTGTTCTCCCTGATCAGGAAAAGATTTTACACCAAATATATATTTTCTGTGGAAATTCTATACGACTTTTCGTAGTTTCTTTCTTCTTCTTCTATACTTAATCATCATCATCATCATCATTATTATTATCATCATCATATTCATCATCATCAATTTCTTCTTCTTCTTCTTCTTCTTCTTCTTCTTCTTCTTCTTCTTCTTCTTCTTCTTCTTCTTCTTCTTCTTCTTCTTCTTCTTCTTCTTCCTTTTGTTTTCCTAGTTTTTCATGTTCTTCTTCTTGTACTTGCTCTTGTTTTTCTTCTCTATTTCTTCACCAAAAAGGACAAAATTCCACTTTACTTTTATCGAATGTGTAACTGTTGTGAAGTATGGCGTTCATGTAAGATGTGCATTTCAAAGTAAGCAACGCCAAAGTTTCTATTTCTGCTATTCCAGCATAAAATAGAGTGATCATAGATATTCAATTTGCATTGAATCTCTACAAGCGGGTAATGGCGGATTAATAATGTATGTAGTTCAACTTTTCTCATAAGTTCATTGTTTTCAGGACAGATTGAGCATACGAAGTTTTCAAAACAGCCATTCAGAAAACTGCTTCATAAAAGCATTTCCTAAACGCCCACCCTATTTCTAGGTAAATTAGGCCTCTTAAATATGAAGACTTTCAAACGATAGGCAAATTTTGATGAAAAAATCAGGGTTTTCCTTCTCGCTTTAACCCTCGGAAGACACCAGGATTAGTTACCGATTCCCAGCTAGTGAGCAGACCACAGACTGACACTAGGTCAGTTTTATGGTATAAATCTTCTAGGCAATGTGCAACGCGTTTAAATGCGCCATCTGGCTAAACTATTTGTTATTTTATAGGCGTCATCAAACTTTGTTACCCATTCGTCGTATGAAACTTTTTACCCCGTAATCTCTGATGTAAACAAGCGGATGGAAATGACCTCCTAATTAGGAACGAAAAAGATTCAAGGTAGCTAATCTTTAACTTGTGATTAATACGAGTGTTTTCCTGGAAAAACTGAAAGGCTAAAAGGAAAGAAATTAAGAACACTGGCATGTCTTCATAATACTGCAAACAACGATATGATAACACTATATTGATGTTGGAGTATAACTTAATAAGGCGCCTACTTTGATATAACCTTTTTGATGCAGCATCCTATACTTTTTTTTTATAGTTGTCCATCAATTTGTAAGAAGAAAAAAATCAACCTTGTATTAATGGTTTTTACTTTGTTAAAAACTTAGATAAAATTATCGCCAAACGTTTAAAGGGGGAAAAACCGCTTCCAACAACGCATATCTAAAAAGTTCGAAGCACACATTGATGACCTTCTGTGATTATTAAGACCCACCGCCTGTCTGAGCAGCCGTATAAAAACACATATCCCCATAGCCGTAACTATGATCAACAGTTGTTGAAAATATTGTGCAATTGGAATCACACTCTCAGCATAACTGGAATGTTATGAAAGCTTGCAGCAATCTGTGTATGGCTTCGAAACCTTAAAACAGTGTGTGATAACGTCAGTTCCAAAATTATTTCGCGTAAGAGCGCTCGTATCTCTAACCATGAGTGACAGTTTCATTATTGAGCTACCATAAAAATTTATCATGCATATAACAGTGTGGCGGAACAAAGGAATTGGGGCTGTGATGTGGAGAATATTTATCACCTATTCGAAATAGACCATATTTTAGATTGAATATAAGTGATAAAGTCAGTACAAATTAAATTATCACTCTGATATTAATGCATCTTCTTTTTACCCTTAAATTTTTAAATATCCCCCCTCCTTTTTTTCAACCTTCTCTCTCTTTTATTATTTTTCCTCTCGTGCTGCTATTTTGTCTCTCTCCTAGGCACTGAAATAGACATGAATAAATGTCTCTGTTGCAATTTACTCGTTTTTGTTTTATAAACTGTCTATATTTTAATCAATGTGTTTATATACCAATCTATCTATGCGTTTATGAATTATTCCGTAATATCCACACCATATGATATATTTCTCTTCTTGCTTCTCCTCTGTTTGACTCGCCTATACATCTTTTCTTCAGACTAAGCGAATTCATTTTCCTATAATATTTTTTTCATAATTTAGATTTTTTTGTCACATCTCCTCTGTCTCTGTCTCTGTCTCTGTCTCTGTCTCTGTCTCTGTCTGTCTCTCTCTCTCTCTCTCTCTCTCTCTCTCTCTCTCTCTCTCTCTCTCTCTCTCTCTCTCTCTCTCTCTCTCTCTCTCTCTCTCTCTCTCTCTCTCCCCCCCCTCTCTTTATGTATTCTATCTCTCTATATAACATTAAAATGTCTTTGTAGACAGAACCATATTCTTCCCTCTGCCACTGTTCCCCAGGCAATTTGGGAGCATGTTGCATCATTAATAGATTTATGAATGTGCTTGGGCACGTTCCGGTCCCATTACAAGCCAATCTAGTCACATAAGGGTAAGGAAGATGCGAATGAGACGGCGTTCTCTGCCCAGAGGACTCGATTGAGGGTCAGACTTTACGGGCGGTAGAACCCCAAACTTCTCATAAATATTTTTTTTACGTTTGCAGCTCAAGGTAATCTTCTTCACTTTTTATTACAATAGTTTAAGAAGGTGATGAAAAAAAGCAGAACATATTGTTTTTATTTCCTTATGCCATTTTAAGTTTTCAAGGTCTTCACCACCATTGTGACTTTAAAAAGAGATATAACAATACGGATAATTTTGATGATGTTGGCTAATACTGCTACAACTATAACTACTACTACTACTACTACTACTACCACTACTACTACTACTACTACTACTACTACTACTACTACTACTACTACTACTACTACTACTACTACTACTACTACTACTACTACTACTACTACTACTACTACTACTACTACTACTACTACTACTACTACTACTACTACTACTACTACTACTACTACTACTACTACTACTACTACTACTATTATTATTATTATTATTATTATTATTATTATTATTATTATTATTATTATTATTATTATTATTATTACTGCTGTTGCTGCAATTACTACTACTGCTACTATTACTATTTTTTTTTCTTCTCCAACGTTTAGATAAATCGAAGTGCGCTATCTTACCTCCTTTCAGATAGATTTTTTTTTATCGAAATATCAGGACATCAAAACTTATTTCACCGCTATTCTCTGATATTCTCTTTTGTTAAAATCTTCTGTTTCCATCCTGTGGCTTCCTTCTAATTCCATTTATTTTCTAAAAGAAAAAAATGACTTTTGCCATATCTAGGCATATGAATGAAGTGCAAAGTATAACATCTTACTTCCGCTTATAGTGTCTCTCAGGGCAATTTCTTCACCTAAGTTCTTTTGCTTTTATTCCTTAAAGCTGATGGTCCTGAAATGAACATAGTTTCATTATGTCGTGACTCGAGAAAGTGAAAGTGTACTTAGGTCTTCTATTCTTACATTTTAATTAGCACTTTTTTAATTAAAAAAAAGACTTGATTCTTTTTTATCGCCCAATAACAACCAAACAATCTTTTGCTTATTTGCACATCAAAGAAGATCCCGTCTGGTCGGTCAGAACTGAAAAGGTAAGACATCATCCCTATGGTCTCCAACTTGCAAAAATGATCCCTACATATTTGATGGCTTCAGGTCTATGCAACTGTCTCAAAATGGGATTTCTTTTAATGGTAAAGGCATGCGATAAGACCTTACCGATAGAATTTATTTGATCCAAACAGAGAAAGGGGCGTGAAATGAAGTTACAACAACAATGTTCTTTCATCTTTTACTTCAACTGCAAAATCATTTTTCGGGCAAACCATTTTCTGCCCTATTTACTACCATAACGCGTTCACGTTGACCATTGAAGTTACAACAACAATGTTCTTTCATCTTTTACTTCAACTGCAAAATCATTTTTCGGGCAAACCATTTTCTGCCCTATTTACTACCATAACGCGTTCACGTTGACCATTGAAGTTACAACAACAATGTTCTTTCATCTTTTACTTCAACTGCAAAATCATTTTTCGGGCAAACCATTTTCTGCCCTATTTACTACCATAACGCGTTCACGTTGACCATTGAAGTTACAACAACAATGTTCTTTCATCTTTTACTTCAACTGCAAAATCATTTTTCGGGCAAACCATTTTCTGCCCTATTTACTACCATAACGCGTTCACGTTGACCATTGAATAGCACCAAACGATATTCTCTTTTATCCATTTAATCCACTTACCCTGGGTCCTCAGGTGTTCTCAGGCCATAGCTGTAGCCGTCGGTGGATCCTCGACTTTCTTTCTCTTCCTGAAACCTGCGCAACCTGCTTACCGTTTGTACGAATCACACTGTCGACGTCATCCTTGTGTAACTTTCAGGTCTTATGCTTAACGTCCTGCCTTGCCTAGATGGAAGAAAAGGCCTGAATTTTGAGTATCAAAGAGGACTTTTGGACTGATTTCGTAAACGATTATGAATAAGATAAAAATCACCTTTCATACAGCTATTTATATGGTCATTTTTCAAGATTTCAAAAAGGCTTTCATTGAAAAACGAAACAAAATAAATAAAATAATAAACGCTACAAAACTAAAAGAAATAAAAAATATATGGCGTATAAGATTACAATATCTCACTCGTGGCCAACGTATGTGTTTTGATGAATGTTTGAGAAGGCTAAAAAACTTTAAACTTCACCTTTACAAATCTAGTTTATCATACTGGGATTTATGATAAAGTGAGCTTTGTTGCTATTTCGTATTTTGCTTTCTATTTACCGTCCAATTTCGTAACATAAGTGCAAAACGGGTATTTCGCAAAGAAATATTGTAGTTTCAACTTCAAAACATTTTCTTTTCTAACGCCTTTTTTTTCATCAGAAAATAAGATATTGAGGTCAACATCTCACAAGTTTCATTTTTCATAGTAAATATGTTTAGCGGTCTCCGTGTTATATTTGTAAAGGCGATAAGAGCTATGATTAATCTTGCGACACAAAAGCTTCCTGCCCACGCAACACTTCATTTGAGCTTTCTCAGTTCACTCTATAATTTTTTACTGCATCGTATTTTCTAGAATTCCTAAACCATTTATCATTACTAAAAACTCAGAGAAGGAATAGTATTTAAACATTTGCAAAGATAACGTAACATAGGAACAAACGTTTGAAAAAATTTTTTTCTTATTTTATTTGCTCCAATTTTCCCTTTGTCTTTTTCAAAGTCAAGATAATAATCAATCGCACACATTTTAAAATAAACAAGACAAATGTTGTAAGAGTTTAGCAATGAATATTTAAGATGTTTATCAGTGTAAGTCTCATTCAGGCAAATCCTTTCAGGTTCTTTATTTAAATTCACAGTGATCAACTAGAGACAAACTCTATCTTATACGTGCTCACATACACACATAGCGAGCTTCCTATTTCGCTTTTTTTTCTTTTCTCTTTTCAGCTTATTTTGCTAACCTTGCAACTCTATTTTCGTTGAGAACTTTTCGCATTTTAATAAATGAAAGTACGAATATTGGACAAAACACGCTTCGGAGCAAACGAAGCACTACAGTTGTAGAGGAAAACAAAAACCTCTGCAATTCCAATCAGTTTTTGATTTATAATTGCTGTCTTAGCATGTTGTACCTAGGATGAAGATGATTTATCCGAGATAGAGAACACCTTCATGAAAAAATATAGACAGTGACAAATCAGAGTACTGAGCAATGAGGAGTGTAAAAATATTTAAGTCGAATTATTGTTTAAATTTTGTGTAATGTATCTTTAAATCTTACACTTTTTAAGTTTGGGTACTTTTATTAATTATGGACACAAAGTATACTTTGGCAACATTTAGCCTCTATTGTAATTTTAAATTTTTTTTTTCGTTTGCAAACTCAAAGAGGAGAAATTAAATGAGAAATTTAAATTATTTCTCATTTTGGAACAGAATTTTGAGAAAAGCCATTCTCGAAATATTGCTCAATATTCTAAAATCTGTACTCCACTTTACGCCATAAGATACATTTCGAAAAAAAAAAAAGAGAAAATATTTCAGAACGGGAGATACATTACAGCTCAACAATTCATTCTAAAAGCAACTTTCTTCTTCATTGTCTTTTCTCCTAATTTTAAAAGATTCACAATTCTGGAACACGATTCAGTTTTGAAAATGCATGAAAGCTCGAAATAATATTAGAGAAACTATGTTAAAATCAGAATCACTAGCGCTTCTATGATAATCAATGCTATTTAGCCGTGTTTTGAATACTTGTAAAAGAAGTAAACAAAAATGATCAAATATCTCCATACCCTAATGAAAGTAATTATTGCGTAATCCTCATATTGGCTGCTAAACTAATTTACGTATTTCTCTCGTCCGTTTTAGATTTATTCATCTGTTTAAGTCCAGTCTAGTCGTGGAAGCTCTTAACTGCCTTCGTCCTTGAGAGCTCAATAATTTTTTTTTATTAAATCAAAGCAAAGCAAAGTTCCAAAAGGTTGCTTTCAGCTCAGATGAAACATCTCTGCCTGGGTCTCCGTGTTTCTCTGTCTGTTTATCCATCATAACCATTTCTCTCCCCCTTTCGATTTAATTGTCTATTGAATAATACATTCAAACACATAGAAACGCAAGCAATTTACAATCTCTTTATCGTTCTCTCTCTCTTTTGCCTTCTCTTTTTTCCTTCTGTCCAGCTTTATCCTTCTCTCTCTCTCTCTCTCTCTCTCTCTCTCTCTCTCTCTCTCTCTCTGTGTCTGTCTGTCTGTCTGTCTGTTTCTATCGCTTTCCCCTTTTTTTTCCATGACTCAACGTAATTCTAGCACTCCGCTCCTTCCCCAGCTAGTGTTCAGTTTCCCTTCAGCTTTCTCTTTCTGCCTGACTTTCTCTTCACCCCCCTTTTTTTTTGCCCTTTTTTTCTAAGGCTTCCCATTCATTCTCCTACTTTTACTGGTCTTATTTGGACGTGCTTTTCTGGATTCGTTTACAAATAGAATGATTTCCGTTCCAAATTTCTGAAGACAAACAGGAAAGTGATTGAGTGAGTTGGTCTGAGAACTCCCATACGACGTGTTCAGGGTTGAGTATGAAGGCACGCTTTGTTTCCCAGTTTCTCATGCCATAATATTCGACGGAACTAACAACGGCTACGGGTGAAATATAGTCATTATTACCCCTTGTTCATTTAAAACAATAATAAAACACAGTCTCGACAACATTCAGGTGATCAGATGTAATATAAAATGTCATATCTCAACTAAGAGCATGTGTGCTGGCAGACAAGGTTGGGCTTTGCCATATATTATGATATAATATTGATTAGATAACCGAGTAAAGTAGCACTTGAGATCAAATATATTATTATACACATGTGTCTGTTGCGCAGTTTCCTTCTGATTATTTTCTCTACCTTATTAAACCATGCCTGGAAAAGTTGTGTAAGTTTTGTTTGTCTATTTATTTTTTGTTTTTGTTTTTGTTTTTGTTTTATCTGATTCATTTCGTGTTTGCACTTGAATTACAGAAACACCTGACTAACCCTGTAATCAAATTTGCATGCTCCGACTCAACATGAATGTGTAGAAGTCAAACTCTTCCATTATTTGTTCTTAAACACGCTCTCTGCATGGCTGACTCTGTTCCGAGTAAATGCGGCGTTGCTTGTCATTAGTGACACAAAATAAACCTTTAACGCTTGTTGGAACTCAGCGTGTGAGATGCACATGAGTGGAGATTCCAAATGCCATTAAATATTGTTAAGCCTATAGCGAGACTTATAGTTTGGTTTCATTGAGTTTTGCTTTTTATTTTTTTTAAAACCTTTCCCAATTGATGGTCAGAGCCACAAAAGAGAGAGAGAGAGAGAGAGAGAGAGAGAGAGAGAGAGAGAGAGAGAGAGAGAGAGAGACAGAGAGAGAGAAAGAAAGAAAGAGAGAGAGAGAGAGAGAGAGAGAGACAGAGAGAGAATATAGTAAGAGATATAAGGAGGTAAGGAGAAAGGAGAGATAGATAAGTGAAGAAATAGAAGAAGAGACAGGTATGCAATGTAAAAATTGACAGGACCAAGCGATGCAAACTGGTTGCCTTGAGTTTTGATAATTAAGCTGCTGTTTAGGACAATTTCTAAAATTTTGTATACACTTTCTGAGTATTAATGAACCTCATGGATTCCACCATTCTTGATAGGCATGAAGCTCATATGAAAGTATCAAGTGAATAGAGACTTGTCGTTTATAAAACGTTCTGAGACAAAAGAAAAAGGAACCCGAAATATTTATATGCGTCCCAACATGTAAGTTATTTAGGCCATCCCAGTTCACCTAAATAATGCTCATAATATCAGATTGTATAGAGCCTCTATAATCATATAGATATCTAAAACAATCAGTCTGTGTAAAAATTGCATTCCAAAATGACCTTAAGAAGAGCATCTAAGTAATAATGTAATTAAAAATGTTAGATTTGTGATTCATAGAATGATTTATTTCCTATGAAATGATGATATGGCACTAGATCCTGTATGTTAAAAATTCTTATAATATCATTTGTTACTTTTTTATTCTTTGCTGTTGTGGTTGTTGCTGCTGGTATGTTGTGCATATATTATGATTATTATTATTATTATTATTATTATTATTATTATTATTATTATTATTATTATTATTATTATTATTATTATTATTATTATTATTATTATTATTATTATTATTATTATTATTATTATTATTATTATTATTATTATTATTATTATTATTATTATTATTATTATTATTATTATTATTATTATTATTATTATTATTATTATTATTATTATTATTATTATTATTATTATTATTATTATTATTATTATTATTATTATTATTATTATTATTATTATTATTATTATTATTATTATTAATGTGATATTAAATTGTTAATGAAATTATTGCCGCTATTTTGTTTTGTTGTCTTGTTGTAGGTGGTGGTGACGGTGTTTTGTTTGTTTGTTTGTTTTATTCTATTAAACCAAAGTACAATGCCGAGATGCAAAACACGAACTCCTGCTTTTTTAAATCAACCTTGCGGCTTTCAAAATTTTGGCAGAGCAATAACTGAAAATAGCTTCTAGCATGTCCAGGTAGCTTTACTTTAAATTATATAGATTGGTTTCTCCTAGCATGATTGCTTTGCTCTCTTATTCTTCTGAATTTTCTAACCCTTAGTTTGAAATGGATATAAAACGTCCAGGGTTCTAATTTAAAAAAAAAATTTTGGTTGTGATATCACAAATATAATGTTAGAATTAAGTTTGAATATATTATAAACTAAACTTTTGTCACGTCAAGAAGAAATAAAATTTGAAAAAGATAGATATAATTCGTTTTGTTTATGTAATTGCTAGGGCATTAAGCAATTATAGCGTTTGCTCTAGAAAACCTAAAACGGTAATAATATAAAAAAAAAATTTTAAAAATTCCACTTCGAAAAAAAAAGAGAATGTATAAAACGCAGATAAAGGGCAAAGAAAACTTATGATCTGCTGTGTCTATGGACGTTAGTTTTTGGAAATATTCGCACCGGGCTTTTTTGATTGAGTCTTTGGTATTTTCTTTACCCTAAAAACTGCAAAAAATACTACAATTGCTCAATCTCGATTTTCGCATTATTTCAATATTCATGTTTTTTTTCATCCTTGAAAACTTTGAAATGTTAGAATATGACATTATGCCGCGCATTTGAACAAACAATTCGATTTTATCTTTTAATTTTTATTTAAAAAAAACATACTTAATTAAAAACGTTTTTTTTTTTTTTTCAAACTAAAAAAGGTCATAATTTCTCCTATTCTTTCTGCATTTTAAAACAAGTCGAGAAAATATAGAAATCGCTGATGCCGTCCAAAACTTTTTCATTTTATTTGTAATTGTAACAAATTTTCTATTTCTATATTTATTCCCAAAGATGAGAGAAAGTGAATTCATTAATACTGCGATGTATAAGCTTGCAAACATTCCAAGGCAATAGAAAACAATGAAGGTCCACACGATTTAGTTAATCTCATTTTATCGCATTGGTTCTATGGCTCAGCGTCTCGGTTTTTGTCTATTACTCTGTAAAATCATTATTGTAACGCCCTTTTTCCTTGCAATTTCAGATTTTGAAGTAGATTCTAGCTCTCTTTCGCACTACTTGGCATAGGCGGAGATAGTGATACTTGCTGACGTTCAGGGTTGGCTGTTATCTGGGTACAAGGTTAGTCTTTACAATTTTTTGTTATTGACACAACGAAATTAAAAGGAAGTTAAGTGCCTCAAACTCTCAGACCTATCCATAGCATTTGCTTCACGGTTTTGTAACGAGAAAAACTAGATTTTGCTTTAACAAAACCTGCTCCCTTCAACAATTATAAAATAGCCAAAAAATATTATGTTGTGAAATAATATGTAAATATTAAGCCACATGTGACTTACCTTCTTGCTGATTCTTTATGTATCAGTCTGATATTTTGAAAAAAGTATGAAGAAATGCAATTTCTTCTTCTTCTCTCTCTCTCTCTCTCTCTCTCTCTCTCTCTCTCTCTCTCTCTCTCTCTCTCTCTCTCTCTCTCTCTCTCTCTCTCTCTCTCTCTCTCTCTCTCTCTCTCTCTTGCACACACACAGCCACTTTCTGACTGTCTCTAATTTGTCTCTCTCTTTTTTTTTCTTCTCCCTCACCCACGTTCTCTTTCTCTCTCAGTTCTTTCAGATCTTTTCGTGTAAACTGAAAATTCTTCAGTCTCATATCCACTTTCTTTTTATCTCTCTCTCTCTCTCTCTCTCTCTCTCTCTCTCTCTCTCTCTCTCTCTCTCTCTCTTCCCTCTCTATTTCTGTCTTTTTTCTGTCGTTCTAGTAGTAGTAATACGGATACTTTTAGAACTAAAGCTACCTATATAAATGTTAACACAGCTAACACCACCATTACCATTTCAACTGCTATTTCAATAACTAACACTTCTTCTACTGCTTCCACTGCTACTTCTTCGTCTACTACTACCACCACCACCACCACCACTACTACTACTACTAGTATTACTACTACTACTACTACTACTACTACTACTACTACTACTACTACTACTACTACTACTACTACTACTACTACTACTACTACTACTTCTACTATCACTACTACTACTACATCTACTACTACTACTACTACTACTACTACTACTACTACTACTACTATTTCTATTGCTACTTCTACTCCTCCTCCTCCTATTACTACTTCCACTACTACGAGTACGAGTATCATTTCAAGTAATGCAACTACCAATAACTACTATAAGTTCTATTAATACAATTACTCTGTTACGATTATTGTCTTTGAATCAGATCCCAGCAAAATTACGTTTTCAACCAGTATTGTTAGGCTAAAACTGTCGATTCCTTTGGTAAAACCCATTTTATATGTTTTCTTTTCCTTTATTATTGTTTTACTTCATTCCTAGACTCAAATCTTACTCTTGTTGATTTTAAATCGACACCATGAAGCGGAACTGATAGATTAAATTATCCATGTTTAGTATTTATCTTTTATCGAGTATGCCTTTTCAAATTAATTGAATAATTAAACAAGTCGATTATTAGGGAGCGTTGTTATTTATGGAGCTAGAGTGTTTACCCTGAGCCATATTATTTATCCAAAGCGGGCATTTTTTGATGTGCATAAAAGGCTGCATTTCAGATGAACTGTAAAGACTTGTAAATCAAAAAGTTAATTAAACAGTCAAATAATTATTGTAGTTTATTCCGTCCATAGGGTGTGATTTCAGGCTTCGTTTGGTGCACGGAACAAACCTTGACAGCCAGTCAGAATTAGACAACTTGCTACAGACGTACTCGTACTGTTGAGTGTTGAGGGGTTCTAGTATTTCTCTTTACGGCATCTCATGAAACCTGCTGGGAGTTAAATATTTCGAACTGAAGTCCTGCTGGGGTTGATTGGTTACCCCAGCTAATTCAATAAACTCTAGTTTGTTGAGGGTAAAGTAGTTCAATGGTTAACATGCATGGAAAGGTTACTGCAGGCCCGACTATCAGCTTAAGATTGTTGTGCAGTGAAAGACATGTTGTAGGTTCAAGAGGTTTAATTCGCTTGAAGACAGCCCTCGGTCAAATACGGAAACTGCGAGCATATCGAAGAATAAAAATAACTTCACAAGAATTTTGTTGACTTTGTATTTTTTTTTCTTTTTGTCTTTCCAGCCTAAGACTCTTGTGGTAACAATATTAGCAAAGCCATTTGTCTAATTTTCTTAAATACGAGTATTTTTAATGCACGCTGTTATTGTTTTCATTGTTGTCTTTGTGAAACTGTGTGGAAATCTATTTGAATAAATTTACTATAGCGCACATTGGAGTATCTGTTAAGTAGTTCTGCTATTCTTTGGTGATTAGGGAATAGAGTGAGTAATCTCTTCTTTATGCTCTAGCCAGTCTGTTAAGCGAAAATTTCCGTTAAAAAACAATATTTTCCTTTTAAGTATTACCCTTCTTTTTATATATGTAAAAAAATGTATACATGCGAGAGAGAGAGAGAGAGAGAGAGAGAGAGAGAGAGAGAGAGAGAGAGAGAGAGAGAGAGAGAGAGAGAGAGAGAGAGAGAGAGAAGGAATTAGGGAAAGGTATTTGTGTTTTTACTGTCCTCAGATTTTGAAAATTTTCAATGCGTAGTTTGTTTTTTCGAAGAGAAAGAAAGCCCATTTTTTTTGTCGAAACTGAAAGAGAGAAAAAAATCTAACAAATTTGAAAGTGGTAAACCCCAAAAAAACAGAGGCCAATAGGTGCGAATAATGGGAGTTATGTTGTCAGCCCGTGAAGAAGCAGCAGCTAAAACACTTAACCGCTTTTCAGAAAGAAAACCAAGGCTTTGGTATAACAATCACAAGCGCTGTGGAGAGACACGACGTGCACAAGGGTCAAACACGCTTACATAGCAGTAAATTACAGCAGGTAAAAAAATTTCAAAGAATTCAAGTAGATCCTCAAAACGTAGCCAGTAGTGTTATTGTAAGAATAATATAATAGAGGGGACTTCTTTAAAATTCTCCGGAATTACTTATTTCTAAAAAAAAAAAGTCGTCCTTTAAACCTTAAATGAATTAACTCTATATCATCAAATGACAATTGTTATTTAAGGTTGATGCTTAACCAATGCCCAGTAATTTCACGCCAGGAGAGGTTTAAAAATGATACAACAGGTCTTTCCTTAGTCTCATAATACATGCCAGAGCGGATCAAGTGAGACTCGAAACTCTTCATCAGCGTCTCATGAACCAGTTCATTTAAAGAAGAAAAGAATGTTATAGTTGTTATAATAAGATCCTTTGTCAGGTTTAAGAGTGTGTTTTGTTTATGAGGCTAGTGTATCGATGTGTCTAGACAAGAAAAGCGAAGAGGGTCCGATGACTGATTGCTGCAGAAGACAACAGGTCTAAAGCCAGTTTACTGTTGAAGTTTGGAAGGTCGGATAGGTGTGAGTCAGGACTCTCTTCTTTTCCTCTAATATGGCGGACATCCTGAAAAGTTTGTAAATTTTTTAATTAAAAAGAAAAGCCAAAGATAACAAGAAATCGGCTGGAGAGGGTTTGTGTATAATGGCAGGAAAAAAGCGACGCATGCTGCATCCAAGGCCTGACTTATTGTGATAATTAGAGATCCGAATGTAGACTTTCATGAGGCGTCTTTTGATGTCGGTGTTTATTTTATACTGTGCATTTACTAGAGATGAGCAAGACGCCCTTGATTTTTAGATAAAGTATGCAAACAGTGAAGAAGCCAGAGTCATCAGAGAGGAAAAAATTCTGTGTGCGAGTACAGTGTTGAAATCCAAGTTAATTCGTTCAGAGCGTGTGGGTGGGTACCTCTCCTCCTTTATTCGACCTAAAACGAAGAGGAAGGTCAAATCAAACAGAAAACCTCATTTCCATCCCATGAGCGTGTGCAAACGTTTGGCACAATGGCCCTCTGTTGGTGGCTAAATCGAAGACCATTCCTTTCCTGCCAAGAGGGGTGCGTCTTGCTGTACTGTTCTACTATGAGAAAAAACAAACGGTATTATGGTTTCCTATTTATTCTCCATAGAAAAAGTTTTACCAACCAATGTTAAGAAAGGCTGAAATAGGAAAGAGCACTCCGTTTGTCAACTTAACACCAAGTACACTGAGGTCCCACCTTACTCTCGGGCACACGCGCCAAAGCAATCAATTAAAGATCGATTACAGGAGCATGGCGAGAAAAGGACAGTAGCTGCTTGAGACTTCTCCAATCCCATGGCTGTAATTAAAACGCCGTGGTGTCTTCTTCATTTGATGCATTTAAAATTACTCAAAAAACCAAGGCAGAGACACCCCGCAGAAATGTCATAAAATTGAATAGTTACGCCGATACAAAAAATATGGCTATATTCAGTAATGTGTGCTGATAAAGTTTATCCATTTTATAGGAATTTGAAAATTCCATAACATGATTGTACTGTTACAGGTAAGAAAGACCTTACACTACAACAGAGTTTTAAACCAAACCCTGCTATCTCGCATAATTATGTATCCACCATCTCGATTGACCATCTTGATTTATCATACTGCATAAAAATGTGTTGAAAAAAAAGGTGCAGGAATGATCCCCATATCATAAAGGATATTTCATCCTCCATTTTCTTATTCAAGAATCCATTCTGTAACTGTCTTTTTCGTATACGGTTTGGCATTTTAGTTACGCAAAGGATATATAGAAATAAATTTTGAATACTAATTTCAACCCAAGTTTTTTTTTAGTGCTGAATATAACATACAAACTTTTTGCCTCACTACGCCTCCACGTACCCGCTGATAGTAAGTAAGGGGGGAAAAAAGGAATAATTTTTAAAGAACACGTAAATCAGTCTAGGATCAGTGTGGCTAAAATTGTGTGGCTTCCATGAAAGGAAGTTATAATAATGTTAATAATAATAATAATAATAATAATAATAATAATAATAATAATAATAATAATAATAATAATAATAATAATAATAATAATAATAATAATAATGATAATAATAAAAATAACAACAATAATAAAAGTAGTAGTAGTAGTAGTAGTAGTAGTAGTAGTAGTAGTAGTAGTAGTAGTAGTAGTAGTAGTAGTAGTAGTAGTAGTAGTAGTAGTAGTAGTAGTAGTAGTAGTAGCAGTAGTAGCAGTAGTAGCAGTAGTAGCAGTAGTAGCAGTAGTAGCAGTAGTAGTAGTAGTAGTAGTAGTAGTAGTAGTAGTAGTAGTAGTAGTAGTAGTAGTAGTAGAAGTAGTAGCAGTTGTTGTTGTTCTTCATCTTTTTCTTCTTCTTCTTCTTCTTCTTCTTATTATTATTATTATTATTATTATTAGTAGTAGTAGTAGTAGTAGTAGTAGTAGTAGTAGTAGTAGTAGTAGTAGTAGTAGTAGTAGTAGTAGTAGTAGTAGTAGTAGTAGTAGTACTTTAAGATCTTTTTGACTACATGTTGAAAGGCAAACATTTTATAAAATAAGTTAAACATTAAGGAAAAATATTTAAGGGGAGGTAAGACCAGTTGAGCTTGCTACAGCTTCTTAGGCAGCACGGCAGATGAAAACAGACATTTCAATACGTTATATCCAGACCTTCCTATCACAATTTAATAAAGCTAATGTGGTGGCACATCTCTCTTCATTTCTATTACTTGCATTTCATATGAGCTGAGGCGCACCCATGGAATATGTCCAAACAGAAAGTAGGTTTGAAAGAGCGAATGATTTGGTCACTCGGTGGATATGAGCAAACCTGTGAAATAGAGTGGATAGATAGATAGATAGATCGATAGATAGATGGATAGAGAGAGAAAAAGAGAGAGAGATAGGCGAAAAGGGGGAGGAGACAGACATGAAAGAGACAGATAGAGAGAAAGATTGGAAGGAAAGCGAGATAAGAGGGAGACTGATAAAAAGAGATAAAGAGGAGAAAGAGAGAAGAGGGAGAGAATGAGAGGAACTGAAGGGCAGATGGACGTGATGGGGCGAACAAAAAAAAAAAGATAAAATAGAGGCGGGGGGGGGGGGGGGCGGAGGGAGAGAATTAATAAGGTAGGAGATAAGATACTTAGAGAAAATAAAATAAAACAGTATATAATTTTAGATAATATAATTAACCATGAAGGGTTTTTGAATCCTGCTCGATTACTATTTTACATGTTAAGTTTTATTACTTTGATCAAACACTAGATACAATTATATACTTATCCACTTCAAAGGGATCTTTTCGTTCGTCAACTAGTAGCCTCTCTTTATTCACAGCCGATGTTTCCAGACCAACCAAGATAGGCTTTATAAAAAAAAAACTTTGACTCCCTTGTAGTGATTTTAAATAAAATTGGGTAAGGTCAAAATATGAAGAAACTAGGTCCAAAGTGAATATCCATAGGTAAACAAGATCTTTTTGTAGCACTTGCTTTATATCTTTCTTCAAGTTATCTCTGTTTTCCACTCTTACAGCGAGGCACAGTAAAGATAATTATTGGTATTGGATTGTACAAGGATGGCTGGATCTATCCAGGATGTGTGCCCAGGTGGGAGTTACAACGTACGATCTGCTGTTTGTTAATCGTCTAAACTGTCGATATGCTCCGCAGGTTTAATACGGCTGCTTCGGCCATATAGTTTGTGATTGACCGAAACCATTACCCATTTCGCTCTTGGTATTTTTTATTATCTCCATCTTCTTTATTTCATTTCCAATTTCTTCTTCTTCTTCTTCTCTTTGTTTTTGTTTATGATTTTGTTCTGTTTATTCTTGTTCTAGTTCTTGTTCTTGCTATTTTGTACCTTGAATTGGCATTCTAACTTGAGTAATAATAATTATACATGCACGCTGGAAGCCATGTTTTACGAACGGGACCATGGTTTCAATTTGCCGGGCTGGGGTACGTCTATGTATTATTTGATATCTCTCCTTTTACTTAAATGATCCAGATAAATGCCTCCGCCTACCCATCTTTAATTATATCCTAGATAGCTCGATAATTCTTATTCGAAACAGAAACTTTAGTTGAAGGACTAAAATTCTTTTGGAATAAAGGAAATCGACTTATTCAATACTTTCCCAATACGTTTTTGGATCATTTTAAACGCTCATTAAAAACTTTGAATTTTCGCATTAAGTGCCTTGTGGGAATTCTTGGCCGCACAGCTATTTAAACTTACATGAAAGTTTTAAAAGATATGTAAGCCTAAAAGTAAAATCTAGATTCTTTTTAGCTGTAGATCTTAACCTTTTTCACTCTAGCTGCTATAAATATCTAGACCCTAGATCTAGAATCTATATTGAAGCAACCTTTTTAGATTCTTTATTGAGATCTTACACTATATCATGTAGTTCTAAATCTACATCTATATCAGACGGTTTTAGATCTGCCGCCGCTTCATATATGCGTACTTTCAGTTTCATTCGTGTCATCTCTGCCCAGCTTATCTTATATAACCTGTGAGGCTAGTAACTTGATCGATCAGAGCAAAGTGGACTGGACTTTACCTTCTATTCGAGCGGGCTCATCACTGATCCTCTGATCCAAGGATCTTTGCATAGCAGTCAGCCTTATCATTCTGTCCTGAAGACAAGGAATTGGTCTCTTTTACTCCTAGGCTAGAGCTCAACTGAGACAGAATTAGAAGTGACATCATGACTGGCTTTCACTTTTGAACTTTCAAATTTGTACAGCCAGTTTTAACAAAATCCTTTGCTTCTCGAAATAGTCGACTTCTATATTTTTTTTTACTATCCCCCTCTAACTTCCTTAATCTCTATATCTCCCTGTCTTTTATCTCCCAACTTTTATTCAATCTGCCTCGTGAAAGTATGCACGTTATCCCGAAACATTCTTATTCATAGCAACAAAACCTATACATTTTTCTAGATAGAAATTTTTATCTTCTTTACTGCATGTTTATTCACGCCAAAGTTCTGCCATGGTGCAAGTATCTCCTAACAGATTGGCATCGCAGCACATAATTATTTGTGACTCAGGGCGGGATAATATTTATCCGTGAGTCCTTCCCTCCGGGCAAACTATCTATCATTAGCTTGGAATAGCCATCGCCTCATATTTACATTAATCTGATTGCAGTTTGTGTCTCTACATCTCCCCCCTTTCCCCAAAACCTCTTTTTCCCCTACCCCCTGTATCTTATCCTATGTCTCGCTATTTCTCTCTCACTGTCTCTTTTTCCATTTTCCCTCATCTATTTATGTACTCTCTCATCCGTCCATCCGTCAATCTAGCTGTATATTATGTACTCTATTTTGTAAATAAATATACAAAACTATACGGGTATGCATATTATGCATCCCTGTCAGTCTCTTTGTCTCATCTATGTCATCTACACAGTATAGTCAAACTTGGCCTGCTGATCTGTGCAAGTGTAACCTCAAATTCTGGTGTTTCTGAAGACACAAGTATAATCTGTATAGATATTATAGCGTCTAATCAGAATCAAATAGCCTGATGGAAGTTTAACTTTACTTAATTCATTCCCACTTGTATAATTGTTCCAGAATGCTGTATAGACTTCTCTTAAACTATTTAAGAAATGGAAAATAAGCAGTTTACTTCTTTGTAGAATTGTGTCTTTGTGAATATTAATTAATCATATCGCTTTTTGATAAAGTTACAATTTGTGTGAAACCTCAAAACAGCGTTCACGAATTTCAAAAGAGCAATTTCTTTCTGCCGTTCTTTTATTATTTTCAAAAATACCTTCCTCACTTGTTAGTTATAGGGCATTGAGCTAGTAAAACAAACAAAAATAGTTTAAAATAGTCAACACCGACGTAAAATATAATAAAATTATAACATTTTAAGGACCT
Organism: Elysia crispata; assembly: GCA_033675545.1. Taxonomy (NCBI): domain Eukaryota; kingdom Metazoa; phylum Mollusca; class Gastropoda; family Plakobranchidae; genus Elysia; species Elysia crispata. Next base: position 610,618 of record JAWDGP010005256.1, read on the forward strand.
TGAACTGAATAAGCAAAACTAGTATCTATTATTCGCACTGTACATAACAAAATTGAATTATTTTTAAATGTTGGGCTCAAGACAACAAGAATTATGAAACAAAGAAATTTCCCTTTTCGAGTTATTTGTAGACCTAAAGCTATTTTTGTTTTTTGTTTTGTTTTGTTTTTGTTTTGTTTTTTTGTTTTTTTTGGTCTTTTTTCAGGGGGGGGGGGGGGCGGAGGCACGCTTTGGTTTTATTGCCCGCTTTCGTGGTTCGGTCAAGCACTATCCATAAGAAACGTGTAACTAGATTAAGCGCCCTTCTTCATTTCGGAGGACGAACCTAATACTTTGAGCCCAACTGCCTCTCTGTCTCTGTCTGTCTATGTCTGTTTTTTTTTGGGGGGGGGTTTGTTTGTCGCTGAGTTTCCTCTTCTGCTCGCTCTCTCTCTCTCTCTCTCTCTCTCTCTCTCTCTCTCTCTCTCTCTCTCTCTTATTCACTCTCTTTAACTGTTCCTCTGTAAGCCGTTTCTTTATGTCAATGTCTCTACTTTATCCTCTTAGTCTTATTTTCTTCTCTCCATCCAGTCAATATCTGGCCAAACACAGTTCATATATCTTGGATGTTTTTTTTTGTTTTTTTTGCATTTTACTCTTTTTAACAGAAAGATATCTAGTACTAAAATGCCTGTCCTGATTTTTCATACTTCTTCAGAAGTATAAAATTACGATCCGTAAAAGAGTTCATGTGCGTATGTGTGTAATTTTTTTTTTTCATCACACTCTCCATCGTTCTTTCCTACGTCGACCTGAGTAAGACAACGTGTCTATTCACTGTGCAATATCCATTAGTACGATCTAAGGTTGAAAAGCAACAGTTGATTGTTCAGATGACTCCCTGCTCTCTCTCTCTATCTCACCTCTCTGCCTCTCTCTCTCTGTCTCTCTCTCTGTCACTATGTCTTGAGCTCTTTCTTTCTTTCTTCCTCCCTCCCTCCTTTCTCTCTCTCGCTCTCTCTCACACACACACACAGTCTCTATCTCTTTCTGTCTTTCTCGCTTAACTTTGTATAATATGGATAGTCTTAACGAATCTCTTTGTCTCAGTGAATGAATGAGAGCATTCTTTCCTCATGCTTATGTGTTTTTAATTTTTGTTCTCTTATTTGATTTTGATTCTGGCCTTTGCTTTCTTTTTAAGTTATGCTCCTTTTACTATTTCAATTTGTCTTACTTTCAATATCTATTATTCTGTTTTTTTTACCTGCCTATTTCTCTATATAATTATATATCCGTCCTCCTAACAATTGTTCATCTAACAATTTTTACTTTTTCTACCTATCTATAATATATCTATTTGTTTTGAATCTTAGAAACTTGCAATAAATCAATATTTCTTTGATTAGATATATCCACCAATTTCATCGTTTTTTTTTTATCACCTTATTATTAGGATTTTATTTGTAAAACTTCGTTTTTACATCTTCAACTCTTAATGAACGCTGCTTCTTCATTGTGCAGCAACACGTCCAGAGCTATTAAAATTACAAGCACCCACGCATCGACAAGATCTGCTAGCCAAGTGATCACCGGTGCGTCCACTGCCGCTCTCGCATCTCGCATCCATCCAACCCGACTCACCCCACCACACCCTGAATGAGCGCGCGTGAGAGAAGAGCCAGTGACGGGCTTCGGACCAAGATTCGGTCCGACCTAGCAGATTTCTCTGCTAGATTTACTCACGCTCTATCTGGGGTCTAACTCCCTTGGAGCCATCTTCTTTCTCGGAGACCCTGCCACCCGCTGCATCAGACAGAATTACAAGTACCACTTCTAATACTACTACTACTACCACCACCACCACCGCCGCCGCCACCATCACCACTGCTACTGCTACCAGAGTTTTTGCAGGCTTTCCATGAGCGGGGCCGCAGCTGCCGTGTCTTCCCCGTTCGACTTGACGCTACTGCCTCTGGTGGCACCGATACTGACTAGTTTCTACGGTTTGTAGATCGGTCGGTACTGAGTAAAAGATGTACTTACGCCTCTGAGCCGGCAACGGAACAAAATCCCAAAAGCACTAGATCTAGATGTCAAAGTAAAGACATCCATAAAGCGCTGGAGCACGGAGCTCTTTCAGGTTTTTAGATCAGTTGTTCGTAATTCCAGCGGTGCCGATGTTGATACTAAACAAAATATATTTTAGTTTATTTTGTATGCTCATTTGAGACTATATATTTTTTGGGTTCCTATACAGGCATTCCATAAGAATTAATTTCTATTCCTTGGAAGGACACGGACTCCATTACTCTCTGTTGGTATGAATATATTTGATTCAAAAAATTTGATACGGCCAATCATAATGTATTGAAAAATGTGAATCCCGTTAGTTCTTTATAACATTACAACGAAGCAAAAAAAATGGTAGCGGTAGTAACAGAAGTGCTATTAGTAGTAGTAAAAGTAGAAGTTGTAGTAGTAGTAGTAGTAGTAGTAGTAGTAGTAGTAGTAGTAGTAGTAGTAGTAGTAGTAGTAGTAGTAGTAGTAGTAGTAGTAGTAGTAGTAGTAGTAGTAGCAGTAGTAGTAGTAGTAGTAGTAGTAGTAGTAGTAGTAGTAGTAGTAGTAGTAGTAGTAGTAGTAGTAGTAGTAGTAGTAGTAGTTGTAGTAGTAGTAGTAGTAGTAGTAGTAGTAGTAGTAGTAGTAGTAGTAGTAGTAGTAGTAGTAGTAGTAGTAGTAGTAGTAGTAGTAGTAGTAGTAGTAGTAGTGGTAGTAGTAGTAGTAATAGTAGTAGTAGTAGTAGTAGTAGTAGTAGTAGTAGTAGTAGTAGTAGTAGTAGTAGTAGTAGTAGTAGTAGTAGTAGTTGTAGTAGCAGCAGAAGCAACAGCTATTATCACTACAGTAGTAGTAGTAGTAGTAGTAGTAGTAGTAGTAGTAGTAGTAGTAGTAGTAGTAGTAGTAGTAGTAGTAGTAGTAGTAGTAGTAGTAGTAGTTATCTAAATTGTATGTCTTTTTGTTTATAGGTTAACATAATTTAGTTTTCTTCGGCCTTTCGTTTTTTACTATTTAATCCTTTTCAATTTTTTTCCTTTAAAACTTTTATTACAATAGTAGTGCTCATTTGTGTTCTCATTCCTGCTTGGGCAGTAGTGGTTGAATTTTTTTTTTTTTTTTTTTTGTTAATTGTTACATTTTCTACAATCTAGTTATCCCATCTTGCGATATTTCCACATTTTGACATTTTGTTTCAATTTTTCACTTCAAAATTCTTTTTTCGTGCTAAATCGAAAAATGTACGATATTTTAGTTTCTCATTCTGAAGATTTATGAACATTTTATTTTCGCGTGCGATTTTTTTTTTAATTAATTTTATTTATTTTACTAAAAACACCGTTTCATTTAATCGAGATTGCAGAAGATAAGTAACGAAGAAGATCGTTAGGTTGTTTTAACAGTTCTTACAATAAGACATTTTATAAGGTGAAGTCAACTTTGATTTGAGTAATTTAGAGGGTTTTTTTATGTTTGAGTATCTTTTAATTATTTGCATATATTTTCTGTTTCCTGGCTATAATGTCAGTGTTCAGTGCTTAAAGAAACGGATTGACTTTATTCTTCGCTTATCCGTATAAAATGGATAATCAGAGGAAAACACGTCCCTGAAGACACAAACCTTACTCTAGTTATGGATGATGACTTTTAGAACTCTTGTCATGAACATTTTTTTGCGTTGACCAGGTTTGGCTGGTAAATTAAGTAAATTCCAAGAGCAATCAAACTTCCGCTGACTGAATTCTCCATCTTTGCAGGAAGAGAAAGGCAAAAAGTTCGGCTTGATGTTTCCTTCTCTACAAAAGAGACTCTATTTTTGTTATTTCAAGTAGCAGGTAAGATATTATATGTAGTTATCATTTTAATTTTAGAAACTAAGATTTAGGCTGTACAGAACTTATATGAAAGCTCGTTCATTAAAAATTAAATTGTCGTATTGATCTAAAAATCCATGATATTCATGGAAACTATTCAATTGTGCATTTTGTACGAGGCTGACATTACCGTCGATATATTCAAAAACAGTTTTAATCAGTTATCTCTTCGTTCGGTTGCTAATCACTGAGTTTTTTTTTATGTTACACTATTTCCAACTTTAACAAAGCAAACAAAGAAAAAATACGGATATATTCTTGGTGGTAAACTTGAGGACTTGTTGTTTTGCCTTTAATGTTCAAGTAGTGACTTTTTTTCTTAATTTTTTTTTTTTTTTTTTTTTTGAAACGGCATATAAATTATGCACCAAACATCTCTTTGGTGACGCCCAATGACGAAAGGGTTTTACAAGCAATGCATGCGTATGTTAGTAGGATTAGTAAAGGGAGTAATGACGCTAGATACTCTATCATAATGGTTCAACTTACTTACGGTTGCGATGTTCGCAGTTGCCGTGCATTCGAGAAACTTCAAATGTTGAATACCACTCAATCTAAGTTGTCTGAACGATTTAATGACATTTTCAAATACAGTAGGGCATGTTTATTTTTGTTCCTCTTTTCTTTTTTTCTCTCAACTTCCTGTTTGACCATTATCTTAATGGTAAGATTGCATACTCCATCCAGACCTAAACCTTCTAGTTTGGTTTTTTTCAACAAATGGGGACTAAAGTTTGTTTGGAAAATAAAGGAATATCAAATCAAGTTTGGAAAAGGAAAAAATTACATTCATTTTCATTTTCAAAATACAAAGAGAGTTTTTATAGACATACTGGTTTGTGCTAGCAGATGAGGCAATGAATATCTTATTTACTGACGCATCTGCTAATTCTCAGGAGAGCGCAAATTCAAGTTTGAATGCAAGTTATGAATACATCATGCAATCATAGGGAAATAAAAAAAAAAGTATTTCGAACGTGTTTTAGTACTTCTTTTTCTACGCAACTCCTCGTAAAACTTAGTTGCATTATGAATCCAGACATATTTATCTACAAAATTAGTCCTTGAGAGTAAGAGGAAAGAGAATATGAATTTCGGAATAATTATTTATAGATGAGCAAATAGAATGAGAAGCATTTTATAACACTTTGAACTGAGAAAAATTGAAAGTTAAAGAGACTGCGAGAGAGTAAGAGAGCAAAAGAGACGAAAACAGACGACAGGGAGAAAAAGGGAGAGGCAGTGTTTTCTGCGCCACTATCGATTTTGTTATTCTTTTTATTGTTCACTTTTTTTTTCTCTCACTACTTCCTTGATGCCGAAACTGCCATTGTTACCCGTCTTACTGTTTTATCGTCTCTTTTCAGAGCTTGTTTATCAACTATCTCTGTCTCTGTCTTTCTTGAGAGACAGCCCGCTTCTTTACCATTTAAAATGTGCTTTTTTTCGCAAAGTTCTTACTATTTTTTAAAGTATATTTATTGTTACACATTTGGTGTGCAATGATTTAGCACCAAGAAATCAATACAGCGCCACATGCCACCACAGCAAGAGTTCAAGCTTTCCTAGCGCTTGAAATTGGTCCACGTTGACTCTTACGGTATATGAAATCAGATGACTGTATACAAGCATTATATTCATCATAATATTGAAGATCCTTTAACTGATAGCTAACTCCCCTAGTGTAGTATGAACGTGCTTCGAAAGCAACTTTCAGATGGTTTTTGTGGTTTGATTTACCTTTCTGACGGCATGAGAAGAGGGAAGATGGGCTATCATGGATGATCTGGAGAGTCCAGGGACAAATCAAAAGCTTGTATGTTTATTTTTCGCACTTTGGAAGTTAAATTGGTTAAACATTCCGGCCGGCTGGAAAAGCGTTGCGAGCGAGATATAGATCTAGCACGCACAAGAGTTTTGCGTAATTGCGACTAACTCAGATTTAGATCTGGTTTTCTAGTACACGTGCCCGTGCTGGCGACAGACACAGGTAGTCTGAACCACCCGGCAATGCAGGGTAGACTCAGGCTCTGGCAGCCAATGAACAGGAGGGGAAGCGAGAAACTATCTCAGCTCCAAGCAAGTCGATCGATATTCGTGTCAGCGATGTCAACCTCCAAGTTTTCAGTTCCAATCTCTCAATAAGACGTCATCACAGCAGCCAGGAGACACCATCTCATACATTAAAAATCGATGGTCGTGATGTGAGATATAGGCTGTGCATCAACAGCCGGGCTTAGCTCGTAATGTTATAAAAATGTTTGTCGCACAACGAAATGGCGAGCTTTTCACAGTTCCGATTTGACATGTGCCCTTTGACATTCCAAGCAGTTTAGCTGATAAAAATATAAGCGACCTCTTCTTCTTCCTCCTTTTCCCCCTCCTTCTACTACTCCTTCTCCTGTTCATCTTCCTCCTTCTTCTTCTTCTTCTTCTTCTTCTTCTTCTTCTTCTTCTTCTTCTTCTTCTTCTTCTTCTTCTTCTTCTTCTTCTTCTTCTTCTTCTTCTTCTTCTTCTTCTTCTTCTTCTTCTTCCTCTTCCTTCCTTTCTTCCTCTTTGTCCCTCTCCTTCTGCCTCTTTCTCTTGTCTTTCCCCGTTATTCTATACATGTGAATCCATATTTATCTCCTATGTCTATTTCTCTCTACAAATACACACACTGAAAACTGATGTTATGTTATATTTGAATTACATGCATTTTATCCCTCTTTATCTCCCTTATTCCCTCTCTACTTGTCTCTTTAGCTTTTTAAAACAAGGAAGAATTAATATGGGAATAAGTAATCCATGTATTTCTAACAGCCTGGGCATTGATGCTCTCTAATTAGAGTGGCATGTTATTAGAGTTCGCCCTTGTAGCATTGTGTCATTCGTATGGCATACACATATGGCGTTTGCAGTTAGAGCCTTTCTAAATAAACTATGCAAAGAAACTTTTACTCTTTTCAAAAAGTATATAATAGTTTAAGAATTTCTCG